>OX465104.1:20506909-21015534 GCA_949987565.1 Luidia sarsii
TAATTATGCCACGTGGGAAATAGCTAGGCCTATAGGCCTAATGGTTGGGAGTCTTAAATATTTTTTTCTCCATAGGCTCATAAAATATTATAGAATTCTATCTCTTATGGAATTCCATCTCTGCCAAGCTAGTTACGCGGGCACGTTTTGCATTTATACCCGGACCGCTCAAACATTCACGGCGCAGTATTCGCGTCATGCCGTCGCCCCTTTTTGCACTGTGTATATCGTGGGAGTCCCAGTTTTCGACGGTACGAGTTTTCGACGCTTGGCCTTCTAACTCGCATCGCACGATGAAAACAACTCCGTATAACGATCTCAGACTTCGTATCTTCCGGTTTGTTTTCTGCTCTTGTCCGTCACCGAAAATGTGGAAAGTTAAGGCTCTTCCGGTAGGCCAAACTCGTGTGATTCAAAAAGTTGCTGTTTTGGGGTCTATTTTCCAAGGTACAAAATTGGCAGTTTCACCATAGCTCCAGTTTTCTTTATTGTTGGTCCTAAGAAAAATCTGAGTGTACCATTACAAACCCCAACATACGTCGAAAAATATGTCACGCAACTTGAGGCAGTCCGTTCTGGGTAAAAACAATTGTCACATCCCCCGGTTTTCCCCACCCCAGATGGATGTAACCCTCGGTAGTCACCTGAAAATATCAGTCAGAATGAAGGCTATTTACGACGATTCACATTACATGTCAACTGTTGCGGCGAATTTACACTATGTCCAAATTCCGCGGATTTCTTTAAAAGGGCTGAACCTCTCGACTATAGTATTAATTTAGTAACATATGTGACACAGCACAGCATAATGAAGAATAACCCCACTTTTGAGATTTTGAGATTTTCTAATGATGTGAAAGAGTATACCATTCGCTTTCAAATGATATCAAAATATAATATCCTCTATCCTCTAATACTTAAAATTTCCGCAAATACCAAACAAATGAAAACTGATTTGTAATCGAATTGTGAAGATACTTTAACTTCAGGCGTTGTTTACTCAAAAAGTGTTTTGGTGGGATATTCCTCATGTCGTTGTGCCGGGTCACATAATTATGCTATATTAAATGAAGGGGTTGTTCATCGCGGTGGTGTAGACAAGTAGAAAGGGTGATGAATGTCACGCGATGTGTCGTTGCTGGTGGCGACGTTTCGGTTGCTAACTGCTAACCTTCATCAGGCAACTGAAGAATGTGTGCTGCGGCATCCGTTTATGTCTGCTTCGCCGGTTCCTGTGTACCGGTTTGCGGACGTCGTAGTAGTGATCGTGCGGTTTGGCACGCGAATCTGGCGTCCACTATCGGCCCTGTCCGTGGTGGGTCAGCGGTCGTGGCGTCTGATGGTGGGGAGCCAGAAACCGGGGATGTCAATGCTGCTGTCCCGGTTGATGTTGTTTCGGCGAAGTCGGATGTGGATGGCCTCCTTGACACGCCTGGTGTACCACTGCTGTTCACGGTCAATACACCGTACATCGTCCCAATTGGGCGGTGACCAGCTCCCCAAGCGTGCTCGGCTACCGCCGATCCGTCCACACGGGAGAGTCTCACGTCGCGTTGATGTTCCTTGATTCTCTCACCGATGGGCCGGCCGGTTTCGCCGATGTAGACCTGGTTGCACTCGTCACACGGAATCTCGTAGACGACACCTCCGCGTCTTTCCGGGGGGACAGGGTCCTTGGGGTGGACGAGTTGGTTCCTCAAGATGGTGGAGGAACGAAACACGGCACGGATACCGTACGTGTCCCTCGAGGATTCTCCTCAACTGTCCGGAGACGCCGTCCATGAAGGGGAGTACAGCGAAGGACTTGTACTCAACCCTCTCCGTATCGGTGCTCACCTTGGGTCTCGAAGATCGGAGGATGAAGGGGGTTGGGTATCCGTTCGCTGTTAGTGGCACTTGGCCACTCCACGCTTCACAGACTCAGGGTGGTGGGAGTCGTAAGCCAGGTACTGGTCGGTGTGCGTGGGTTTGCGGTACACAGTTGTGGTTAGGCTGCCGTCGGGCTCCCTGTGGACCAAAGTGTCCAGGAAGGCGATGGTGTTGTCCACTTCCACCTCGACAGTGAAGTGTATGGTGGGCCGGAGACAGTTCAGATGGGAGAGCAGCTGGTCGGTCCGGTCGCGCGGTGCAATGACAAAGGTGTCATCAACATACTGCTTCCATACTGAAGGGGAGCATTCGGGAGGGCAACTCTGAAGAGCCTCCTCCTCAAATGCCTCCATGTATAGGTTGGCGATGACCGCGGACACTGGACCGTGCCCATAGCTGCTCCATCCGTCTGTTCGTATAGAAGGTCCCTTCGTGGAGAAAGTACGTGGATCGTAAGACGAACTCCAGCAGGGTGGCGATCTTGGCGGGGGAGAGGGAGGTTCGGTCCAACAGGTTCGGGTCCCCTTCCAGGCGTTGTAGGGCTACTCTGCGCATGCGCCTTCAATGGGGACGTTGGTAAATAACGACGTGACATCGAAGGAAATCAATGTCTCGTGGCTGCCGATCCGTTGTCCGTGGAGGAATTGTGCGAAGGCCGTGGAGTTGGGCGCCGTGTTGGTCGTGTTCCCGATCAACGGAGACAGGACTCCTGCCAGATACTTGGATAGGTCGTAAGCAAAGGAGCTCACGCAGGAGACGATGGGCCTTAGGGGTGTACCAGGTTTGTGGATCTTAGGCAAACCGTACATCCTGGGCGGTTGCTTGCCGGAGGGGCGGAGTTTCCGGTAAGTTCCATAGTCGAGATACCCGGCCCTTTTTAGCTCCATGCATGCAGAGCCGGTCGGTGGGATCCTTCGTCAGCTTGCGGTAGGGGCCCGAGGTGATCAGTTCGTCCATCTTGCTCCGGTAGGTTTCCGCGTCGAGGACCACGCTAGCGCGGCCCTTGTCGGCGGGGAGGATCATGATGGAACGATCCTCCCGCAGAGACCTAAGGGCGACGCGCTGCTCCCGGCTGATGTTGCTCCTCGGCGGACGTGCTCTTCGCAGGGTCGCGTTCACCTGCGGACCAGGTCGGCTGCCTGGTCAAGCCTCTTCAATGCCGTCTCCACATTGGCCACGATCTCCGAAGCCGGAACGCGGTCAGGGGCGATGGCGAACCCTTTCCTAGTAGTGACTCTTCGGTAGCGGACAGGGTCCTCGAGGAGAGGTTGATGATCTTCTTGGCCGTGTCCACAGCTGATCCAGCCGAGCGTTGGCCAGAGGGAAGGCGTGTCTGTCCCTCGACAAGGTCTTGGAACTTGGCGAGCTGACGGGACTTCACCTCGGCCTGGATGGTTGTCTTCGTTGTCCGCTTCAGATGGATCCTTTCCCGTAGAAACCGGAGAGAAGCTGTCTCTACTGCTTTCCTTGCTCCCTTGGTGCGGACCAAAGGTATGACCCTCAGATCCTTGGGAACCACCGAGTTCTTGATGCAGCGGTCCAAGGTCAGGTGGTCGGAGAAACGGGCAAGTTTCATCCTGCAGCGTTCATATCTACGTATGAGCCTGAGGGCAGAGCGCCCATATGCTGATTCGATAGAAATGAAGGGATTGTTCGTATGCTATATTATTAATTTAGTAAACACCACTTGGTACTCCTGCAGCGGGCGAAGCGAGGGTAGGTGTCATTTGAGCTCACGCTGGGTGTCCAATCGGTTCATCAGCGTGGGTGCTCTCTGTCTCTAGGATGGGTTCAGTGCCGGAGACTGGCAGGTATGCGATTAGTCGTCGTCATACGGCTCTTGGCTGTTTCCCTGGCTAGGGTCTCACCCATTCGTCAGCGGTCCTCGTGACCAGTCCGTGACCCATGGACCTAAAGGGTGTCTCGCTTATATATTATTATTTTTATTATTTAAAGGCATAAAGTAACATGGCCTAATAGGCTTAAAAAATAAAAAAAAATAAAAGGGTAGCTAGAGAAAGTACCAAGAAGGAGGAAATGTGTCTCTTGAGTGACACTGGGAAAGGTCATAACTGAAGAAGCAGTGAGAAAGAGGACTGTGGAGGTTTTTTAAACGTCACAGAAAAATACATCAACCAGATAAAAAAAATACAACCCCACCAAAATGGCAAAGAAAACATAATCTGCTTCCATGGCTGAATCACAATTAGCTTGGACCTAGCCGAACATCACATCCTGCCTCGATGTATCTTCTGATGTGGAAATTAACAAGGATGAGAAATACTGCGTGTGTCACTCATTGATACCGCCCTACCGTATTTCACCTCTATGGTTTACTTGAAGATCCAAATTCAAAAAAGGTAAAAGATATCTTTCAGTCAAATCAACTTCTTTTCGCATTTTAAGAAAATTATTCTCAATTTGAATGATTCCTTATGGTGATTAAATTTATTTCCTTATTATTATGAGGACAGTTTTGATGATTTGGAAAAGGATGGGAAAGGATATAGGGTAGCATGAAGGGAAAGGAGTTGATAGGTGATAACAAAAAGTCAATCCAACTTCCCCATCTCAAAGTGGCTCAGGGCAATGGGACAAAATTAATGCAAACCAATAAGTTTTAAGCATAAATTATGAATATTTTGAGGAAAGTATTCGAAGCAGTGTCGAAAAAAAAGCCCCGAAAGATGGACAAATCAAAAAACATACAGGGAAGAATTTTACTGAGCCAAACAGCATTTGAGGTATTTTAAGAATGTATTTTGCGTTTGGCTGCACTGGGACTCCACCTTTCCCACTACGAAATCTCCGGGTTATCTCGGGGGTAACGGCAAGCCTTACCCCCGAGATAACCCGGGTTGGAAATGGTTGCCAGGACGTTTCCCACTACACTTTTCCCGCCCCGGGTTGAGACCGAAAAATCGGCCGTTACCCCGGGGTTCGTTACCCCTGCTCGCGACCAGGGTTAAGGATGGAAATCTCGGGGGTAACGGCCGAACCCCGGGGTTTGCGTTGTAGTGGGAAACCGCGCCGGGGTACGAGTCCGGTCCGAGGTGGGATACGTGGCGCGAAAAACCGCATGCGACGCACATCTGGCATTTACAAGAGGGCAGTAAATTCACGACGGCAGTTGCCGGAGGATTTTCACGGCAACAAATTGCCGTGCCTTTTTAGCACATTGCAGCGCGCATGAAATAATATTCCGACTGCGGTGCAGTGTGTGTGCAGCACGCATGGAAGCTTCACTGTACCGTGCGCACTGTCAGCTAAACATTGCGCATTCTGTGCACAACTGTATGGACTGTGGATGGGTGTACATGTACAGTACATGTGCATGTACTGTACATGTACATGTAGACGTACACATACACGATCAATGTACATGTACATGTACAGTACTTACATGTCCATGTCAGATACGTACTGTACATGGACAGTGCGTTCGATCGATCGGGACAGTTTCATGTCAACGAACTTTTAGTCTGCGGGTACCAGTGAATCTTGGACATCGATGGCTGTACAAAACAACGGGTACCAACGGAAGTTGTGAGCGATTTGCGTTGCACGATAGATAGATTGCGCAGCATGCAGCACGTGGTCGGGTTGCGTGCGAAAGTAGAATCGTAGATAGAGCTGTCAAAGGTTTGCGTGTTCGCGGGTGCCTTTTCAAAGTCATAACCATGCCCCGAAAGGAGAAAGCTAAACAGCAAAACGAGCTACTACTTCACGATACAGCACAAAAATGTCGCAAACTTTATTCCTTTTTTTTCAGGTGGGCCTACGAACGTAGTTATTCTCAATTTTTTGGACGAGAACTGATGAGAAGGTTTTGGTACACCGAACCCACATCGCGATAAGTTGACAGCATGGACTATTCTATTAGGAATGAGAGGGGTGCGACTTTATACAATAATAAGCTCCGACAATATGCTCGTTTAGGTTGGACCTAGCTGCTTAAAAATCCATCTTTACAAAACATGTAGGCTATTCAGAATCCTTTTTATTTTGGTTTTTTTTGTGAGGATCTATTTTCAGATATTTTTGTCGTCAGGCTGATTACAGCAGTAGCACCCCGGCCATACCTGAATGGTACAGTTCATGTTCCGTGAGAATGCGTGTTGGTGGCTGACTGAAACCTATTTTACACGTCATTTTTATGTTGGAAAAAAATCTTTTTCAGGCATTGTGGTCCCACAGAAACGATGATATATTAGTAGGAGACCTAAAACAACGATTCGGTGCCTTCAGCGCCTATTTTGAAAGTGCTTACAGCGTGTTTGCATCGGTACTAATAAAAAAAAGTCGGTAAATTGCCTTGATGCCCCGGATTTTTTTTTTGCGATTGCCTTGATGCTCTTCAAAAATTGCAGAAATTGCCGTGATACCCTTAATTTGCCGCAATTTCAATGCAAAAAATGCCGTGCCCTTTTTAACCCGGAGTTCCTGCTCGGGGCGAAGGAAGAATATACCAATATACGATCTGGTAGCAACATGTCGTCCCAACCTCTGGCCTTGGCTGATAGCGGAAAGATATATCTGACGCCATTTTCAATGCAGTGTACATGTACACGAGAGTGCGGATTATGCCCAAACGAAAGTAAATGTGCAATTGTGACCCTTGCTGGTATTTTGGGCGAGGGACAGAGGCAGTGGCGACAAGTTATCTGGGGAAGTGCTGTTGTTTCTTTATTCTCTGTATAGAGACGAAGACGAAACAGAGTTGACAGGTCTTCGTCATGAGTTGATATCTCTTAGTTAAATAACTGAAAAACAAGATAATTAAATTAAATTGATTATTTATAACTATTCCCGAGTTGCCAAAATTCCGTCGGCAACCGCCATCTTGGATTTACTGTAACGTACTGGGGCCTACTCTTGCCGTGTTTACAAACTAAGGCAAATTAATAAATACTACTCAATGAAATAAATAACAAAACGGCAAATGAGGTAAGCATTACTATACAGTATCATAACTTAGGTAAAAGTAAAGTTAGTCACCGAAAATAAAGGGAATTTACAACAAATTGTTATTACCTGTATAGAGACGAAGACGAAACAGAGTTGACAGGTCTTCGTCGTGAGTTGATATGAGGGAAGCGCGCGAAAAGCCGAACCTAGGGGGCGCTTCTCTCATTTAAATAATAACAATACAGTTAAATAATATAACATAGAGGGCGCTTCTCTCCTTCAAGTAATTATACAAGTAAGCAAGCAAGTAACACTCTATCGGGTAAGTATATGAATTAGTCAAAAAAATAAACTGGGGCATTAAACTAGGGCACATCTATTTAGGGCCGTCACATTGTTCCCTCTTTTGGAAAAGATGTCGTCCTCGACATCTCAACATTTGTATTTACACAACAAATGAACGATATTAATGATAACCACTGTGAATTCTATATTCTGTCGTGATAAATATATACACTAAATCTTCAACTGAACACATGACCGGCGCCTGGTCTTCTGTAACTTTGAAGATAGGAGCGTCCTACAATCTTTGGTTAGAACACAAATTAACTTAGAAATCAATGTGAATCATACCAGCACATAAAGTCTTAGCATCATGAGAAATATACCAAGTACACATACACAAAAAAAAACACTGTCAAGCTATTAAACGATGTCAATAGCGATACAAATCAGACCTTATATCACCTATTTACACAAGGGTTTGGCCTCGAAATTAAACAAATATATTGACAATAAAGGAGATATATAGACGGTTTCCATTTCCTTATGGTCATTGAAATGGGGAATAAAGATTTTAGAGTAAACAGTGATCCTTTAACAGGAGTCTTAGACAAGCTCGTCTTCTCGTCTCTGACATCTTCGGTTCCATCCACTTGTCAAACAGTCGTCGTCCTGAATTAATGTTTTCCTGACGTGATGGAGAATTTTGTGCTATAATTGACCTGTTCTGGCCAAGAAGATTATAGATTAGTCGCTGGACGGGTCTTCGAGTTCTTGTCGGTCTTGGGCTAGGTGAGGGATTTGACGTGACATCAGCGACACTGACTTCTTGCACGTTTTCACTGACACTTTCTGATGGTAGAAAGGTCAAAGAAGGAGATGTGTTTCCTATGTCAATTACTTGTGGTGTCAGCTCTGGGGGTGATGTAGATGGAGATGCAGAACTGTGTCTGGCTATGTCATCCGTCATTACTGGAGTGAGCACTGGTGGTGATCTTGAAGGAGATACCGTTTCCATAGGAAGGAAGACTATGTCCATCTCTTCATCACTCATCTCACTGCTTTCCATGACTGTGCTCTTTTCACTTGGAGCTTGTTTATCTGATGTTTCATCCTCCATCTTGTCATCCTCTTCCACTGGGAGAAACATGCATGGGGTGATGATATTTCGGTGTACAGTTCTCTCTTTGTCATCGGCAAAGGAGCGAACGGTGTACACCGGTAAATCTGCATGTTTATTAATCACGACGTAAGGCTGTGGGTTCCACCTGTCTGCCAATTTGCAGGTTCCAACCAGGTGTTTGTTCTGGATAAGAACTCTGTCACCTGGATTCAGAGGAGCTAATTGGGTACCTCTGTCGTATAGGCGTTTGTGTTTTGCCTTTGACTGTCGGCTGTTTAGTGTATTCCTCATAAGCGGGTGTGTCTTCTCCATTTGCTTTCAGTCCAAACATCAGATCTACTGGTAAGTTGGGGTGTCTACCAAACATTAAGTAGAAGGGGGCATACCCGTCGAATCGTGGCGAGTGGAATTGTATGCATGAGTCATCACTCCGACATATTGCTTCCAGTCTTTCTTTTGATCTGCTTCAAGTGTGCCTAGCATGTTGAGCAGTGTGTGGTTGAAGCGTTCCGTTAGACCGTTCCCTTGAGGGTGGTAAGGGGTGGTACGGCTCTTTTTGATGCCTGAGATTTTGCAGAGTTCTTTAATGAGGTTGCTTTCAAAGTTTCTACCTTGGTCGGCATGTATTCGGACGGGGAAACCGTAGTTCTGTATGATCTTCTCCCAGAGTACCTTTGCAACAGTATCCGCTTTCTGATCCCGAGTCGGGAATACCTGGGCGTACTTGGTGAAATGGTCTGTTACTACCAAGATGTTTTCAAAGCCGCCCTTGCTTCTCTCGAGTTTGAGGTAGTCTATGCAGATAAGTTCCATTGGTTCAGTAGTGTTGATGTTGACAAGTGGTACTCGCGTTTTGGTGGACGGGGTCTTTCTCAGACAGCATCTCTTGCATCGTTCGCACCATTGTTTGATGTCTTGTGCCATTTTAGGCCAGAAGAAACGGTTTCTCGCTATGTCCAGTGTTCGGTCATAACCGAGATGGCCAAAGTCGTCGTGAAGACCCTTCATAGCTATGGTCTTGTATCGTGAAGGTAGAGCGAGCTGTTGTGTGCTTGAACCTTCTGGTGTCTTCCGTAGCCGATACAGCACACCGTCACTCATCTTGAGTTTTCCCCACTGTCGCAGGTACAGGAGACATCCAGGCTGCTCACGAGACCTCTCTGCTGGAGTTGGTTTTCTCCCCTTTTCCAAGTAGTGCATTGCTCTGGAGATGTCTGGATCGGTTCTTTGGGCTGATATCAGGTCTTGCTGTGAGACTCGAGGCAGCTCGTTGGCAGCGACTGAAGTATGGCTTTGTGTCATGATGTCACATCGAGCAGTTTGTGGTTCCATAAAAGGATGGGATATCGGCGGATGACAGCTACAGATGGCCTGTACAATGTGAGAAGGAATTGTGACAGCATCCTTTTGAAAGGAGTGGGAGTATCTTGAGGTGTCTGCGTGCGGTTTTCTAGAAAGTGCATCGGCAGCTGCGTTGTTCTTGCCAGGCTTGTACTTTACAGTGAAATTGAACTGGGATAAAGCAGCAACCCATCTTTGACCTGTTGCGTCTAGTTTGGCAGAGGTGGTGACGTAGAGTATAGGGTTATTATATGTCATCACTGTGAACTTGTTGCCCAGGAGATAGTCTCGCAGTTTATCCGTTATGGCCCATTTCATCGCTAGGAACTCTCGTTTGTGTGCCGGATAGCGGGATTCTGCGGGAATGAGACTTCTGCTGATGTAAGCAATTACTCTCTCTGTTCCATTTTGCACTTGGCTAAGGACAGCTCCTAATCCCACTCCTGACGCATCGGTCTGCAATATGAACGGGAGTTCGTAGTCGGCGTACGCCAGGACAGGGGGTGAAGTCATGTACTTTTTCAGTAGATCCATGGCTTTTTGGCAGTCGTCATTCCAGATGAATGGTGGTGTTACCGATGGAGACTGTCGTTTGGTTCCCCTCTTCTTTCGTCTTGGGTCACCGGATGTAAGCTTGTAGAGCGGGGAGACTATCTGGGCATACCCTTTAATAAATCTCCTGTAGTAACCGGTGAAGCCAAGAAAGCTTCGGAGCTCTTTGCGGTTGGTAGGTATGGGCCAGTCAGCCACTTGTGTAGTCTTGTCTGGGTCGGTGGCAATGCCTTTGCCTGAAACGATATGGCCAAGATACTTAACTTCTTCTTGAAGTAGGCTGCACTTCGAGGGCTTAAGTTTCAAGCCATGTTGTCTCAGGCAGGAGAACACTTTGCCGAGGCGTTCAATGTGTTCTTCGAAGTCGGCCGAAAAGACTATTATGTCATCGAGGTAGAGTAGGCAGGTGACATAATTCTGTTCCCCTAGGCATGCCATCATGAGTCGTTGAAAAGTTGCCGGCGCATTACACAAACCAAAAGGCATCCTGTTGCATTCAAATAGGCCCATGGGAGTGGTGAAGGCCGTCTTTGGTATGTCTTTCTCTTCCATCTGCACTTGCCAGTAGCCTGACGTGAGATCTAGAGTGGTGAAAAGACTAGCTTTGTCAAGGGCATCCAGGGCTTCTTCAATGCGAGGAAGAGGGTATGCATCGCGCACTGTCTTGTTGTTAAGTAGACGATAATCGATGCATATGCGCAGGGACCCATCTTTCTTGTGTACTATGACTATTGGGGAGGCGTAAGGACTGCTGCTCCTGCGAATGACGTCTGCGTCTTCCATTCCCTTTAGATGATCCTTAACTGCTTGGTACTGAGACGGCGGGATTCGGCGGTGAGGTAGACGAAAGGGTTGGTTGTCTATTAGTGGAATGTTATGCTTGATGGTCGAGGTGCAGCCGAAATCAAGTGGGCTAGCTGAAAATACATCCGAGTACTCCCGGAGTAAATTATCCAGCTGCTGTTTCTGTGTCACGCTGTCAATCTTTGCTTTGGATAGGTCAAGGGATGGCATGACCGTTTCAGCTTCAGAGCCGTTGCGATGTTCTTCACAATTCCGAGCTGAAGTAAATTGTCTGTCATCTGTTTCTCTAACTTCTTGGTTAGTGGTCTCATTAGGATAGAGAGGTAGATCGTCGACGCGTAGGATGGATGACTTGCAGTTGCTAACTTGCAGTTGCGTCTGATGGTTATAGTCTTTGCAGATATGTTGCAAAGTCTCACAGGTACTAGTAGGTTTGGACCAACATCGGCGACTGCATTGCTGACCTTCAAGCACGACGAAGAAGTTTTGGGAAAGCTTTCGATGATAGCAGTGTACGGAAGACCTCCTTGACTACGGGGTGCTTGGCAAATAATATCCTCCTCTTTTCCTGGTGGGATCACACGGGGATGCTGACCCACATACTTGGCGTAGCCGATAGTGCCCTGACGATCACCGGGTTCTGAAGTAGAGGTATTGCTGAATGCCGTATGCCATGCATAATTCTCTGTCTGAAGATTGCTTAGGGAGTGGCTACCCTTCACTACACTGTAAAACCAGTGAACGCTTGACGTGTTTATAAACTGAACACATTAAACATCAGAACACACTGACCGTTTAGGCAAGAACATGTATAGCATGTCAAGTGTTTATCATTGGGACTTTAAACGGTGTGTTTACTGAATCAACATAATCAATGACACCCCTATTACATTTAAATCTCGAGAAAATAAACGGTTAGTAAATCAAATGTTTGTAAGATTTGAAAAGGTATATTTTTCTATAATGTTTTTAACATTTTCAGTGTACTTTCGATTTCGTAAGCCAAATTATAGATTTTTTTTCGATCATTACAGGAGAAGCATACCGAAATAAAAACACTGTGTTTAACATGTAAACTTTAGTCAGAGCGACGACAGCGTTTAGAAGACTCGACGCATGCGCTCTATGGACATGCTTGGACATGCGCACTTCGACCTTTTTCCTGCGTCCATTCTTGTCTGTGGCACGAAACGAAATCGTCAGCAAGATAAAAGAGCTATTTTCAGCTCTGCTTCTTCGTTTTGGTGAAGGTTCGTAAATGCATATGTTCTGAGATATTTCGTGATCACAGATGGACCCTAATTTCGGGGGGAGGTTGAGGTTTACATAAGCATTTCAGCTAATCTTGTTACGCATCGTGTAGCTTACATACATTGGGTTGCATTGTAACTCACGTCGGGACACCGTTGCGATATGGTGTACGGTGTAGGCCTATTGTATGTGTAGCCTGCGTGCAGGCCAGGCTAGGCCAATGCCAATACCCAACAATTAATATGAACTACATGTACAACTTATAATTACTCTACGTAATCATATGTGTGCGTACTGCTACTACTCAAGTAAATAGCAGTGTCAAAGTCAACGGAATGTATTAGTAATACAATACTACTAGTATTTTAGTACATCCCATGCATACATATAGATGTAGTGTAGTGTAGACTGTAGTGTACATCATTCATTAAAAAACATGTACATGTACATCATCCATCTTGTTACACACACTAATGGATACGTATACTGACTGTACACTGTGCACCACTTCTACTACAGTACTAGTACAGTAGCATAGCAGTACACTAATGTATACGTACTGACTGTACACTGTGCACCACTACTACTACTACTAGTACTAGTACAGTAGCAGTAGTAGTAGTACTATACTACTAGTAGTAGTAGTACTACTACTACTAGCAGTACATCAGTCATCATTACTGACATTAGTACATTACATGTATATGTAGGGGCCTAGTTCAGTAGTTGTACTGTAGTACTAGTAGTAGTAGTATTAAGTCTAGTAGAAGTACATCACATGTACATGTACATGCATACTGTAAATTGTGATGTTACATGTGCTTGGACAGTTGTGGTCAGAGAATGTCAAGATTCCTAATTAATCTTGCCTATTCTTTGGATTGAGAATTTCATTACGATTCCATTTGATTTAGTTTTAGGCCCTACAAGAAGAGTGCCTTGCCACACTGACTTTGTAAATAACATGCAATAATAGTTAATACTGAATTAGGACATTTTCGTGTTTCACTTTCAGGTCACAAGGTCCTGCTCTGTTTATCATGCACACATGTTCCACAATGATTTTATGTGCATTATACAGTTAGTGTTACCGTACATACGCCTGTACAAAATGACATTGTTCTGAAATGAAAACTGTTCTGGCAGTATTGACAAATTTCTTCCTAACTTTTTTCCATAACCAGTACATGTACTTCTTTATAGAACTTGCCTAGACCTTGGCAACAGTCTGATCCTATACTTCTTGAAACCTTCATCATTAACTAGAATGGACACAGATTTGTTTTACTGTTCAATGTGTAGCTACAACAATCAGTCATATGGTGGTTTTGTCAAACACACAGTTAGATGTCACCGTCATGACCCAAATTTTATTGTTTTTTGTGGTGTAAAGAATTGTTTTTACTCGACAAAGAGTTGGGGTGCGTTTAAAGCACATGTATGTCGCAAGCACAAAGAGCTGAATTGTAAATTTCCTAAGCAGACAGACAGAGTCACTGAAGACAGTGATTATACAGATGAAAATACGGATGACGAACCTTTCCAAAGTTTGCACAGTTCTGAAGATAAAATAATACAAAATCAAAATGCGTTATTTTCTCTTGCTTTAGAGTGTAAACACAACTTGAGCCATTCCTCTTTGAATGAAGTGATTAAGTCAGTTTCTTTACTAATCGATCAACATGTGTCTTCATTGAAGATGAAGGTCAAACAAGAATTGGGTAGCCACGGGATTTCTTTGGACTTTCTGAATAATATCCCAGTGCACAATTTCTTGGACAAGATAGATACAAGGAAAAAGAGAGATTCACTATATGAATGTGAATACTTTTATGTCCCTCCCAAAGCAGTAAAACTTGGTGAGAAATTCAAGACTGTCAAAGGTACCCTGATGCAGAAGGACATCTTTGGTTATGTTGTGCCCTTGGCAGATAGTTTGTGTCATCTACTGTCTTTGCCTGAAGTTTGGAAGTACATTGAAAATGCACATAGTGGTCCTGAAGGATTTATGTTTGATATTTGTGATGGGCAGGTTATAAAGTCTGATCCTTTATTCCAGCGAAATCCAAAGGCTCTTCAGATCATCATTTACACAGATGATATCGAACTTGTGAATCCAATAGGCACACACACAAAGAAGCACAAGTTAAGCATGGTATATTATACCCTGGGGAATATTCCACCACAACATCGATCACAGCTGCATGCCATTCAGCTGGTGGGTGTTGCAAGAACAAAAGATCTGAGGAAAAGTGGACTAAGTGTCTTCTTAAATGACTTCATAACTACAGTAACATGTCTTGAATCAGGAGGTCTTGATGTTTTTCTCAATGGTGTTCATTTCACCATTGAAGGTAAATTAGTTTTGGCTACTGGTGACACCCCTGCAGCACAATGGTTAGGAGGCTTTAAGGAGGGTGTTGGTAGTGCCAATAAAAGTTGCAGGCACTGTGATGGCTCAAGAATAAAAGTCAGGCAGAAATTCACTGCGCAGGACTTTCATCTCAGAGATGAAAATGAACACAGGGAAAGGTGTCTCTTGCTTGAAACAAATATGTCCAAAGCTGCTCATGATTACTGGAGCAAACAATGGGGCATTAATAGTCAAAGTTGCCTTCTAAGCCTTCCTGATTTTCGGCTTTGCTCAGCCATAGTGCAAGACCCTATGCATGTCTTCCTAGAAGGCATAATTGGCAATGAGCTAAAGTATATGTTGTATGACTTTATTGTGGTCTCAAAGTATTTAACTTTGAAATGGCTCAATTCAAAGATTAGTTCTTTCTCCTACTCTTACCTGGAGGCTGGTTCAAAACCAGAAGTTCTTGATATGAGCTACATTAGAGGAGATGGAAAACTGAAGCAAACATCAGCAGCTACCATGACCCTTGTGTGTATTTTACCTTACATCATCTCCCAGAAGGTTCCTCCAACAAATGCCAAATGGGTAAATTTCTTAAGACTTGTGCAAATTACACTGCTGTCAACAAGTCCATG
Organism: Luidia sarsii; assembly: GCA_949987565.1. Taxonomy (NCBI): domain Eukaryota; kingdom Metazoa; phylum Echinodermata; class Asteroidea; order Paxillosida; family Luidiidae; genus Luidia; species Luidia sarsii. Next base: position 20,522,034 of record OX465104.1, read on the forward strand.
CTGCAATAAAACTACTGCAGCATTACTCTCACAGATTATATATGACCACCATACAGCCTTCATCGCTTTATACCCTAAGGGAAAAATCACCCCTAAGATGCATTATTGTGTGCACCTTCCAAGACAGATGATCTTGTATGGACCTTTAAGACACCACTGGTGTATGCGATTTGAAGCGAAGCATGGCTTTTTTAAGACCAAGAAGTGGCGGTGCTTCAAAAACCTCCCACTAAGTATTGCTTTGAAACACCAGAAGTACATGTGTTACAGACAAATGGCATGTATTGGCAATGCAGCTGAAGGGTTTTTGTACCGTGGTGACCTTGTCAAAGAAGGAGTGTCCATTAGTCTTAGAGACATATATCCAGAACTTGTAAGTGTCATTGCTCGAAAATTAGACATTGAAATGATTGGTGTTAGTGTGTACAGAACTCCAGGCATTACAATTTTGGGTCTTGTGTATAAACCGGGCTGCTGTTTAGTAATTTCCTACGACGATGATCTGCCAAAATTTGCTGTGTTGGATTCAGTCTTCGTCATTAATGATGAAAAGGTCTTCATTATTGAGTACATGACCATTGTGCGATTTGACAGTTGCATAATTTCGTATGTTTTAAAGCCCAGTGGAGAGAAATCTGTGGTTAAATATTCAGAGTTGTTTTCCAAGTGGCCTTTAAGTTTGCATGACCATGAAGGGAACTTGTGTGTCATCAACAAGTACTCACATACTTGTGAGATGCTGTAGAGTGTTATAAACAACATAAGCATTGATCCTAGTCAAATACTGTGATACACAGTAATTACATTATAACAAATTTATTTCCAAATGGCAATAATTAACTGACATTTTATTCAATTTTAGAATAAGGCCCTCTGCTTATTGTCAACAATTCACTGAGCTTTCATCGATTTAAGGAAGTTACATGCAACAGGTGTGCTACTTGTTCATTCCTTAAAATTCTCAATTATAAACAAATATTTCATGGTTTTAGAATAGGTGTACTTTGTAAACTGCTCATATTTGTTAGAAAGTGACAGTGCTCTTTGGTAAACTGCTACAATTGATTGCACACAAACTAAAGCCAACTGCTACAAATTTCAAGGGATGAAGTATTTGTGTATCCTAACCTCTTCAACGCATCTGTGATTAACCGAAATATCTTGGGAAATTAACTGTGCACATGAACCTTGATGCTGTAAACTCCTCCATACATCCAAGTGTGTTGGTGATGAGCAGGCATGCCTGTCTTCAAGGTGTGGAGTAAAGATAGGGTTCAGCGAAAGAGTATTGCAGCCAACAACTTGCAAGAGCTACTTGAAAAGGGTATGTAATACATATTTAAATGCATTCTTCATCTTGCCATGAAGTCTACATGATCTGTATAGTTGATAATTTGTCGAGAGGGTCCTTTAATTTGCCTTTTTAATGTTCCTCAGCTGTCCTAGCTGAAATGATTTTTAACAGACATGATTGTTTTGAAAACAACTGTTGCCAGGTACTGGGTTGAGAATGCTACCGAGGGCGAGAATTACACATTCTTCCTGTTGATCACTCAATTCGGTCAAGATTCAGGCATGCCTTGTTTGGAATATGATAGGCCAAAGGAAAACAAAAATCTTATTTCTTCGGTGAAGATTAACCACTCGTATATTATGTTTGCAGCTAAAGTCAAGTTTGGAGTCTCCAATGATCATCAAGTGAGGGTGATGATTGAAGCAGACGGCACAGAAATTGACGAAGATGAGGTGCTGCTTGAGCTGGGTCAAGGAACAGTTTTGAATATACTGAGAATGGGAGAGATGTGGCAACCCCCTGTTCAAGACACACCAATTCTGGCCACAGCTGCAGGTGACAGCTTGAACACTGTAGCTATGCCAGAAATACCCGAGCCAGCAGAAACATCGGAACTCTTGTCTACTCCTGCATCATCACCAAGAGTTACTACATCAACCCCATTACCCTCCTTCAGTCCCCGTATTGTGGAACACCTAAAAGCTGGTACTGAGACTACAGTTTGGCGGGACATTATCTCAGAAGCAGCCAACTACTACATTTGCAAGTTTCCAAGCATCAGTACCCAGGGGGAATACCACAGTATTGGCAAGAAGATGTTCCACTTGTATCCGAACATCCGACGTGACGGAGAACTGGAATGGGTAAGACATTCGAATAAAATGGTTTAAATCAAATGTCCTGCTAGGATAAAAACTGAATTTTTTGCAACAAGTAAGGAAGACACAAAAAACCCATTTCTTACATTTTCTACAAATGGCCTATACATTTACAAATTTTGCAAAAACTTATTATTTAATCAATTTCAGAATACATGTATTTTTTCTTTCTCTCTGAAGTCTTTCTTCACCAAATGCCTTAGTCAACGCATCAGGCACATCCGATGGTCTGAAAAGAAAAAGACACAACCCCCCAAAAGGCCTAGTGGGGGTTCAGATGATGTAGTGGCTAAGGTACCTTGTGTGGCTCAACCAAGTTCATTGCTGAATACAGACGAATATGAGAAACATCTGGCAGAACTAAAGCATGAATGGAGCAAGGGCACAGCCAGAAACAACAATCATCTGAAACTTCTCCTCAGAGAAAGTTTCTGCTCAAACCAAGAGTGGATAAAAAGCTTGCCGGATGCCAAAATGGAGCCCATTCTTGCTAGCATTCCTTGCTACCAAGATGGAAGTATGGTATGTTGTACTTTATTTCTGTTTTTCTCATTGGCATGCATTTGCAGTATAACCGTCAAGTCCAAGAGTTTTCATTTACAGGTACATGTACATATTGTGCTCCTGATCGATCATTGTTTATATTTTGTATACGCACATGTATGTGAAAGAAATATAATGCATATAGCTTGCATACACATGTGTATGTCTAAGCCTACACATATGCATGCACATGAAAACTATACATGTACAATGTACATGTACTATGCATGATTGACAGTATATGCCCATGTGCATGCACTTATACATTTACATGCACATGTATATACACATGTAATGCAAATAATTGTACATGTGCATGTACATGTGCAGTCCATGCACATGAAAACTATACATGTACCACATGTACAATGCATGATTGTACTGTACATGTACATGTACAGTATATGCCCATGTGCATGCGCTTATACATTTACATGCAAATGTATATACACATGTACGTGTACATACACATGTTTAATTATGCACATGTACATACACATGTAATGCAAACAATTGTACATGTACATGTGCAGTCCATGCACATGAAAACTATACATGTACCACATGTACAATGCATGATTGTACTTTACATGTACATGTACAGTATAATGACCATGTGCATGCATTTATACATGTACATGCACATGTACATGTACATGCACATGTACATACACATGTGTATATACATATACATGTACATATACACTGTACATTATACACTGTACATTATGCATACAGGTGCATATACTGTACATGTGTATATAAGTTTATGTATACATGTGCTTGTACAAGAAGCTGAAAGTCATCAAATTTTTGAAATTTTAGACATCTTTGAGAAGGGTCTGATTGGAGATGTTTGTATTACCATACGTGAAAGAATAAGACATGCATATTATTTTGATCTTTTGTTCATCGACAGATTTTCCATGATTTTTTGAGGATCATTGGAGAAACGCAACATTCAATTACAAGCAAAACAGAACGCTTCATGACTGCTGTGGAGGGCCTCATTGGGAAGTCGGTTGAGGTATGTGGTCCCTTTTAAACTAGGACTAAATCGTTAGATCTTCAACATTTCACAAATTACATTGATAGACTATCCCGTGCATCTTTGAAATGAACTGCAGTCCATTGCATGGTCGGGTTCATTTTGTGTTGCTCTCATTTGCAGTAGCCATCTGACCTGATCATCAACCTAATTACCTATTCTCTGCGGAATGTGACAACACTGATGTCAATCTGTTAAAATTGTAACTAACAATTTTGCCATAATCTAGGTGTTGCAAGATTTGAAAATTAGTTTAAATTACTCAAATCTTGTATATATTCTTCTCTTGAGGCTTAATATAAAAATTGTGCCCATCAAGGTTTACTAACTAGTGTTCACTCGCTGTTCAGGTCTTAATTGTTCCCAGGGATATAATACCCTTGCTGTTTGATAATTGTTTTGTTCAATAAACACAGGAGCCTGAACGAATGCTTCCAGTGCTCCTGTTTACAGAGAAGGCCTCCGCATTTGACAGAGGAAAAGGCATCAAAAGCAAGACAGTCATTTCCATCCATGAGGTGTGGAAAAAATATTCTCTTTTAAATTTGTCAGTTTTCCTGAGGGCATGTACACATTTGATTGACAGATTTAGATTTGGATAAATGACCCATAATTTCAGATGTGATATCTTGTATTTTCTTGAAATTAATTTTCTTTTAAATCATTACAAACTGTTTACCTCATGAACTTCTTATTTCAATCTTGTTTCTTGTCAGGATATCCCAGATGAAGAAATTGATGGCGTTCTTGATTCGGGAGACAGGGACCCACCTCGTCTGTTGGTGGTGAAGAATGACAACCGTATCTCTGGGACCTTCATCGTTGGAGATGGTGTCAAGATAACATGCCACACAACTTCTGACAAGTCAATCACTAGTGCAGTTCTCACTTTAATGGGAGTGTACTACGTTTTTGATCTGGACTATCCTAAGATTTATTCTCAGGTTTTGGGGATATTACAAACATATATGATCGGTGGCCTGCCATTTGATGGTAAACGAAGTGCCAAGTACAGGGCTTTTAGCAACGACCTGCAGAAAACGCTGACAATTAGTTCTGCATAGCATTCTTGTTTTTTTTTTCAGCATGACAGTGTTCATGCATATAATGACTTGAAACTGCAAAAGATAAATACACATGGCATTGAAGCAAAACTGCAAATAATTTTATACGCAAGGATTTTATTGATTGATTGATTGATGTAAACTCTATGCTTTCCACCATTGCCTACTCCCCTAACAACTGCTTTCATGTAGTCTAGAGATGTCATTAAGCAGCTTAAACTCATCCCAGGTGTTGTTCAGGTCAGTCATCACTTTCTACTGTGCCTCTGCGAGTTACAGCCTTGTCCAGGATTCCAATAGTATGTGTATAAATGTTGCCTATTCAAGCAGAGGGGTTGAAAATAAAGTGTACAAGTTTGGGGCTATATACGCACTGATAGTAATGACAAAATGCAGAAGACCAAAAGAGAATAGGCCCCTATATTTGAGACTTCAAGGTTTTTGATGAGTATCATCCCCGTGTTCAACTTTTTGAAAGTTAATAATTCTAAGCATTAATTTTAAGCATTTTAAGCCTTAATATTTTTAAGCATTAGTTTTAAGCCTGATTGCGCAATGCATTTTATGTTGGATATTTTTGCCTTTCGATATCTTTCCTGTTTGACGTCATTTCAACACCCCTAACATGCTTGCTGTAATTATTATTGTCACATTCAAGTCACTGTATTGTAAACTTATCACATACTTTGCGGCTGATGATGCACAAAGCCAGGACACTCAACAATGTTAGTTTATGAGAGTTGATTCGGTTTTTCGGGGGTTCTGACTTAGGCAAACTTGGTTACCTTCATTATAAAGTTCATTGACAGGGGCGTTTTCTGTTTTTGGTCAGAAACCCAGGCCGGTATTTGTTAGATTACTGTTTTTGTTTTTTTATAATCGAAATACATAATTACACGAACTTTTTTTATACAGGATGAAGTGTTTAACTAACATTGTTTAGTTACCAGTATTTTTCCCCTTTATTTCTTTGACTTACAAGTAATGACCAATTAAACACTTCTTCCTGTATAAACATGTTAAAATGTTTAAAAAGTGTTACAGCCTGTACACGTGTTTAAGCATTTAGGCAATAAACACATGGACGTGTTTATGAAAAGAAAAGTGTTTATATCCTATATTTGGCTAAACACATGTTTCTGTTTATTCAAAAACATACAAGCCGTTTATAAATAAATGGTGTGTTTAGAATATAAACATGTTATGAGTGTTCATTTATAAACGCGTCAAAATGTTTAAAAAGTGTTACAGATTTGCGTTTAACATGTGTTCAGAAGTTAAACACGCGGGTTTTACAGTGTATCTGTTGATGTCGCATAACCGCTCTGATCACGTTTGTACCAATTAAGACTGGGGTTTTCCTTCTGTAAGAATCTGTTGGAACCACGAACGCTGGAACATCTTCGTACTTCGCATCCATGATAGAGAGAGTTATTGGAACAACACCCAAGAAAGGAACGTTGTGTCCAATAGCGCCTTCGATGGAGACATCTGCGGGAGTGAGCTTGATGTCTTGGAGCTTGGGGTGTGATTTCCATAACTCATCTGTGATAGAAGTTATTTGAGATCCTGAGTCAATTAAAGCCTGGTACATGTCACCATTTACTTCGACACTGTCCTCATTATTAGGGCCGATGAGTCGTTGGTCCGGCGTGGATCGCTCATAGTGATTCAATGAAGCTGGATATGATTGACTAAGTGATCTGTTATTGACTACTGGGCTGTGGTGTTCTGGGCCTCCAACGGCTTGCCCTCCGGCCGTTGACCCTGCGAGTTTAAAGGCTGATTTCTGCAACCTCTGGAAATGTGGCCTTGTTGTCCGCATCTGTGGCAGGTGAAGACTCTACTAGTCGATGAAGACTGGTTTGTCATCTGAGCCCTGGGTCGCTTTCTACCAATTTCTTCTACCTTCAATGTCAATTGCTCTACTTTCTGAAGAAGATCTTGAAGGACATCATGGTCAGTTTTCCGATTTTGGCTTCAGGTGTCAGAGGTGCTCGACGTGGGCTGTTTGGATGGTTGTGACTGTTGCTGACATGGTCTGGATTGTTGAGACTGCGCCTTGGAGGTCAACTTCAGTGTTGCAGCCATACGGGATTCTCTCTCCAGTTGTCTCAGCTCGACTTGTACCTCATGAAATGCCATCTCTCTGGGCTTCATTGGGGCTAACCGTTGTGTCACTTTGTCATCTCTGACGCCTCGCATAAACTGTTGTGTCAACATACTGTTTCTGTTGGGTAGAGGCCTGGATCTCATTCTTTCCTCTACACAGCAAAGAGTTGCTTCAAGTTCAACAGAATATATTGTTGGTGACTCCAGTGGAAGTCTAATACGCTCGTAGAAGTCAACGAGCGGATCGCCAGTGAGTAGAATTTCTCCATACTGGGCCTTCAACTCGATGAACGCCTGCTCCGCAGTCTGTTGATGAGGTGGAAGGTTAAGCACCAGCTTCCGTGCTGATCCTCCCAGATATCTCACTATGGTAGAAAACTGCATAGCCATGGGTATAGATGTGGTTTCGAGAAGGTATTTAGTGTCTCTAACCCAATCCTCGATGCAGATGCTGGCTCCTTCCCGTCCAGTAAATATAGGCACGCTCTTCACTTGATGCGATGGTAAGAGGTGAAACTGGGATGAAGGAGACTGGGGCTGCCTTCTGAGCGTTTGGTTATTTGAAGAGAGACTTGGATGATTGGACGGAGTTGAAACACATGGTCGTCTAGGTGTTCCAGCAGCATCGTAGATGGAGGGGGATGGTTGTTGCTGAAGCCCCTGGTGATAAAGTGGTTGCGTCGGTTGACGACGTGGCATACTCCGTGACATCCTTCGCTCGATGTCGTCAATTTCTGCTAGAAATTGATCTGCAAGTGGCTGGTACTTCCCTTCAGGTGAAGCCTGTGGCAGTCGGGTCCGGATGTTGGGCGGATGTCTCTGGGGAGTGAGTATAGGGGGTGTGCGATGCTTTGGACGTTCATCGGACCGTTCTCTGGAAGTGGCCATTTTAAACAATCTGTAAGCTCACAAGAACACAACCCCTAAAAAAATGTACGAGAGTGAATGAAAAATATTGTGAATCAACGCTGCTAGAAACACATTTAAAGATCACTTTTGAAAATGAAAATCCAACAGCCAGCAGCAAGAATATTTAAAGGAATTCAAGAAACGGGTTAAAACAAGGGTAAATATCAAACCAATTTTTAATCAATTTAGTCAGTGCTAATTGAATATCAGCAATACCAAATAATAAATCATTCACTGAACAATCAACATTAACTACAAAATCAGTACTCAATCAGGCATGTGAATCAATAAAAAATACGACATAGGCCTGCCAAAATATCTTACGGCGTATGACCATTAAGTTCCCACTGCAACTGTTAAATTTCAAACAAAACAACAGTACTGTGCGATTCAGCATAAAAATATTTCTAGCAAAAGTTTCACTAAGGACTGATAAAGAAAAAGGAAACACAAAGTAGCCGACTGGTGTGCCACCTCTCTTAATATAAACCAAACTGGCTTCGTATTGACTGTAGGGGAATGCTAAGTGTACAATGAAAACACACAGAACTGAAAGTGGAAATAGAATGCAGTCTTTGTGTAGACTGGTTGCTATAGGGACATACGCAGAATCCTGCAACAACTCCGTGGCGTCTTGACCAGTGCGCGTTTCCAGGCGAATACAATGGATCGATTAATGATCGGCTTAGCAAAAACCAGTGTGACCTTAAATGGAATGTCACTAGAATGGTGCAGCGGATGTAAATGGATGTCGGCACTTCCGATCGATAGACCACAAATGTTCTGTTTGCACTCCGAGGACATTGGTCGGTGGATTAGCAGAACTTCGGACACCATCCAAGGCTTTGGGGTGGCCGCTCGACCTCAACAGATTCCAAACATAAGGCAGGAAAGGAGAGGGCAAAAGATGAAACAGTACCTGGCACGGGGCGAACTAACTGGCAAAGGGACGAGCTAGCCTGGGAGCGAAGCAGCCTTGGACGAAGCTGACCGGGCCGGGGACGAAGCTGACAGGCCCGTGGACGAAGCTGACCGGGCCGGGGACGAAGCTGACAGGCCCGTGGACGAAGCTGACCGGGCCGGGGACGAAGCTGACAGGCCCGTGGACGAAGCTGACCGGCCCGTGGACGAAGCTGACAGGCCCGTGGACGAAGCTGACCGGCCCGTGGACGAAGCTGACAGGCCCGTGGACGAAGCTGACAGGCCCGTAGACGAAGCTGACCAGCCCGTGGACGAAGCTGACCGGCCCGTGGACGAAGCTGACAGGCCCGTAGACGAAGCTGACCAGCCCGTGGACGAAGCTGACCGGCCCGTGGACGAAGCTGACAGGCCCGTAGACGAAGCTGACCAGCCCGTGGACGAAGCTGACAGGCCCGTGGACGAAGCTGTCGGGCCCGTGGACGAAGCTGACCGGCCCGTGGACGAAGCTGACAGGCCCGTGGACGAATGGCGGGCCCGTGGACGAATGGCGGGCCCGTGGACGAATGGCGGGCCCGTGGACGAATGGCGGGCCCGTGGACGAATGGCGGGTCCGTGGACGAATGGCGGGTCCGTGGACGAATGGCGGGTCCGTGGACGAATGGCGGGTCCGTGGACGAATGGCGGGTCCGTGGACGAATGGCGGGTCCGTGGACGAAGCTGACAGGTCCGTGGACGAATGGCGGGTCCGTGGACGAATGGCGGGTCCGTGGACGAATGGCGGGTCCGTGGACGAATGGCGGGTCCGTGGACGAATGGCGGGTCCGTGGACGAATGGCGGGTCCGTGGACGAAGCTGACAGGTCCGTGGACGAATGGCGGGTCCGTGGACGAATGGCGGGTCCGTGGACGAATGGCGGGTCCGTGGACGAATCGCGGGTCCGTGGACGAATGGCGGGTCCGTGGACGAATGGTGGGTCCGTGGACGAATGGCGGGTCCGTGGACGAATGGCGGGTCCGTGGACGAAGCTGACAGGCCCGTGAACGAAGCTGACAGGCCCGTGGACGAATGGCGGGTCCGTGGACGAATGGCGGGTCTGTGGACGAATGGCGGGTCCGTGGACGAATGGCGGGTCCGTGGACGAAGCTGACAGGCCCGTGAACGAAGCTGACCGGCCCGTGAACGAAGCTGACCGGCCCGTGAACGAAGCTGACCAGCCCGTGGACGAAGCTGACCGGCCCGTGAACGAAGCTGACCGGCCCGTGGACGAAGCTGACCAGCCCGTGAACGAAGCTGACCGGCCCGTGGACGAAGCTGACAGGCCCGTGGACGAAGCTGACAGGCCCGTGGACGAAGCTGACCGGCCCGTGGACGAAGCTGACCGGCCCGTGGACGAAGCTGACGGTCCGGATCGTTGGCGGGCCCGTGGACGGCACAGGCGGTCCGGACACGTCGCTGACGGTCCAGAGACGACGTTGGCCGTCCAGATGACTGGGATGCCGCCAGATATTGATAGGACACCAGGTTCAGATAATAATGTCTGCCTTTGAAGTGCCTCTACCCGGATTCTCCACCAATGTGACCCTTCCTGGTGTTTGGGGCGAGGGACAGAGGCAGTGGCGACAAGTTATCTGGGGAAGTGCTGTTGAATCTTTATTCTCTGTATAGAGACGAAGACGAAACAGAGTTGACAGGTCTTCGTCATGAGTTGATATCTCTTAGTTAAATAACTGAAAAACAAGAGAATCAAATTAAATTGATTATTTATAACTATTCCCGAGTTGCCAAAATTCCGTCGGCAACCGCAATCTTGGATTTACTGTAACGTACTCGGGCCTACTCTTGCCGTGTTTACAAACTAAGGCAAATTAATAAATACTACTCAATGAAATAAATAACAAAACGGCAAATGAGGTAAGCATTACTATACAGTATCATAACTTAGGTAAAAGTAAAGTTAGTCACCGAAAATAAAGGGAATTTACAACAAATTGTTATTACCTGTATAGAGACGAAGACGAAACAGAGTTGACAGGTCTTCGTCGTGAGTTGATATGAGGGAAGCGCGCGAAAAGCCGAACCTAGGGGGCGCTTCTCTCATTTAAATAATTACAATACAGTTAAATAATATAACATAGAGGGCGCTTCTCTCCTTCAAATAATTATACAAGTAAGCAAGCAAGTAACACTTTATCAGGTAAGTATATGAATTAGTCAAAAAAATAAACGGAGGCATTAAACTAGGGCACATCTATTTAGGGCCGTCACAAGTCATTAATAGTGAATTTCGGCAAAACTGATTCTTTGCTGTCATTGCATCAACTTCCCGAATTCTCACGATGACTAAGTTGGTCAGTATCTTGCCTGTCGCTTGAGACACATCCCCAAATACCAAAGGTGGGTTCCAAGAGCAGTGGACACGTGGGTAAGCTACCACCGGACATTTCAGAGTTGAGGGGGGCCCCCTACGGCCAGGCCAGTAGGATCAAAACTGGTTGAGACTGTGACGGTGTGCCTGGCTAGTTCCATCTTACTCTATCTCTCTGCCTCTTTGCCTGCATCATTATTTCTTACCAATTCGAGTTACAGAAGACAAACTCTTTGCAAATGACGTCAGAATAATACCGATAGAAATTTAATCTAGACTCTTGTTTTCCATCTTAAAGTTCCCTTGTAATTGAGGTGTGTAGGCAGTTTCAAACCAGCCCAGTATCAGTGGATTGAAACCGACGAAGACTGATGGTTAGACGTTGGGATCAATTCCACTTGAAATCTCCTCTAGGCCTATAGAAGACGAAACCATCTCAGTGCACTGCGTTATGTAGGATACATTTTCGGTGTGATGGCTGAGAGATGTGCAATCCATGGACGGACCAGGTAGGCACATTGAGTTTATTCTCTACTATGGTTATCGGTAGGTTTAAGATTAGGGTTAGGCCTGCATTGTTAGAGATAGTGTTAGGGTTAGTGTTTTTGTCAGGGTTGGGGTCTGGGGAAGGGTTGGTTGTAGGGATGCTGCTGAGCGATGGGGTTAGGTTTGGGTTAGGAGACCAAGGGGATATAGGGTTATAAGAGTGATGTTTAGGGTTACATGGACAAGGGGTTAGGGTATGCGGTCAAGGGGATGGGTTAGCATTCAATCGGTAACATTGTTAGACCTAAGCATGAGTTGTCAGTTCATAGGAAAAGACAGCATAATACTGGAAAGCCTGGCAAATATATTCACAAATTCTTCCCAATCATAACACCGTCCTAGCAGAGAAAATCATGCCCGATGTTTAGAATGAGCAGAGCGAAATGTAGTCCATCTTTGTGTCTATAGTATGTGACGCTATCAAAGTGAACCCCTTTTCCTGTGTCTTTTTAATACTTTTTCATTTCTCTGTGTGTATCTTCCTCTTTTAGGACATGAACCGTTCTCTGCGCGCGCTTGTGTGCGTCATTATACGCGACGCGTTATATTGCGTTCCTACGCAACACGCGCACTTTGCTCTCATACGCAAGGTAAACAAACAGAAGGTTGTACAGGACGATGCCATGCGTAAAGTCATGTTGGTTTGTACACACAAGTTTAGTATCAGGCCACGACAGATTGATGACGAAGAGTGAAGATTGGACGTCTAAATCACGGGCGCTTGAAATCTCGTCCACAAGACGAAACCTGCTCATCGCATCGCAGTGCATCCCGTAGGATCTGCTATCGGTGAGGCCTACAGTCTACTCTATCGACGGACCAGGTAGGCCCATTGCCTTTATTTGGATGAAGTTATTCTCCCATTGCCATTTTATTTCCACAGTATAGCACGGTAGGTATTGCAGTTAAGGAGGCAGAGACTGGAGTCAGTGCACGCACTGATTATACGCGTGCAGTTTCTCTTTGATTAGCTGAAATTGACTAGCAAAAGAAACAAAAAACAACCTTCAAACCTGCTGAAGTCAGGGATGATCTTGTGCCATTCATGGTTTTTGGACCTTGCACACCCGTGTCAAGTAGGCGGAAGGTCCCCCGCCGAGGTGACGTAAGGTAGTCATTGGTCTGGTACTCTAGGACACTGCTCAACTTCTCCAATGAAAACAACAGCACGGCGATTTTTCAAATACTTTCGCAAACCTCCGATTTGGGCCGATTTCTTCAAGACTGTATAGTTACGATGAAAACATTGAAGATGTGTTGTTTCAAACTTGCATTGGAAACCGATATTCACTGCAAATTGAAAAGAAAGAAATAAGTTGCACGTTTTGTCCAGGTGCCATGGCCAATGACGCTAATACCGCTATACCTCCTCTGGTGTCCGGGGTGGGTGAAGTTTCGTCCAGTGTCGGGCGTTGAGACCCCAGGCCCGTAGAAAGCTGGCGGAACCCAGGTCAGCCATATGACCGTCGGACACTCGATCCTTTGCTTCGATGAACTACCGAACACATTCTAGTCATTAATAGTGAATTTCGGCAAAACTGATTCTTTGCTGTCATTGCATCAACTTCCCGAATTCTCACGATGACTAAGTTGGTCAGTATCTTGCCTGTCGCTTGAGACACATCCCCAAATACCAAAGGTGGGTTCCAAGAGCAGTGGACACGTGGGTAAGCTACCACCGGACATTTTAGAGTTGAGGGGGACCCCCTACGGCCAGTAGGATCAAAACTGGTTTAGACTGTGACGGTGTGCCTGGCTAGTTCCATCTTACTCTATCTCTCTGCCTCTTTGCCTGCATCATTATTTCTTACCAGTTCGAGTTACAGAAGACAGACTCTTTGCAAATGACGTCAGAATAATACCGATTGAAATTTAATCTAGACTCTGGTTTTCCATCTTAAAGTTCCGTTGGAATTGAGGTGTGTAGGCAGTTTCGAACCAACCCAGTATCAGTGGATTGAAACCGACAAAGACTGATGGTTAGACGTTGGAATCAATTCCACTTGAAATCTCCTCTAGGCCTATAGAAGAGGAAACCTTCCACTGCACTGCGTTATGTAGGATACATTTTCGGTGTGATGGCTGAAAGATGTGCAATCCATGGACGGACCAGGTAGGCACATTGAGTTTATTCTCTACTATGGTTATCGGTAGGTTTAAGATTAGGGTTAGGCCTGCATTGTTAGAGATAGTGTTAGGGTTAGTGTTTTTGTCAGGGTTGGGGTCTGGGGAAGGGTTGGTTGTAGGGATGCTGCTGAGCGATGGGGTTAGGTTTGGGTTAGGAGACCAAGGGGATATAGGGTTATAAGGGTGATGTTTAGGGTTACATGGACAAGGGGTTAGGGTATGCGGTCAAGGGGATGGGTTAGCATTCAATCGGTAACATTGTTAGACCTAAGCATGAGTTGTCAGTTCATAGGAAAAGACAGCATAATACTGGAAAGCCTGGCAAATATATTCACAAATTCTTCCCAATCATAACACCGTCCTAGCAGAGAAAATCATGCCCGATCTTTAGAATGAGCAGAGCGAAATATAGTCCATCTTTGTGTCTATAGTATGTGACGCTATCAAAGTGAAGCCCTTTTCCTGTGTCAATTTAATACTTTTTCATTATTCTGTGTGTATCTTCCTCTTTTAGGACATGAACCGTTCTCTGCGCGCGCTTGTGTGCGTCATTATACGCGACGCGTTATATTGCGTTCCTACGCAACACGCGCACGTTGCTCTCATACGCAAGGTAAACAAACAGAAGGTTGTACAGGACGATGCCATGCGTAAAGTCATGTTGTTTTGTACACACAAGTTTAATATCAGGCCACGACAGATTGATGACGAAGAGTGAAGATTGGACGTCTGAATCACGGGCGCTTGAAATCTCGTCCACAAGACGAAACCTGCTCATCGCATCGCAGTGCATCCCGTAGGATCTGCTATCGGTGAGGCCTACAGTCTACTCTATCGACGGACCAGGTAGGCCCATCGCTTTTATTTGGATAAAGTGATTCTCCCATTGCCATTTTATTTCAACAGTATAGCACGGTAGGTATTGCAGTTAAGGAGGCAGAGACTTGAGTCAGTGCACGCACTGATTATACGCGTGCAGTTTCTCTTTGATTAGCTGAAATTGACTAGCAAAAGAAACAAAAAACAACCTTCAAACCTGCTGAAGTCAGGGATGATCTTGTGCCATTCATGGTTTTTGTACCTTGCACACCCGTGTCAAGTAGGCGGAAGGTCCCCCGCCGAGGTGACGTAAGGTAGTCATTGGTTTGGTACTCTAGGACACTGCTCAACTTCTCCAATGAAAACAACAGCACGGCGATTTTTCAAATACTTTCGCAAAACTCCGATTTGGGCCGATTTCTTCAAGACTGTATAGTTACGATGAAAACATTGAAGATGTGTTGTTTCAAACTTGCATTGGAAACCGATATTCACAGCAAATTGAAAAGAAAGAAATAAGTTGCACGTTTTGTCGAGGTGCCATGGCCAATGACGCTAATACCGCTATACCTCCTCTGGTGTCCGGGGTAGGTGAAGTTTCGTCCAGTGTCGGGCGTTGAGACCCCAGGGCCGTAGAAAGCTGGCGGAACCCAGGTCAGCCATATGACCGTCGGACACTCGATCCTTTGCTTCGATGAACTACCGGACACATTCTAGTCATTAATAGTGAATTTCGGCAAAACTGATTCTTTGCTGTCATTGCATCAACTTCCCGAATTCTCACGATGACTAAGTTGGTCAGTATCTTGCCTGTCGCTTGAGACACATCCCCAAATACCAAAGGTGGGTTCCAAGAGCAGTGGACACGTGGGTAAGCTACCACCGGACATTTCAGAGTTGAGGGGGGCCCCCTACGGCCAGTAGGATCAAAACTGGTTTAGACTGTGACGGTGTGCCTGGCTAGTTCCACATTACTCTATGTCTCTGCCTCTTTGCCTGCATCATTATAAGTTCGAGTTACAGTAGACAAACTCTTTGCAAATGACGTCAGAACAATACCGATAGAAATTTAATCTAGACTCTTGTTTTCCATCTTAAAGTTCCCTTGTAATTGAGGTGTGTAGGCAGTTTCAAACCAGCCCAGTATCAGTGGATTCAAACCGACGAAGACTGATGGTTAGACGTTGAGATCAATTCCACTTGAAATCTCCTCTAGGCCTATAGAAGACGAAACCATCTCAGTGCACTGCGTTATGTAGGATACATTTTCGGTGTGATGGCTGAAAGATGTGCAATCCATGGACGGACCAGGTAGGCACATTGAGTTTATTCTCTACTATGGTTATCGGTAGGTTTAGGATTAGGGTTAGGCCTGCATTGTTAGAGATAGTGTTAGGGTTAGTGTTTTTGTCAGGGTTGGGGTCTGGGGAAGGGTTGGTTGTAGGGATGCTGCTGAGCGATGGGGTTAGGTTTGGGTTAGGAGACCAAGGGGATATAGGGTTATAAGGGTGATGTTTAGGGTTAAATGGACAAGGGGTTAGGGTATGCGGTCAAGGGGATGGGTTAGCATTCAATCGGTAACATTGTTAGACCTAAGAATGAGTTGTCAGTTCACAGGAAAAGACAGCATAATACTGGAAAGCCTGGCAAATATATTCACAAATTCTTCCCAATCATAACACCGTCCTAGCAGAGAAAATCATGCCCGATCTTTAGAATGAGCAGAGCGAAATGTAGTCCATCTTTGTGTCTATAGTATGTGACGCTATCAAAGTGAAGCCCTTTTCCTGTGTCAATTTAATACTTTTTCATTATTCTGTGTGTGTCTTCCTCTTTTAGGACATGAACCGTTCTCTGCGCGCGCTTGTGTGCGTCATTATACGCGACGCGTTATATTGCGTTCCTACGCAACACGCGCACTTTGCGCTCATACGCAAGGTAAACAAACAGAAGGTTGTACAGGACGATGCCATGCGTAAAGTCATGTTGTTTTGTACACACAAGTTTAGTATCAGGCCACGACAGATTGATGACGAAGAGTGAAGATTGGACGTCTGAATCACGGGCGCTTGAAATCTCGTCCACAAGACGAAACCTGCTCATCGCATCGCAGTGCATCCCGTAGGATCTGCTATCGGTGAGGCCTACAGTCTACTCTATCGACGGACCAGGTAGGCCCATTGCCTTTATTTGGATAAAGTGATTCTCCCATTGCCATTTTATTTCAACAGTATAGCACGGTAGGTATTGCAGTTAAGGAGGCAGAGACTTGAGTCAGTGCACGCACTGATTATACGCGTGCAGTTTCTCTTTGATTAGCTGAAATTGACTAGCAAAAGAAACAAAAAACAACCTTCAAACCTGCTGAAGTCAGGGATGATCTTGTGCCATTCATGGTTTTTGTACCTTGCACACCCGTGTCAAGTAGGCGGAAGGTCCCCCGCCGAGGTGACGTAAGGTAGTCATTGGTTTGGTACTCTAGGACACTGCTCAACTTCTCCAATGAAAACAACAGCACGGCGATTTTTCAAATACTTTCGCAAAACTCCGATTTGGGCCGATTTCTTCAAGACTGTATAGTTACGATGAAAACATTGAAGATGTGTTGTTTCAAACTTGCATTGGAAACCGATATTCACAGCAAATTGAAAAGAAAGAAATAAGTTGCACGTTTTGTCGAGGTGCCATGGCCAATGACGCTAATACCGCTATACCTCCTCTGGTGTCCGGGGTAGGTGAAGTTTCGTCCAGTGTCGGGCGTTGAGACCCCAGGGCCGTAGAAAGCTGGCGGAACCCAGGTCAGCCATATGACCGTCGGACACTCGATCCTTTGCTTCGATGAACTACCGGACACATTCTAGTCATTAATAGTGAATTTCGGCAAAACTGATTCTTTGCTGTCATTGCATCAACTTCCCGAATTCTCACGATGACTAAGTTGGTCAGTATCTTGCCTGTCGCTTGAGACACATCCCCAAATACCAAAGGTGGGTTCCAAGAGCAGTGGACACGTGGGTAAGCTACCACCGGACATTTCAGAGTTGAGGGGGGCCCCCTACGGCCAGTAGGATCAAAACTGGTTTAGACTGTGACGGTGTGCCTGGCTAGTTCCACATTACTCTATGTCTCTGCCTCTTTGCCTGCATCATTATAAGTTCGAGTTACAGTAGACAAACTCTTTGCAAATGACGTCAGAACAATACCGATAGAAATTTAATCTAGACTCTTGTTTTCCATCTTAAAGTTCCCTTGTAATTGAGGTGTGTAGGCAGTTTCAAACCAGCCCAGTATCAGTGGATTGAAACCGACGAAGACTGATGGTTAGACGTTGGGATCAATTCCACTTGAAATCTCCTCTATGCCTATAGAAGACGAAACCATCTCAGTGCACTGCGTTATGTAGGATACATTTTCGTTGTGATGGCTGAAAGATGTGCAATCCATGGACGGACCAGGTAGGCACATTGAGTTTATTCTCTACTATGGTTATCGGTAGGTTTAGGATTAGGGTTAGGCCTGCATTGTTAGAGATGAGTTGTCAGTTCATAGGAAAAGACAGCATAATACTGGAAAGCCTGGCAAATATATTCACAAATTCTTCCCAATCATGCCACCGTCCTAGCAGAGAAAATCATGCCCGATGTTTAGAATGAGCAGAGCGAAATGTAGTCCATCTTTGTGGCTATAGTATGTGACGCTATCAAAGTGAAGCCCTTTTCCTGTGTCAATTCTTTATCATCATTGTGTGTGTGTCTTCCTTTTTTAGGACATGAACCGGGCCCAATTTCATGGCTCTGCTTACCGTAAGCGTAGAATCGGCGCTTACGGAAGCAAACATTCTGCGCTTAACGCAAGCGTATTTCACAGCCAATAATATTTCTCGCAATGATCGTCTGCGAGGGTGACAGGGAACGTTGAATCGGTCGCTAGGTGAGTTGTTACTACAACGAGTCAAGAGGACATGAGTCTCAATCGAACAAAACAAAGAGGGCTTAATCAGGGACCTGCACATCTCTATTAGAAAAAAAACGATTATGGGGTAATGAGGGACCTGCACGGCTTTATTGCAAAAAAAAAGAAAAAAAAAAGGGGATAATCGGGGACCTACACGCCTCTATTGGACAGAACGAGGAGGAGTAATGAGGGGCCCGCAAATCTCTCTCGGGCAGGACAAAAAGGGATCACTTTTTGAGAAGTTAACATAAAGAAATAGGATTCTCTAATCCTTACCATCTCTCGGATCGTTTTGTCTTCCGCTTTCATCATGTTGGAACAAGTTGGAGAAATTCGGCATGGTGTTTAGCCATTACCCTGTCCAGGGCCTTGTCAACTTCCATGCCTTTATTAAGTTTTTCTTTGAGATCTGCGAGAATAACTTGGTGGGTTTCATTGTCTTCAAGATGCAAGTAACTTGACAGGAAATCCTTGAAGTTGTCGAAGAAGATTCTCTTGACTGACCAGAGGGTTTTCTTATTTGCTTTGTCTTCGCCTTTATCTTTGTCCATACCATTGTCATTGTACTTCTCGTGTTTCTCATTCCATATATCTTCGGTTGCCTCTTTGGCCGCTTCCAACCAGTTTTGATAAGCGGTACCCATCTTCTTCCGTCAAGTCTCCGTCAGTTTCTTCCTCTTGTCCACACAGGATGGTCCCAATTAGAGTCTGGGGTCCTGCGTCTGTGGTTTGTTCGGAATATGCTCGGAGAACGAAAATAAATCTTGAAGAGACAATTGCCCGTTGACCACTTAAGGAATGTTCTGGTGAGTTCCGGTTGGTTTTAGGCACCCATTTTTACTGTAATTTACACACCGCCTCCGCCTCTCACCTTACACCCTTCCCACTCCTTCGCCCCTAACACACATCATCCGCCCCCCCCCCTCAGCACCGCCTCACGCCCGCCCCTACCTCCCGCCTCAACCCCTCCCCCTCCTCACGCCCCTTCCCGCCTCAAAACCGCCTCAACACGGTGTCACATAAGGAGTGTTTTATAAGAAATTTACCGATACTTTCGATCACGAGAGAAACACTTTTTCCTATTATGGTGTGTCCAAGGCGAATTTTAGACTGGTTAGATGTAAATATAGGAAGGTTTGCGGTGAACACCATGTATCAGGTCTCTTAAAGGAAGAGGTATGGTTCTGAAAAGAACCTGAGGGTAACTCGACGTTTCGACCAGTATGCTCTGATGACGGCCAGAGCATACTGGTCGAAACGTCGAGTTACCCTCAGGTTGGGGGCTCAAGTTGTCTAACCTCCTCGTGGTGAGCCCTGGTAACTGAGCCAACAGCTTTCTGTTGACTCAGGCGAATGACAGCACTAGAGATTACTACTGCTACAACTGCTACTTCTACTGCTACTTCCTCCAAGTAAAGATGACCTCTCGACAGATGCAGTCTGGCCTTACCCCTTCCCCGGAACTCGTGCCCTCTTCAGGGCAGGCACCAGCTGGTGTCACGCCGGATGGGATATCAGTCCTGCAACTGAATGTAGAAGGTATCACGAAGTCCAAGATTTCAGTAATCGAACACCTCCTTCAATCACAACAAGTCACTGTCATCCTTCTTCAGGAGACTCACTCCAAAGAAGCCTCGAAGCTGAAG
Source organism: Luidia sarsii (assembly GCA_949987565.1). Classification (NCBI taxonomy): domain Eukaryota; kingdom Metazoa; phylum Echinodermata; class Asteroidea; order Paxillosida; family Luidiidae; genus Luidia; species Luidia sarsii. The sequence goes on from OX465104.1 coordinate 20,542,260, forward strand.
ATCCCTGGTTACGTCCTTGCAGCCCACACAAAGAGTGATGTCCATGGCATTGCATCCTTTGTGAGACACCCCACCCAATGGCGAGAGCTTGGCACATCTGCTCCTGATTCGAGCCTGGAATGGGCAGCCACTGAGGTGGAAGGCGTCACCATTGTTAATATCTACAAACCACCTCCTTTTCGGCTCCAACCTGACTCGATCCCAGTCTTTACCAGTCCGTGCATCTATGCCGGTGATTTCAACTGCCGTAGTACTACCTGGGGCTACTCTTCATCGAACCCAGATGGTGATTCTCTCGAAGACTGGGAATCAGCCTCTGGTATGCACCTCCTTCACGATCCTAAGCAGCCAGATAGCTTCCATTCTGGCCGCTGGAACACAACGTCCAATCCAGACCTAGCATTCGTCAACTTAGACGGTCCAGCACCCTCCCGCATCATCCTGGACCACTTCCCCAGATCACAACACAGGCCCTCACTGATCATCTCGGAAAGTCCAATCACATCAATCCCTTCCAAGCCAGTGAAGAGGTGGAACTTCCGCAAGGCCAACTGGTCCCAGTTCGAAAGTCTCGTGGATTCAGGTGTTGACGATCTCCCCCCCCCCTCAACTGCCAACCTGGACCAAGCATACTCTTCTTTCTGCAACCTCCTTATCAGTGCAGCAAAAGCCACCATCCCTCGCGGCTTCCGCAAGCGCTACATCCCACTTTGGGACGATGAGTGCTCTACCCACTATCAAGACTTCCTCCACACCCAACCTGGTGACGAAGATGCAGCTTCCAAGGCATCAGCACTGACTGACTGTTTAGACAGGAAACGCCGAGAGCGCTGGGAGGAGACTGTACAAGGTATTGATTTCTCCCACTCCAGTAGGCGAGCCTGGAGAACTTTCAATCGTCTCACAGGCAGAAGCGCAAAATCCTCACGATGCCCTGTGTCTTCGAATGCCATTGCAAAACAACTCTTGGAGAACGGGAAGTTCAAAGAAGCCAGCAAGGAGCATGCACGCTATGTCAAACAAGAAACATCCGCCCTGTGGCAAGCCCCTGGAGTCGACGGTTTTCTCTCTACTCCCTTCACCATCCAGGAGCTTACGTTAGCCGTCCGCCAACTCAAGAGTGGAAAGGCCCAGGGACCAGATAACATCCCTCCAGAGTTTCTTATCCACTGCGGCCCAAGATGTCTTGAATGGCTTAGGGAATTTTACTCCAAATGTCTCTCAAACACGACCGTACCCAAGATCTGGCGTAAGGCAACAGTCATCGCGATACCCAAACCCAATAAGCCAACTGACGACCCGAAGAACTATCGTCCAATCTCGCTCCTTTGTGTCCCGTTCAAGCTTCTGGAAAGACTTCTCCTAGTTCGATTGGATCCTATCATCGATCCACAGCTGCCTAACGAGCAAGCTGACTTCCGTCGCGGTAGGAGTACTGTCCATCAGATCGTCAACCTTACCGATGACATCGAGGAAGCTTTCGAGAAGGGCCTCAAGGCAGGCGTGATACTGGTGGACCTCACAGCCGCATACGACACGGTATGGCACCGGGGTCTTACCCTGAAGCTACTACGGACCATCCCTGACCGTCACTTTGTGCGGTTCATCTGTACTATCATCTCTAACCGCAGCTTTACGCTCAAGACAAGCGACGGGCAGGTCAGCCGTCTGCGCCGACTCAAAAATGGGGTCCCCCAGGGCTCAGTTTTGGCTCCGACACTCTTTAACATCTATCTCAGCGATCTTCCCCCAACCTCATCATCCAAGTACGCATATGCAGACGACCTTGCACTCCTGTATTCTGGTAGAAGCTGGACGATGGTTGAGAATACACTTTCAACTGACATGGATGCCCTCGCTAAGTACCTGAGGATTTGGAGACTAAAACTGAGCTCTGCAAAAACAACCGCGACGCCTTTCACCCTGAACACAAAGGAAGCTCACCGGCAGCTTACAGTCAAGCTGGATGGCTCAACACTGCCGTGCAACCCCACCCCGACTTACCTTGGGGTGAAGATGGACAGACAACTCACCTTCAGACAGCACATTGAGGCACTGCGTGGCAAAGTGGCGTCAAGGAATAACCTCCTACGTCGTCTTGCTGGCTCATCCTGGGGAGCTTACACAAGCACTCTCCGATCAGGCGCCCTCGCACTAGTCTACAGCGCTGCAGAATATGCTGCCCCAGCATGGTGTAGGAGCACCCATGTCAGAAAACTGGATGTTACTCTCAACGACACCATGAGAATAGTCAATGGCTGCCTACGCCCAACCCCAGTGAAATACCTCCCTGTCCTCTCGGGAATTGCTCCACCTGCACTTCGCAGAGAACACCACACGACCATGTTGGTTAAGAAGGCCCTTTTAGACACCTCCAACCTTCTACATGCCCGCATTACAACAGCACAAAACCTCGGCCACCAACGCCTGCGCTCTCGTCGACCTTTTAGCCGTCATGCGAAATCCCTAGCAACCTCCAACTTCAACCTAATGGAGCAATGGAAGCATGACTGGCAAGAGACGACAAAGCCTGCACAGCTCACCATCCCTCCCAGCACACACATCCCACCAGGAGCTGACCTCCCTCGCAGAGAGTGGGTCACCCTGAACCGCCTCCGCACTGGAGTAGGTCGTTTTGGTGCCAGCATGTACCGATGGGGCCTCAGCCCCTCAGCAGCCTGTCAGTGCGGTGCTCCTGAGCAGACGGCGGACCACATCCTGTCAGAATGCACCAGGCTCGGTCCACCTATGGGATCCCACACTAACCTGACCAACCCATGCCCAGCAACTGTGGAATGGTTGCGGCACCTTCGTGAAGTAGTATAGTATAGCATAGTATAGCAGCAGGTCTCATACGCAAGAAGAAGACCCTCAGGTTCTTTTCAGAACCATACCTCTTCCTTTAAGAGACCTGATACATGGTGTTCACCGCAAACCTTCCTATATTGATTCACTGACCATGCAAAGCCTTAAGTCTCATTCATTTGGTTAGATGTAACCCGCTGTGAGAAACAAGGTTTTAGACTTATTTGGCGAGTGTGCCCCACTGACGCCCGTATGGTATTATTATTTAAATTAGTTTCGCGGGGATGAAATAGCCACATTTGGTTGGCCGATTCACGCACCTAAGAGGTGTATCACAACAGATTTTCGGCAGTCACGGGAACAGATTTTCGCGGGGTTTGACACTTTTGTGGAGAAAATAGGATCGGGTTAGATAATAGAGTTCAGCACTTGCGTCTGTGACACCCTGAGAAGAGGGCCAACTTTGCCAGCCTGGAAGATTATTATACAAATATTTGGCGAGGTGATATACAAAAATGTTGCAAACTGCTTACTGACTAAAATTACCAAAAAGTAAATCTAAAATTTAGTGGGCCTGACGTTTCGATCCTAGCAGGACCTTTCTCAAAGGCAGAGTGACAAGGACAAAACAGATACATGTACATGAAGGCAGGGGGAGAGAGTGAATAGGACACGGATGAGAAACAAAGGACAAGGAGTGAAGCTGGTAGGGAGAGATCAAAGGGAAGGGCAAGGGGTAGGGTAGGGATTAGTGAGAGGAGGGGGGAAGATCAAAGAGAAGGGCAAGGAGTGGGGTAGGGATTAGTGACAATAGGGGGAAAGATCAAAGAGAGAAGTGTGAAAGACTGAACACAAAAGAAGGATTATCAGAAAGCTGGCCCCTTCCTTTGCATGCCTCTTCATGGGTGACCTTGAGGAACGCATGCTCAGTGAGGCTCCATGCCGTCCCTGGATTTGGTGGAGATACATAGATGACGTGTTCTTCATTTGGACTAGGGACGGTAGCAGCTTGGATGCTTTCTTTGACCACATCAATTCCTTCCATAGGACTATCAAATTCACTTGGAAGCAGTCTCTTCAACAGACCCACTTTCTGGACGTCACCGTCCGGAAAGACCTCAATACACTCACTACTGACTTGTATTCTAAGCCCACCGACACTCATCAATATCTCCATTCCTCCAGTTGTCACCATAGACACTGTAAGACTGGTATAACTTACAGCCAGGCCCTCAGATTGAGGCGTATATGTTCCAATGAGTCTGACTTTCGCCGCCATACACGTGTATTGGCCAGTAACTTGGTTGCTAGAGGCTATAGTTCTCGCCAAGTGAAGAACTCCATTGCTAAAGTCTATTCCATTCCCAGAAGTTCGGCACTAAAACAAAAGCCACCAGGTCCCAAGGACAAGCCCAAGGTTCCCTTAGTTACTTCCTACCACCCTTCTCTTCCTCCTTTCAGGAAGATAACTAAGGAAAACCACCATATTCTCCACACTTCAGATCGTCTGGCTGAAGCCATTCCTAATTCGCCTGTTTTGGCTTTCAGGCGCCCCCGTAACCTGCGTGACTTAATTGTCCGAGCAGAGGTTCCCCCTTTGGACTCTTCACCTCCAACCAAATTTGGTACATTTAAGTGTACCTTGAAATGCATTGTTTGCAAGACACATGTCAAGGAAATAGACTCTTTCAATTGACATTCTTCTGGAACTACCCACACGACCTATGGCTCCATCACGTGCACTACCTCAAACATCATATACCTCATCTCTTGTAGAGTTTGTAATATTCAGTATGTTGGCGAGACAAAAAACACCCTCAAAAAACGAATCTATGGCCATAGGTCTACCATCAAAACCGGTAAAATGGACACCCCTGTTGGGTATCACTTCAATCTCCCTGATCATTCGATATCAGATATGAGTGTACTGGGCATAGAATCACTTGGTCACCGTAGTAATGCTGTCCGTCTTAGCCGTGAGAAAATGTGGATGAAGCGTCTTCGGACTATTCAACCACATGGTCTCAACATCCAGGAGGGTAATGACTAACACCATGCAGCTTTCTGATAATCCTTCTTTTGTGTTCACTCCTCCACACTTCTCTCTTTGATCTTTCCCCCTCTTCTCACTAATCCCTACCCTACCCCTTGCCCTTCTCTTTGATCTTTCCCCCTCCTCTCACTAATCCCTACCCTACCCCTAGCCCTTCCCTTTGATCTCTCCCTACCAGCTTCACTCTTTGTCCTTTGTTTCTCATCCGTGTCCTATTCACTCTCTCCCCCCTGCCTTCATGTACATGTATCTGTTTTGTCCTTGTCACTCTGCCTTTGAGAAAGGTCCTGCTAGGATCGAAACATCAGGCCCACTAAATTTTAAATATTTGGCGAGTTAAACCAGCTCCATTTTTTAGCTGAAGGGCTTTACGTCAAGTCAGGAACCAGGCTATAAAAAAGTCGAGCAAGTGAGTGCTCAATCCCATTATCCACTCTATACGGGGAACCAAGTCTGCCTTCTGAGCCAGTGGTAAAGACTACCAAGGACCAGGATCGCCAGCCGACCTGTAAGTTATTTTATTGTATAATGGTGGCTTTACTTGAAGTGATCAGAATAGTTGAATTCAAGGAATAGTAGACAACTGCAGTTATTCTTTTGTTAGTAGGCTTTGGGGATTTGGATGAGAGGTAAACTACTGCCATTACTGTATAGAAGGCCACCTGAAGTCAAAAAGAAACCAATTGTGCATGGATTGATTTTATTCATTGTATAAAAACCAAGGGTATTAGAAAGGACCAATTTATACTTCCAAACTCGGGTTTTTTCGTGAGCTGAGACGAGGCTAACAAGGAGAACTGGCGTTGAGTGAGAGCTGAAGCCAACCGAGGCACTACTGGAGCCCAAGGCTACCGAACGTCTAGCCTAGTCAGCCCCTGATAGAGAGACGCGTGGTTGACGACGAGCGAATGGTGGAGCTAACCCTAACTCTATCCCTTACGCTAACCCAACTCTAACCGTAACCCTAACCGTAACCTTAACCGTAACACCCTAAGTCTAACCTACGCTGGTTTACAAAACACGTCCTTGTATAGTCTCCACATAAATAACGGGGTACCAGTGACGGTGGTTGAGCGTCATATAATTATGTAGGTTCTGTTATAATATATCTCCTAAGCTAAGATCCTGAGCTAACGCATGACATGCATGCACGGCGCGGACACTATTTGGCAAACTTCCGGCCGGGATTGTAAGATGCCATCTACGCTTCAACCAATCAGCGATCATTATGCTAATGAGCGGACAGTATTTGACAGGGACACTTTTTGGCATGACACCGGATCAGACCGTTACACTCGGAAGCTTCCCAAATAGACCGGATAAAAGCCTCGTGGTGAAAAAAAAGGTCACCGTACACTTCCGGGCACCTCCGCGCCCAATTTTGAATGCATGCATTATTACATAATGAAGAAAGCCTCTTTCTAACTAAAAACCCAGGTTTATGGATTAAGTATATTAAAAATATAAGAATGAGAAATAAAAACCTACAAAAAATACGGCAGAGAAAACAACGACGTAAGCATTACTACTTGTAATTGTATCCACGGACGTACATGTACGTATATAAAAAAAAAAATGTATCGCGCCGAAGCTGGTGTAGTTTTCATTCGGGCCAGAAAAGCACCTTGTACGGCATGGATTTTGAGTGATTTCCGCTCAGTATCACTCGTCAGCCAGGGACGTCATTATGCAGCACGATTTGAGGTATGAAATACATGACACATATGTACATGCATTTACAAGCCTGAGGTAATATGGAATTCCATCTCTGCCAAGTTACGCGGCTCATGTTTCGCAATTATACCCGGATCTCTCAAATATGCGCCGTTCACGGCGCAGTATATAGTCGCGTCATGCCGTCGCCCCTTTTTGCACTGTGTGTATATCGTGGGAGTCCCAGTTTTCGACGGTACGAGTTTTCGACGCTTGGCCTTCTAACTCACATCGCACGATGAAAACAACTCCGTATAACGATCTAAGACTTCGTATCTTCCGGTTTGTTTCCTGCTCTTTGTCCGTCAACGAAAATGTGGAAAATTAAAGCTCTTCCAGTAGGCCAAACTCGTGTGATTCAAACAGTTGCAGTTTTGGGGTTTATTTTCCTAGGTACAAAATTGGCAGTTGCTTCGTAGCTCCAGTTTTCTTTATTGTTGTTCCTAAAACAAATCTGAGTGTACCATAACGAACCCCAGCATACGTAGAAAAAAATATATCACGCAACTTGAGGCAGTCCGTTCTGGGTAAAAACTATGGAGGCTCCTAAAGGGCGTCTCGCTTATATATTTTTTTATTATTTTTTATTATTATTTAAAGGCATAAAGTAACATGGCCTAATAGTCTTTAAAAAAAAAAAATTAATAAAGGGCAGCTAGAGAAAGTACCAAGAAGGAGGAAATGTGTCTCTTGAGTAACATTGGGAAAGGTAATAACTGAAGAAGCAGTGAGAAAGAGGACTGTGGAGGTTTTTTAAACGTCACAGAAGAAGACATCAACCAGATGAAAAAATACAATCTCATCAAAAGGGCAAAGAAAAAAGAATCTGCTTCCATTTCTGAATCACAATTAGCTTGGACCAAGCCGAACAATCACATTCTGCCTCGATGTATCTTCTGATGTGAAAATTAACAAGGATGAGAAATGCCATGGACGTCATATGCAGCACAATTTGAGGTATGAAATACATGACACGTATACATGTACATAGTCGCGTCGTGCCGTCGCCCCTTTTTGCTCTGTGTGTATATGGGCCGTTTCGGCGTCGCGTCGTGCCGTCGCATAGTCACGTCGTCGCATTTTGTTTTTCAGGGTCTCTAGCCGTTTACGCCGTCGACGGCGCATATAGTTGCGTCGGATCGTCGCATCGTCGCATTTTGATGAAGGCCTGTCTTAAGTTTCGCTTCTGAGTTCATGTTAATGCATAATAGGCTTACTCAACTATAGGCAGTGTATATTTTGCCGGCACCGGCGTTCCTCTTGCAAACGCTATCTTGCTACCGGTCCCTTACTATTGTAACGAGTAAGAATAATGTTCGCTATTTACTACCCCCACTTTTTCCATTATATGCATATTCATAAGCTGTCATGCATTATTTATTTTACCTTTTGTTATTGAAATATATTTGCAAGGCGCCCTCTACGTGTAATTCGAATTCGCGCGCCCCAGGGCATCATTCTGTTCATGGCCGAAGTATTTACGACAAGTGTATTGTTCCTTCGCCATCTTTACATACAGGTATGCCTTGATTATTTCTTATCATTCATGCACTATTCCTTTATTTATATTTACATTAACTAGTCTCAGTTTGTGGATGACGATGATAATGATTCACATCTCTGTACCTTGTATATCATTTACTTTAGATTTATTTAGACATTTTAACGTTAACGCAAGTATCTTGCAAGATGGCGGCCGCCACCAAGGTTTCGGCGGGAATAAGAAATGAGTTTTACCTTATTATAAAGCAATTATTGTATTTTAGTTACCTTTAATTGATCATTCTGTTCATGGCCGAAGTATTTACGACAAGTGTATTGTTCCTTCGCCATCTTTACGTACAGAATAAATCTGGATCACAGACAGTATTTGTCCCCGTGCCACTCATTGACCCAAATTCCCCCAAGGGTCACACTATGATTGGTAAAGATTCATACAAGAGCTAGCTTATGTATAAACATCGAATGACATAATAATAACATGACATAACATGGCATAATGCAAATTGGCCAATCAGAGTATTAAAGCGACTGGCATACATGGTATTGAGGCTTAGGCCTATTTCCCCTCCTGAAACTCAGATTGTGAATATGATATACACTGTATAAAGAAAAAAATGACACTTGATCGAAATTAATTAAACTGTCTGAAAAATTCAAGCAAACATTATCATCAAAATGCATTAGGCCTATGTGTTATGTGAATTGATACTATAGACTGGGGAGCAGGCTTCGATTTGAATGAGGAAATCGAAGTAGGGTGGACCGTGTTCAATCGTTGGAAAAACAACTTGTAGTTTTGCATCAAGTGAACTCTGGCTATGGTCATTTAATCTGACTGACCATTAAAAAAATGGAGCGGCTGTATTATTTAGTATTTAATTGTGTTAGTGGTTTATACATGAAGGTAGAAACATGATGTAGAAGCTTCCGTCCAGATCTTTCGAATACCGTTATGTTTGACAAGCAGGCCTTATTAGATCAGTAGCTGGTATATTTGAAAAGGACACTTTCCTCTTGGCACCGCAGATTTAACAACGTATAATCCAAGGACGTAGACCTATGCATTAACATGGACTCAGAAGCTTGGGCGCCCTCACTTGGCGAAACTAAAGACAGGCCTTTATCAAAATGCGACGGTGCGACGATGCGACGGCACGACGCAACAATGCGACCGCGCGACGCGACTATGCGACGGCACGACGCAACTATGCGACCGCGCGACGCGACTATGCGACGGCACGACGCGACACCGAAATGGCCCTATACACACAGTGCAAAAAGGGGCGACGGCACGACGCGACTATGCGCCGTGGACGGCGCATGTTTGAGAGATCCGGGTATAAATGCGAAACATGCGCCGCGTAACTTGGCAGAGATGGAATTCCATATACATAGCATCCACGTACAAGTACGCGTACATTCGGTGCATGTACGCTGGGTTTCGTACGTATGTACGTACGGACAGTAGTGGCATAGCCCCGGACACAATTACAAAATGCAAAAGTGTCCGCAGCGGACAGTTTTGCATCTGACACCGGATCTCTCAAACATGCGCAGTCCAGATCCACGGCGCATAGTCGCGTCGTGCCGTCGCCCCTTTTTGCACTGTGTGTATAGAGTCGTTTCGGCGTCGCGTCGTGCCGTCGCATATAGTCATGTCGTGCCGTCGCATAGTTGCGTCATGCCGAACCACAGATTGTGAATATGATATACAAAGAAAAAATTGACACAACTCAACTGTCTGAAAAGTTAAAACTGGTCCTCTGCTGGAAAATAAGTTAGTAACGAATATCAAATTACAAGTCAAGCAAACATTATCATCAAAATGCATTAGGCCTATGTGTTATGTGAATTGATACTATAGACTGGGGATCCCGAGCAGGCTTAAATTTGAATGAGGAAATCGAAGTAGGGTGGACCGTGTTCAATCGTTGGAAAACCAACTTGTAGTTTTGTACGAAGTGAACTCTTGCTATGGTCATTTAACCCCTTAAGATTGGAGCGGCTGTATTATTTAGTATTTAATTTTGTTAGTGGTTTATACATGGAGGTAGAAACAGGGGGGAGAAGCTACCGTCCAACTCTTTCGAACTGCATTATGTTCGACAAGCAGGCCCTATAATTAGATTAGTAGCTGGACATTTCAAAAGGACGCTTTCCTCTCGGGCAGCGCAGATTAAGGCAACGCACTTTGAGGACGTAGGCCTATGTATTAAAGGGGATAAAACCCAGAGAAAAATGTTGGCTTATCTGATCGGGTGTTAAAAACAACCTACAATTACCTATGTGCTACTCACCTACGAGTTTCATAAAGAGGGAAAAATCATGGAATTCGGTGGTCGAATTCGCGTTCCCGCAAACCGCCATCTTTTCGAATGGCCCGCCAGTCACTGCGGGGGTATGACATCGCAACGGAAAACTCCCGCATGGACCGGACGGATGTACCCCTACTACATGTACACGTATATACTGCGTGCAGTTATACACTCGCGAGCTGAACGATGGTGTACTGCCAGTCATTTGGATGTCAAAATGCCAGCGGGAAAAAGCTTGGGAAATCTTTCCATGCAGTTCTCAACAAGGACAAGAGATCTGAGTTGTTTAGGAAGTGGGCTGCGGCCATCAAATTTGAGAAATTTCTCAAAGTCGAGACTAGATCGAGACTATACGCAATCACCACGCTATAGATCACGTCATTTCAACTGTATACTCCAGTTACCGGTTTTCGACGATATAAGACCTTTTCTTCAAGCTGACCAATGTGAACGAAAGCATCACACTAAAAGAGCTCTTAGTCACTTTGTCCACACTACAGACTATTAGAATAATCATGGAAAATGTTGATCAAGCCTGTCACTTCGGTAAGTTACCCGGTTTTGTTGATGTCCACAGCGCACCGCGCAGTAAGCATCGTGACCTATTTTCGATGGTGGTGTTTAGTAAGGTTATGTCCCAGTGCAGCCAAACGCAAAATACATTCTTAAAATAACTCTGTGGCACAGTATGCTCTGTGGCACAGTAAAATTCTTCCCTGTATGTTTTTTGGTTTGTCCATCTTTCGGGGCTTTTTTCGACACTGCTTCGAATACTTTCCTCAAAATATTCATAATTTATGCTTAAAACTTATTGGTTTGCATTAATTTTGTTCCATTGCCCTGAGCCACTTTGAGATGGGGAAGTTGGATTGACTTTTTGTTATCACCTATCAGCTCCTTTCCCTTCATGCTACCCTATCCTTTCCCATCCTTTTCCAAATCATCAAAACTGTCCTCATAATAATAAGGAAATAAATTTAATCACCATAATGAATCATTATGGTGATAATGAGGTGAGGGCGCCCTTTGCATGGCTGCCCACCCGATTTTTTATCTCCTATCCTTTTTAAATTTTTATCTGTGGATATCTCCTGTCTGTGTGCCCATCTGTGCTTTTCCTGCAACTTGTATTGACCTTGGTGCGTCTTCTATCACCTTTTTGTTGATTTGCTTCGCTGGTGTACGTGTTGAAGTGAGTACTTTTGACAGTATTGTTGACATCATAATTATACCGATGGAACCTATACGTTAAAACATCGGTAACAACATGGCGTCGACCGTGAACATTACTACATATCTCGTATGCCTACGGCACATTATCCATGTTGGCTCTCTTCCACCACGTGAAACTTCACCAAAGCTCCGTCGACCAACACCATTGTCAACCCCCTAGAGGGCGAATACACCCCTATTTTAACCATCTAATCCAGTTGAGTTGCGAAGCACCAGCGAACTTGTCTGCAAGCCCTGCCTACTTCCGGGTATGCCATGGTCTTATTGTCATACTCCCGTGACTCCCTGAAGGCTTTGGGCGGGTATAGACTCACCCCGAGCCCTGATCTTCAAAATGAACTGAAAGTAATACAGAACTATGTTAAAAGAACCAAACGTGGGCGTCGTGGTGGACGCCATCTACAAAGACAAATTCCTGTTATAGAGGGGCATAGACCAGACAAACAACAACAACAACGCCTGCCTCGTCCTCCACCAGTGCTGACTCCCCTTCAACGTCGAACAATGACCCAGCAAGAAACAAAAAAGCAGTTGAATCCTGTTCCCAACCTGCCTGGGTTCTTCCTCACCAACACACGCTCTGCAATGAACAAAACAGATTAATTGGATGTCCTACTCCACCAGTCTGCTTTGAGCCAAGTTGACATAGCTGTGTTAACCGAAACCTGGCAATCTGATTTGATCCCTGGTGACTCCTTGGCACTGGATGAATTTAATATCTTCACCCGCTCCCGAACTGCTCAACGTGGTGGTGGAGTTGCTGTCTATGTAGAAGATACCATCCCCGTAACTGTGTTTAATGACATCAAGACACCTGAAGAGCTTGAATGCATCTGGCTGTGGATTATACCTCATCGACTACCCCGACAAGTGTCAGGAATAGTGGTATGTGGTGTGTACATTCCCCCAAAATCACCGCACCGGGACATGTTGGCTGACCACATTATAACAAATCTTGATGAACTTAAAATTAGGCATCCTAATAATTATGAGTGTTACAATTTTGGGCGACTTCAATAGAACTGATATAGCTCCCATCTGTCCAGCACATTCTTTGAGTCAGGTTGTAGACAAACCAACAAGGAAAGATGCTATCTTGGACTTAATAATTACATGTACTAATCTCAAGAAATGGTATAATAATCCCATTGTAAGTTGTCCAGTAGGCCTCAGTGATCATAACACCATCTATTGGTCACCTATTTGCAATGTTTCAGGTGGCAAAGTAAACAAGAGGACTGTAAGACCACTGCTCAAATATCGCATGCATGAATTTGGGAGATGGATCACTGCCCACCCCTGGGAGGAGGTTCTTAATGCTCCGAATGTGCAGGCCAAGTCTGATGCTTTTTACTCCACTGTTAATTCAGCAATATATACCCATTTCCCAACAAAAATTGTGAAATTCCACTCTAGTGATAAACCGTGGATCACCCCAGAGATCAAGATGCTCATTAGAAAACGGTCGCTTTTGGACAAGGAAAGGTTCACTTATGGCGTTTCCTTCGCAACAAGGTCATTCGTAATATCAGCCAAGCTAAAAAGTTCTTTTACAAAGATCGTCTCCAGAATTTAAAAGACAGTGATCCATCCGGCTGGCACAAGGGTATCCAAATGCTGTCCAACAAGAACAAACAACCCCCAATTATTAACGCTCCTGGTGTCCCCCAAAATGACCAGAAGGCTACTGCTGAGGCAATCAATAAGAACTTTGCCTCTGTCTCGCAAAGTAGACCATCTATTATCCATGAAGAATTGCCCGCTTTCTTATCCTCTAAACCCCCACCCAAAATTCAAGCATGGGAGATGTATTCCGAGTTAACAAAACTTAAGGTTAATAAATCAGTCGGACCTGATGGCCTACCAGGCAAACTCCTAAGGGAGTTTGCATGCGAGTTTAGTACCCCTGTAGCTGACATTTTAAATGCATCACTAGTTGAGGGTGTAGGGCCACAAATATGGAATGACTCAACTATTGTGCCCATCCCTAAAGATATGCCAGCGAATATTAGTAATCTCCGACCAATATCCCTAACTTCACTCCTTGCAAAGGTTTGTGAAAGATTTGTGTCCAGGTGGGTCATTGATGACATTTCAAGGTCTATTGACCGCAACCAGTATGGAAGCATCAAGGGGTCATCAACCACTCACTGTCTGATTGAACTCCTTGATGTGCTCTATAGGGGCACTGACAAAGTGAATTCTGTTGGTACGCTGGTAGTGACCGACTTCTCCAAAGCTTTCGACTGCGTTGACCATACACTGGCAATTAAATAGCTGTATAACCTAGGAGTCAGATGTGAAATTATCCCGTGGATTAGCAATTTCCTAACATCCCGTCGCCACAGAGTGCACTACCAGTCTGCTCTTTCTGACTGGGAGGTCCTGTCATGTGGTGTACCGCAGGGCACTATATTTGGACCCATAATTTTCATTTCTATGATCAATGATGCATCTGAAAATGCTTATACATATAGCTTCAAGTATGTTGACGATCTTAGCCTTGCGGAGGTTCGTCCTGTTAGTGTGCCTTCACAGATAGAATCGGATGTTTGTGTTCTCGGTTTGCAAGGAAATGCACCACCTTTGAAAGATATGCTGACCTTTTCACAAGCCACAGCAATTCACATAGTATGCGTCTTAGAAAATCTAGGTCTTTTCAAGTGCCAAGGTACAGAACTGACCGGTATGGTAATAGCCCCATCCCTTACCTCACGAAACTGTTAAACCACTAGTCCGTGCTGATTTGAGCTGTATAACCGTGTGATTTGGAGGGCTCTTTGCGAGACCTGGCAATATCTTGGTGCAATAGCTTTGTGCAATATTCAATAATTATTTGAAATAATCAAGATCGAGAATTACCTCTGAGAAATCAACTGCGTATGTTTTTATTGATGCAATTTTGTCTACTAATTTATTTAATGAAATGTTAATTATTGTTTGTTCTTGTAAACCTTTTATATGTGTTATTTCGATGATTTTTACGACATGTATGTAACATTCCATGTAATTCAGCTTATAGCTGCGATTTGGTAATAATAAATAATAATAATAATAATAATAATAAAAATTCAAATTGAGAATAATTTTCTTAAAATGTGAAAAGAAGTTGATTTGACTGAAAGATATCTTTTAACTTTTTTGAATTTGGATCTTTAAGTAAACCATAGAGGTGAAATACGGTAGGGCGGTATCTATGAGTGACACACGCAGTATTTCTCATCCTTGTTAATTTCCACATCAGAAGATACATCGAGGCAGGATGTGATGTTCGGCTAGGTCCAAGCTAATTGTGATTCAGCCATGGAAGCAGATTATGTTTTCTTTGCCCTTTTGGTGGGGTTGTATTTTTTTATCTGGTTGATGTCTTCTTCTGTGACGTTTAAAAAACCTCCACAGTCCTCTTTCTCACTTTCTCACTTCTTCAGTTATGACCTTTCCCAGTGTCGCTCAAGAGACACATTTCCTCCTTCTTGGTACTTTCTCAAGCTACCCTTTTATTTTTTTTTTTTTTAAAGCCTATTAGGCCATGTTACTTTATGCCTTTAAATAATAAAAATAATAATATATAAGCGAGACACCCTTTAGGTCCATGGGTCACGGACTGGTCACGAGGACTGCTGACGAATGGGTGAGACCCTAGCCAGGGAAACAGCCAAGAGCCGTATGACGACGACTAATCGCATACCTGCCAGTCTCCGGCACTGAACCCATCCTAGAGACAGAGAGCACCCACGCTGATGAACCGATTGGACACCCAGCGTGAGCTCAAATGACACCTACCCTCGCTTCGCCCGCTGCAGGAGTACCAAGTGGTGTTTACTAAATTAATAATATAGCATACGAACAACCCCTTCATTTCTATCGAATCAGCATATGGGCGCTCTGCCCTTAGGCTCATACGTAGATATGAACGCTGCAGGATGAAACTTGCCCGTTTCTCCGACCACCTGACCTTGGACCGCTGCATCAAGAACTCGGTGGTTCCCAAGGATCTGAGGGTCATACCTTTGGTCCGCACCAAGGGAGCAAGGAAAGCAGTAGAGACAGCTTCTCTCCGGTTCCTACGGGAAAGGATCCATCTGACGCGGACAACGAAGACAACCATCCAAGCCGAGCTGAACTCCCGTCAGCTCGCCAAGTTCCAAGACCTTGTCGAGGGACAGACACGCCTTCCCTCTGGCCAATGCTCGGCTGGATCAGCTGTGGACACGGCCAAGTGGATCATCAACCTCTCCTCGAGGACCCTGTCCGCTACCGAAGAGTCACTACTAGGAAAGGGTTCGCCATCGCCCCTGACCGCGTTCCGGCTTCGGAGATCGTGGCCAATGTGGAGACGGCATTGAAGAGGCTTGACCAGGCAGCCGACCTGGTCCGCAGGTGAACGCGACCCTGCGAAGAGCACGTCCGCCGAGGAGCAACATCAGCCGGGAGCAGCGCGTCGCCCTTAGGTCTCTGCGGGAGGATCGTTCTATCATGATCCTCCCGGCCGACAAGGGCCGCGCTAGCGTGGTCCTCGACGCGGAAACCTACCGGAGCAAGATGGACGAACTGATCACCTCGGGCCCCTACCGCAAGCTGACGAAGGATCCCACCGACCGGCTCTGCATGCATGGAGCTAAAAAGGGCCGGGTATCTCGACTATGGAACTTACCGGAAACTCCGCCCCTCCGGCAAGCAACCGCCCAGGATGTACGGTTTGCCTAAGATCCACAAACCTGGTACACCCCTAAGGCCCATCGTCTCCTGCGTGAGCTCCTTTGCTTACGACCTATCCAAGTATCTGGCAGGAGTCCTGTCTCCGTTGATCGGGAACACGACCAACACGGCGCCCAACTCCACGGCCTTCGCCTTCCCAATGTGAACACCGATACAGAGCGGGTTGAGTACAAGTCCTTCGCTGTACTCCCCTTCATGGACGGCGTCTCCGGACAGTTTAGGAGAATCCTCGAGGGACACGTACGGTATCCGTGCCGTGTTTCGTTCCTCCACCATCTTGAGGAACCATGCAACTCGTCCACCCCAAGGACCCTATCCCCCCGGAAAGACGCGGAGGTGTCGTCTACGAGATTCCGTGTGGCGAGTGCAACCAGGTCTACATCGGCGAAACCGGCAGGCCCATCGGTGAGAGAATCAAGGAACATCAACGCGACGTGAGACTCTCCCGTCTGGACGGATCGGCGTTAGCTGAGCACGCTTGGGGAGCTGGTCACCGCCCCAATTTGAGTAAACTTCACAATTCGATTGCGAATCAATTTTAATTTTTTTGGTATTTTCGGAAATTTTAAGTATTAGAGGATAGAGGATAGAGGATATTATATTTTGATATCATTTGAAAGCGAATGGTATACTCTTTCACATCATTAGAAAATCTCAAAATCTCAAAAGTGGGGTTATTCTTAATTATGCTGTGCTGGGTCACACATGTTACTAAATTAATACTATAGTCGAGAGGTTCAGCCCTTTTAAAGAAATCCGCGGAATTTGGACATAGTGTAAATTCGCCGCAACAGGTGACATGTAATGTGAATCGTCGTAAATAGCCTTCATTCTGACTGATATTTTCAGGTGACTACCGAGGGTTACATCCATCTGGGGTGGGGAAAACCGGGGGATGTGACAATTGTTTTTACTTAGAACGGCCGGACTGCCTCAAGTTGCGTGACATTTTTTTCGACGTATGTCGGGGTTTGTAATGGTATACTCAGATTTTTCTTAGGACCAACAATAAAGAAAACTGGAGCTACGGAGAAACTGCCAATTTTGTACCTTGGAAAATAGACCCCAAAACAGCAACTTTTTGAATCACACAAGTTTGGCCTACCGGAAGAGCCTTAACTTTCCACATTTTCGGTGACGGACAAGAGCAGAAAACAAACTGGAAAATACGAAGTCTGAGATCGTTATACGGAGTTGTTTTCATCGTGCGATGCGAATTAGAAGGCCAAGCGTCGAAAACTCGTACCGTCGAAAACTGGGACTCCCACGATATACACACAGTGCAAAAAGGGGCGACGGCATGACGCGAATACTGCGCCGTGAATGTTTGAGCGGTCCGGGTATAAATGCAAAACGTGCCCGCGTAACTAGCTTGGCAGAGATGGAATTCCATAAGAGATAGAATTCTATAATATTTTATGAGCCTATGGAGAAAAAAATATTTAAGACTCCCAACCATTAGGCCTATAGGCCTAGCTATTTCCCACGTGGCATAATTAACGTTTGACTGGTATTTGACTTCTTCGTTCTTCGTAAAAAAAATACGCGAACAACTTCGGCTGAAAACCTTTTGTCACTGCTGGCCTCTCAGTGTGTGTTTCAATGGACAATAGATCGATTCTCTGACAGCGTAAAGATACTGTTTCCTGGTATGTAGAACCAGGAAGTGAAGTGGCATACAGTGTCACTACGTGTACATTGTGTACAGTACATCAGGATAGTGCACACGTACTGTACACACGGCACATACTGTACATTTGTACATGTACTCTACTTGCTAAGTGAAGCCTCTTGCTGAATTGCTAAGGTACGTGTAAGGCCCGATTTCCTTCGTTTTAATATTACGATGTGAATTATGCAATGATTTTATTGACGTGTGGAAACTGTCTTTCTTCATTGGTATCGTATTTTGACCCCTTAATTGTCACTTTTTACTCCAAATGAGAATTTCGAGTTAGTCCGAGTAATTCCAAATTTCGATAAAAAGGGTGACTTGTCGGGTCCAAGTTACTCGAACTATAGTTGTTAGAAGTTAGGTAAAAGTATGTAGATTAGACACGGTGTGTGTTGCAATAGAAAGTTTAAGTTTAAAGGGCAAGAGTTTAGGTTGATACCCTCACCGCAAGGCGCAAGTAGACCACCTATCATCATGTACAAAGTAGACATTGTCACTTGCCTAGAAAAATGGCCTTACGGTTTTCCGAAAATCGTGATTTTGTGACGCGTATGCATCATATGATTGCACAGTTGATATCAAAGAACCTGACACCTCATACTTGACTAAATAAGAATCACTGCAAGAACATTTATTTAGTGTCATGTTTTCAATGTAGGCTTTAATTGAACAGATATTTTAAAAAGTGTAAAAAGTGTATAATTTTTACACCAGTTAATTAAAGGCTCAATGTTACAATAGCATAAATTCTATGAAATAAATAACATAAAGACCCACTTAAATACCACCATATGCCTAGCAATGTATTTTCTACTGAAAATACACAAACAGCCCCAAACATAAACTAGAAATTTATGTCTGTTGGCAAACAGAACATAACGCTTTTCCGCATCTGGTTCTCTTAAAAAAAAAAAAAAAAAAAATTGATGAAAAAAAAATGACATCAACGGGATTCGAACCCGTAACCTCCATTCCTAACACAATACGCACGTGCATATTTTGTGCACAAAGAGTATGGGACCTCGTTATATTTTTCAAAAAATCATAATAATTCAGAACAATGGTCGATTGCTTCCAAACTCAGGACTTAGAATATCTAGCCCAGTAGCTAAATGCCCACCAAATTTCGAGTAGGTTGGCCTTTGGCAAATATGTGTTTTAAAAACATGCATTTTGATGACGTCACGATTGCGTCATGACATTGTGGCCCTGGTGGGTGTTTCTTAACTACATTCCCAATAGATATAAACAAAAGAATTAAAAAAACCTTGCTCCGTTGGCCAAATATGCTCAATTGAATGTGAAAATCTGAAAAGTTCATGACCTCATTATAATTCATGAGATGACGTCATCATCAAATAAAGGCAATTTTTGGATACACCTTTTCCCAACTTAGATATAGTGTAAAATTGAAACCGAACGGAATTTCATTTTTGCTTATATTCGAGTTTGAAATTTGCCCCTTTAAATCGCTGTCACGTGACACGTGGTGACGTCATGAAGTTTTCAAGACAACTGTGCACAACTTCAGCAAGGGTTCTATGCATCTGTCAAGTTTGAAAAAAATCAAAGTTTGTTCAATGGCAAAATTGCCTTCCACAAAACCCCTGCACAAAGTCTATGGGATTTTGGCACAAGAAAAAAAGAAAAAATCTTAACAAAAGCAATAGCTTTTCCGCTTCGCTTCGCAACGGAAAAGCTAACAAAGTGAAACTTTGCAGGATTTGTGGAAGTACAGTATTGTATAGTACACAGGTACATGTCCTTTCTTTCAGTTTCATCAATCTTAATCTTGAATGGTTTTTAATTTGAGGAATTAATTCAAGTACAGTACATTATACAAGGACTTTCCTGAGAATTCTTATTTCTATTGGACCTGCGTTATACCAGGGGTGTCACCGCGCTTTGTGTACGTTTATTCATGAAAGCCCAACACCTCATCAACAATCCTTGTGTGTAGTACCCTGATACACTGTTCCTCAGGATGTTGGCGTTTGACATATAATGCGGACCACTCCTGTCCAATGTGTCTTCTAACCTCATCTATCAGTCTGCTTCCTAGGTCTCCCCTTGGCATGCACAAACATAAAAGGCTTTCGACAGAATTAACCACAACATTGCCATAAAGAAATTAATCAATCTGAATTTGTACCCAACACTGATTCAATGGATTCCGGCAAAAAGTGTGTGCGTTATAGGGGTCTCACATCTGACTGGGCTGTTATGCATGGTAGAGTTTCCCAGGGAACAAAACTAGGCCCCATTGTTTTTCTGCTGTCATCAATTATGTTCGTCGGGATTCCCACAACTGTATACACGATTGGAAATACAACCACCTTGCTCATGAACAATCTACTCTTCAAGAGGCTGTAAATGAAGGAGCCTCCAGCATCACCTGCAATATCCATCAATGATGAAGTCCTTGAACAATCAGAAACTGTTAAATTACTAGGGGCTCAATCCAGCAAGTATTGCTACCATTTGCATAGAGATATCTTTGGGTGTGATTCAACACCTATCTATTCAACACCTATCTATATATTCTATGTCTAGACCAATCAGTATACATGTATACATATGCCCTGTCATCAGAACAATTTGTGAAATGTAGCGTTTAAAATTCACTCAATGCATGTTCAGATCATTAAGTTTGTAATTGGTATGTATGCTAATGATACTACTTGCCAAATATGGAAATGATGCAAACTCTGAAGGAGATGAGGTATACATGTCCTGTATAGTGCTTGTTCTATAATGTTACCCAACTTGAATGCATTATCTGAGCTAAACCAAGAAAACCAATATATTAGATGTCAGGGCTTTTGTAACACATTTATTTGTTTATCACCTACTTAGGAAAATGGAAGAGGATGACAGAGAGAGCATGCATCAGCTTGATATCCATCGTGAAGTTATATGTAACCAGATTAATGTGCGGCGCATTCTTGATAGGATGCGTAGTCGTTCTGTCTTTACAATGGATGAATGTGAAGAAATTCTTAATGAGATGGTAAATCCGAATACTTCCACAAAAGCAGGTAAGTACGTGTGCAGTGAGATGACTTTTTGGTATGAAAATTGGTTGATATACTTTCAATTTCAGTATGCTAGCCAAAACACTACCAATTAATATTTCACATTTGAAAATACAAAATTACAATATTAGCCTGTCAAATAAGGAAGCTTTTCTTTTCAAATTTAATTGATAAAAACCAGAAGGGGGAGCATTTTATAAGTGCCTGTAAAAATGGTTTGAACTGCTCCTTTTTGCTTACTTTTGATGTATTTTATTCTCATGTGAACTTAAGTAACTTTCCAACCTCTTTTGTCAGCCTCTAGCAGACGGGTCTTCAAAGTAAGAAGTTATTCTCTGACAAAATCAAAGTAAACTATGCAAGCGGTTACTCAGTCCAGGTTTTGTAAAAATGCACATTTATACATGATCATCATGGCCCAGTTTAATTACCTTGTTCATTATTTATTTTAATTTTAATTTTATTAATTTTATTAATTAATTTTATTAATTTAATTAATTAATTTTATTAATTTATTTTTAAAGGCAAACTTACTCATAACAAAATTAGGCCACCATCTAAGGGCTGGATAGCTCAGATGGAAGAGCAATGGTACGTTGATCCAGAGGTCTCGGGTTCAAGTCCTGGTCCAGTCAAACTTAAAGGGGAATGAAACCCAGAGAAAAATGTTGGCTTATCTGATTGGGTGTTAAAAACAACCTACAATTACCTATGTGCTACTCACCTACGAGTTTCATAAAGAGGGAAAAATCATGGAATTCGGTGGTCGAATTCGCGTTCCCGCAATCCGCCATCTTTTCGAATGGCCCGCCAGTCACTGCGGGGGGTATGACATCGCAACGGAAAACTCCCGCATGGACCCGGACGGATGTACCCCTACTACATATGTATACTGCATGCAGTTATACACTTGCGAGCTGAACTCAAAGTCGAGACTAGATCGAAACTATACGCAATCACCACGCTACAAATCACGTCATTTCAACTGTATACTTTGAGAAATTTCTCAACTTTGATGGCCGCAGCCCACTTCCTAAACAACTCGGGTCTCTTGTCCTTGTTGGGAACTGCATGGGAAGATTTCCCCAGCTTTTTCCCGCTGGCATTTTGACATCCAAAAGCCTGGCAGTACACCATCGTTCAGCTCGTGAGTCTATAACTGCACGCAGTATATACATGTAGTAGGGGTAAATCCGTCCGGGCCTATGCGGGAGTTTTCCGTTCCGATGTTTGATTTAAGTATAATTAAACAGTAAAAGAATTTTGACTGGTATGGTATTTGAACCTGATATCTCTGGTTTAACATACCAGCACTGCACCACCTGAGCTTTCGAGTCTTTAGTTTGGGGTAGGGGTGTAATTAGTAATCTCTGGGCATCAGACTGATTGTAGTAGTACATCAAACTGGTGTAAACCCAGCCACAACAGCTCACAGATTGCACAGTGTACACTGTACAGTACATGCAACTTTTGAAATATTTTCAAAACAACGAAGTAAAGGAACTGACTGTGACATTCAAAACAATTTATTAAAATAGCCAAGGAAATTTAACAACATGAATTTGAACCAGAGATCCAGCCTTACATACTAATGTTCTACCTCCTCATCTATCCAACATTTAGTTTTGGGCCTTCACAAATGCTCTAAATTTGCAGGGGTGGGGTGCTTTTCAGAATCAAAACCTACAAACATTGATTTATTTAACCATTTATATTACCTAATTTACCCCCCCCCCCCAGGCTGTTTTCTCGACCATTTACAGAGGAAAGGTTTGGACGGCTACAAGGTCTTCTTGGAATACCTGGGAGAAAGGCATCCAAGTTTATACGAGACAATTACTGGAAGCGAACCTGATGCCCCTGTAAATGTGACCAGTAGTAATGTTTGTGGCTGTGTCTACAAATATACATGTAAGGAGAATTTGTATGAATAAAAATTTAATTTTCTGAAATTCAATTGAATTGTATTTATTGTGTAAAGTATATGTGTATTGATGCCATCAGCTGGTGGTAGTAGCCTGCCAGCCCCAGGGGTTTTCTCATGGTACTCGGGCCCTCTGATGTCTTGTTGATGAGTGTCTTGACTGCAGCTTTGTCTAAGGGACAGTAGGTGCTGGCTGAAAATGCAGAGTCCCAAAAGAGTTATGGAATCAGTTAGTAGGCGAGTCTATGTGGACATTAATCTCCGATGATACATATTTCCTACTGTAGTTAAGAGTCAGGAATCAAGTGCCTGGAGATTGGCTTCAACTTCAACTTACAGATGAAATACAGTTACTGTAGACATGTATATTTTCAATGGACCAACACTCCTTGAGACCAATATGCCAATGCACACTTCAATACATGCTAATAAGGTTGTCTAGGTAACATGGCATAACACAATGTCTTTGTTATCTCATCTTTCAAGCCTAGTCAGTCATCAACTCATTGCTATGAAATGCTTCTGAAACACTTCCCAGCTTCAGCTTTCTATGTAAGCATGATGCCCTCCATTGATGGGAAGACGGAATGTAGCTGTTGGAATTTCCCCAAAAGGCTTCATTGTTTGAGAGGAGGTCTTGAGCACTTTAAGGATACCTGCACAGCAGTTGGGCAGATCCTGTGGTTTGTGCACTCACTGGGTCCTATTTATCAGTGTCAGAGTGAAACACAGTGCCAGCATTCTTATGGCTAATACTATGACTCCAAGTCAAAAGTGAAAACTCTTGTGTTGACACTTGACTATTGTCACAAATTGTGCATGTACACTACTGTTCCTCAATACAAGGCTCAATTAAGCCTGTGATCTCAAAGGTCTGTGGTCCAGCCTGTGTGTGGCACGTTGCACCATGGTTCGGGGATTATAGCAACCATGTCTTGATCTGATAGTTAACTGTTCTAAATGGGCATTTGCTTGCATTGGGTGAACTGAGCGTACAAATAACTGTATGGTATAGTTGGTCCTTGATAACTGGTGTAGGGAAAGTTACTACATGGAGCATTCTTTTGAAGTTAGTATCTTCAGTTCAAATTGCCATAGCCAACACTATTGCCCTTTCAGGGAGGAAATACTTTATCCCAAAAGGATGAAATTCACAGTTACCTCTATAGGGTATCTTTTCACTTTATTCCTGTGTACTTTACTTTCCTGTAAAATGATATACTCCCAATGCACTGTTTTACCTAAATTGGTATGTTGTGCTGTTACACCAAAACCAGTAAGGGCCGAGATTAAACATTTTTCATGCATATGTTGTAAAGGCAAATTCAAATTGATGAATCCATGTATGATAACAGAGCCATGTTTGATTCAGCAGTGTTGTAACATTGTTGCTGATGTTTGGTCATAAAGATGATGCTTGCTTGCTGAAATGGAATATTGAAATGGAATGAAGTTACATGTGCCAAGTAAAAAGTACGTGGAACGTCAATGACTCAAATAATATTCTGTTGTTCATTCCCTTTAGTTTCTGGCAACAACGTTGGTGGTATGATTGGTGACTTGCTTCAAAAAAGTGCAGATTTGCAAAGAGAGCTGGACTTAAGTAATCAGCTAAAAGATGGGCAGGATAGAGAAATTCAAAGCTTGAACCAAACTCTCATTACAGCTAATAAAAAAGCAGAAAAGTATAACAAAGCAGAAAAAGGAAGAAGAAGGGTAAGACAAATTTACGTTTTTATTTGTGTTGCATGCATTCTCTTCTAGGAAAATCATTGTTTCAAATGTACATTCAGCATTAAACTTTAAACCACTGTTATAGGGTATCAGAAGCTACTGTAGATTTGGCTACCTTCCAGAAGATTTGTGGGTACCTTCCAGTATATAACAAGGAGCTAACAAGGAGACAATGTAATAATCACTTGATGTATGCTTTCATGTTCATGCGTGTGCACATGGCAGTGCCATGCACTTGAAGATAGTGCTTGCCAAGAAAGGAGAAATTGTTCTTGGCCAGCACTAGCCTCATGAGGGTGGTTAGGTCAGAGATGGGGGGAGAAGACTGTTTTCCTTTGGCCAGGGCTGAGGAGCCAAAAATATATTGATGAAGCCAATCGCCAACTAAACAATCCCCAGCACTATAATTGTCTGGACTCTAACCCCACTGGCAAATTTTCAGAGCAAATTCAGGAAGTTTTGGATGACATGGAACTACCCACACGACCTATGGCTCTATCACGTTCTCTACCTCAAACATCATATACCTCATCTCATGTAGAGTTTGTAATGTTCAGTTTGTTGATGAGACCAAAAACACTCTCAAAAAACGTATCTATGCCCATAGGTCTACAATTAAAACCGGTGAGAAAATGTGGATGAAGCGTCTTCGGACTATTCAACCACATGGTCTCAACATCCAGGAGTGTAATGACTAACACCATTGCAGCTTTCTGATAATCCTTCTTTTGTGTTCACTCCTTCACACTTTTCTCTTTGATCTTTCCCACCTCTCCTCACTAATCCCTACCCCACTCCTTGCCCTTCCCTTTGATCTCTCCCTACCAGCTTTACTCTTTGTCCTTTGTTTCTCATCCGTGTCCTATTCACTCTCTTCCCCCTTCCTTCGTGTACATGTATCTGTGTTGTCCTTGTCACTCTGCCTTTGAGAAAGGTCTTGCTAGGATCAAAACGTCAGGCCCACTAAATTTTAAGATTTGCATTGTGGTAATTTTAGTCAGTAAGCAGTTTGCAACATTTTTGTATATCACTCATAAACTTTAGACGAAACAGGAGGAATTTTTACTCTCTCAGAGTGTCAAGTGCAACCAGCTTTGTTGACAGAAAAGATTTCTGGCTGTGTAAGTGGTTTGTTATTGTCAAGGAATTATGACCATGTGCCATTAACTCAACAGGGCAAAGGCTCAATTTGGAACCATTCCAGACTTTTTCATCCTCTAGCACATAAGTGAACAGTCCTTTGCTGGTGTTGACAATTCTCTGTTGAGTTGAGAATTTGTTAGCGGAAAAGCTATTGTTTTTGTTCTGATTTCTTTTTAGCTTTTCCGCGGCGAAGTGGAAAAGGAATTGTTTTTGTTAATATTTTGAGGGGTTTTCTTCTTATCAGAAAAATCCCTTACACAAATCACAGGGTCAAAATGCCATGATGCAATTGTGACGTCATCAAAATGCATGTTTTTAAAACACATAATTATTTGCCATTGGTCAATATTCTCGAAATTTGGTGGGCATTTAGCTATTGGGCTAGACATTCTCAGTCCTGAGTTTGGAAGCAATTGACCATTGTTCAGAATTATTATGATTTTTTGAAAAATATAATAAAGTCCCATAGACTGCATGCACAAAATATGCACGAATTTCTGTTTGCCTACAGACATAAATCTCTAGTTTTTTTTTTATTCTTATCAGAAAAATCCCATAGACAAAGCACAGGGTTTTTCTGTTTGGCACTTTTGCCATTGAACACACTTGGATTTTTTTCAAACTTGGCAAATAGATAGAGCCCTTGCTGAAGTTGTGCACAGTTGTCTTGAAAACGTCATGACCTCACCACGTGTCACGTGACAGTGCTTTAAAGGGACAAAATAAATAAAAGTACAAACTAGAGATTTATGTCTGTTTGCAAAAAAAAAAAAATGGATGAAAAAAAATTTGACATCAACGGGATTCGAACCCGTAACCTCTATTCCTAACCCAAAACGCACGTGCATATTTTGTGCACAAAGTGTATGGGACATCATTATATTTTTCAAAAAATCATAATAATTGTGAACAATGGTCAATTGCTTCCAAACTCAGGATTTAGAATGTCTAGCCAAATAGCTAAATGCCCACCAAATTTCGAGACGATTGACCTTTGACAAATATGCGTTTTAAAAACACGCATTTTGATGACGTCACGATTGCGTCATGGCATTTTGGCCCCGGAGGGTGTTTCTAAACTACATCCCCAATAGATATAATCGAAAAAATTAAAAGAAATCTTGCTCCATTGGCCAAATATGCTCAATTGAATGTTAAAATCTTAAAAACAGTTTATGACCTCAATAATATTCATGAGATGACGTCAAGATCAAATGAGGGCAATTTTTGGATACACCTTTTCCCAACTTAGATATACATGTAGTGCAAAATTGAAACCAAACGAACTTGTACTTTTGCATATAATGGAGTTTGAAATTTGCCCCTTTAAAGCGCTGTCACGTGACACGTGGTGACGTCATGACGTTTTCAAGACAACTGTGCACAACTTCAGCAAGGGCTCTATCTATTTGCAAAGTTTGAAAAAAATCCAAGTGTGTTCAATGGCAAAAGTGCCCGACAGAAAAACCCTGTGCTTTGTCTATGGGATTTTTCCGATAAGAAGACAAAAAAATAATCCGAACAAAAACAATAGCTTTTCCGCTTCGCGGCGGAAAAGCTAATTAGTTTGGTTTCAATTTTGCAGTATATCTAAGTTGGGAAAAGGTGTATCCAAAAATTGTCCTCATTTGATCGTGATGTAATCTCATGAATATTAATGAGGTCATTAACTTTTCAGATTTTCACATTCAAATGAGCATATTTGGCCAACAGCAAGATTTTTTTCATTTTTTTGTTTATATATATTGGGGATATAGTTTAGAAACACCCTCCAGGGCCAAA
The DNA here is from genome assembly GCA_949987565.1 of Luidia sarsii. Classification (NCBI taxonomy): domain Eukaryota; kingdom Metazoa; phylum Echinodermata; class Asteroidea; order Paxillosida; family Luidiidae; genus Luidia; species Luidia sarsii. The sequence goes on from OX465104.1 coordinate 20,569,894, forward strand.
ATTCAATGACGTAATCGTCAAAATGCGTGATTTTAAAGCACATATTAGCCAAAGGTTAGGAGGGTACGTTTTTGGGTTTTTTTTTTAGAGAACAAGATGCGGAAAAGCATTATGTTCTGTTTGCCAACAGACATAAATTTCTAGTTTTGAATTGCTTTCTGTAGTTTGGTTTTACTATGTGCCTTTCTGTTTTTCCTCTCAAGCTTGTACATGTAAATTGTAATAAATCCTTTCCATATTTTAGCCCAAAAATAACTGAAACAGTGGGATAATTATGATGAGCTAGTATTTAAGTGGAAAGGGTGATCAAAGTCAAGTGATGTGTCGTTGCTGGTGGCAACTGCTAACCTTCAGGCAACTGAAGAATGCGTGCTGCGGCGTCTGTTTATGTCCGCTTCGCCGGTTCCTGTGTACCGGTTTGCGGACGTCGTAGTGGTGATCTTGCGGCTTGGCGCGCAATTCTGGCGTCCACTAGCGGCCCCGTCCGTGATGGGTCGGCGGTCGTGGCGTCTGATGGTGGGGAGCCAGAAACCGGGGATGTCAATGCCGCTGTCTCGATTGATGTTGTTTCGGCGAAGTCGGATGTGGATGGCCTCCTTGACACGCCTGGTGTACCAATATTGTTCACGGTCAATACACCGCACATCGTCCCAATTGGGCGGTGACCAGCTCCCCAAGCGTGCTCGGCTACCGCCGATCCGTCCACACGGGAGAGTCTCACGTCGCGTTGATGTTCCTTGATTCTCTCACCGATGGGCCGGCCGGTTTCGCCGATGTAGACCTGGTTGCACTCGCCACACGGAATCTCGTAGTTGACACCTCCGCGTCTTTCCGGGGGGACAGGGTCCTTGGGGTGGACGAGTTGGTTCCTCAAGGTGGTGGAGGAACGGAACACGGTATGGATACCGTGTCCCTCGAGGATTCTCCTCAACTGTCCGGAGACGCCGTCCATGAAGGGGAGTACAGCGAAGGACTTGTACTCAACCCTCTCCGTATCGGTGCTCACCTTGGGTCTCGAAGAGCGAAGGATGAAGGGGGTTGGGTATCAGTTTGCTGTTAGTGGCACTTGGCCACTCCACGCTTCACAGACTCAGGGTGGTGGGAGCCGTAAGCCAGGTACTGTTCGGTGTGTGTGGGTTTGCGGTACACGGTTGTGGTTAGGCTGCCGTCGGGCTCCCTGTGGACCAATTAGGCGATGGTGTTGTCCACTTCCACCTCGACAGTGAAGTGTATGGTGGGCCGGAGACAGTTCAGATGGGAGAGCAGCTGGTCGGTCCAGCTTGTATTTCTTCAAATACGTTTCTCTACATGGCTACAGGTATAATGGGAAAACATGATGTGGATGGCACCGCGTAGACTGCATGTGCTAATAGCGTACATGATTCTTAAAAATTAACAAAAGTAAGCACTCTTTAGAAAATATTTTCTCAAGTTTTGTTGCAACTCCACATGATCTGTTTTGTTTTAATTAATCCTCCAGGCAGAACTGAAAGTAAGTGTTTTGGAGGAAAATAACAGGACGCTTCTTGCGAATTCATTGCTTCACAAAGAAGAAAAAGACCGTGCCATGGAAAGTTTGAGAGAGGTTGGTAGAATTGTTTAACATAGGACTGAGTGACAAGCAGTGCAATGGGCACTGTGATGATTAACGTCTTTAAAATACATTCTCAGTTTCATAAAAAAAATTGTAAGTGAAATGATTCAGACGATCATTTTGGAAGATGAATTATAATACCTTTATTTATCAAAACATTAAAGAAAATTGATACAAACATTGTTTTAACAGTTTCTTGTATTCAACCAAATTGCTGTAAAATACATTCCAAATGAATGCTCAGGTTAATCAAGTGTTGTACAAAATTATTTTTTTAAATGACAACTATTATGATATTACTATTATCAATATATTTGTTTGCAGATTTTGCAGATTTTGCAGATTTTTACCGGTATTTACAATTGTTGGTTGATATTGCAAATTAAATTGTAAATACCCCATGAACTTTTTTACATTCATTATGTGCAGATATGATATTCATAGCACATAACAGTTATGATCAAGATAGGTGTGATACTACTTAGCACAAAACTTAACAATCGTTTCATAGTTATATTCCAACTACCCAAGTGTTTTACTTTGTGCACAGCTTATTAAATGTCTTCATCTTTTATATTTTTGCAAAGTAGAAAATAAAAGAGGTTCATGACTTAGAGAGACGTCTCCAACAAGCCAAGGATCAGGCAGACGTTCGGCGCCTAATATGGCAAAAAACATGCAAGGACAAAGAACAACTAAAATTTGACAAAGAAGAGATGCTTCAACAAATGTCATCAATGGAGGACAAATTAAAACAAGCCAAGCGGCATGAAGTAAGCTTGTCATTTAATAATTCATTCAAAACCACTAATTTCACTTGTTTAGTAAAACTGAAAATAATATCATGAGATCCATGCAATTTGTTTTGTTACTGTTTGAAGTTGTCCACATGAAAGTTTTCTTACTGCATTTGATGTATTGATGACAACATTTTTGAGACAGCCAAATCCTCCCATGCTTTCTTGTCCATAATGAAAAGTCCAAAATTTGCAAACACTACATTTCAGGAAATTGATTTGTTTTTTTCTTATTTCTCCTTTAATATTTTTGTTTTACCAATGAGATCCCCCTTATGCCAAGATTTCCGGGTTCCATGCCTTTCATTGATTGATCCCTCTTATCTGAAACCCCACATACTCATCCTCCACTACTAAATATTTCATCTTCCAAACTTTAGACTTCCTATCACCTCAACACTACTGAAGACAAGTAGACCTCCAAAATAGAAATTATCCAGCACTTTGATTTAGGACCATCTGTGCCCTCTTTCCATAAGCATTACAATAAATCCATCTTTCTGTATTTGGTGACTAACATTAGTGATACATCATACATGTATTTGAATTTGTATAGGATGTCCACAAATCTGTGGTTTCTGAAGACTTTCAGCTTGATCAACACATGCAAGCCACTATAAATATCTTACAAAAGGATTTGAAAGACTATAAAGACAAGTGTGAAGATTTAGCAAGCAACCTTCTTCGAGCAAGAAACGACACGCATCGTTCGGATACTAAAATTGAAAAGGTAATTATCAAACAGGAAATAATGTAGTTTGTGCATATCTGTGTTACATCTTAAATGTGACTTTAATCACAAAAAGGGAATTGGCAAACTGCTTGCTGTAGCTAGAAAATTATGCTGGATGCTTAAAAAGATAGAAAGTAAAAATGTTTCTGCAAACCAAACATTCTTCCTATTGGGTCATAAAATGTTAACACACCCTCTAACAGACATGGTATGTTGTGGTAATGGCAAGCATAGGCTGAATATTCCACTCTACTTGTATACCCTACAGATTCATAATTTAGCAATTGTAGGGTTTCAATGCTGATTGCTCCCTAAAAAGCTGGGCAAATAATACTTGCACAGTATCTTGATTGGGTAGCCATGTAACACATGACCTTGTGTCATAAGTATGTGTAATAGATGGGAAACAAGCAGTACATTTGTTAAGACTTCAAACATTCTCGTATTGTATTTAATGATTTGGTTTGAAGATAGGGCTTCCAAATACGTCTGTTTATATGATAATATTCTATCAAGCGACATAGTATTTAAATCTCTTAAGAATGATTTATTCAGATTACATTTTGAATGTACATGCATTTATCTTGATTAGTGCAAATCAGAAAATGAGGAACTGAGGCAGAAAGAGGAAACAGCTAAAAAGATGGTAGAGCTATATAAGAAACAATACACTGTCACCTGGCAAGACTTGAATAGAGTGAAACAGCAACGCAACAGAGTAAGTGAATCTCAGTTTACTCCTCTTTTCTATCAGAAGGTATCTGACAGCATCCAATTCCAATGCCAGACCGACGACCGACGACCGTCGGGCCGTGTTGCATGCAAAGACAATGTCCCCCGCGTGCTTTCAGCTGCAGCGCGGTATCCCTCTATCCTCTACAGTAAAAGTCCCACAATTGCACAATTACTGCTGCTAATCTTGCAATTCATGTGGCAATTTGCGTCAAAAAGGTCTTTGTACTGATTCGTATTGCTTTGATCTAAGCTGCGGTCAGGGATTGACAGCACCGTACACGCACACACACACACACACACACAAGTCCGTTACGGTCCAATTACGATGCACAATGGGCACTTTTTCGAACGGATAATCTCTTGACAAAAGCCACAACGACGTCCGAATTGTGCCAGGTTTTACTCTCTTGTACCCATAGTGTACCCTTACTGATTTATTTCACAGAAATATATTGTTCCGATTGTTTTAGCGAGATTTGAAAATGATGTATTGTTAAAAAAAAACCATATGGCAGTCATCGGCGCTGAACCCCCCCCCCCCCCCCCGGCGCGAAGTGGTTAACTATCATCAACAACTTTCCACATTCTCTATGTACCCATTGCTTAACTATCATCAACAACTTTCCACATTCTCTATGTACCCATTGCTTAACTATCATCAACAACTTTCCACATTCTCTATGTACCCATTGCTTAACTATCATCAACAACTTTCCACATTCTCTATGTACCCATTGCTTAACTATCATCAACAACTTTCCACATTCTCTACGGTATATACCCATTGCTTAACTATCATCAACAGCTTTTCACATTCTCTATGTACCCATTGCTTAACTATCATCAACAACTTTTCACATTCTCTCTGTATCCATTGCTTAACTATTATCAACGACTTTCCACATTCTCTATGTACCCATTACTTAACTATTATCAACAACTTTCCACACACTTTACACGCAAACATTTAGGGATAACTAATCTGGTCCCTCTCAACACTAAGTATCCAATGGAACTTAACTACCGGTATTATTATTATTATTATTATTTATTCGGCCAAGGAAAACAAACAAGAAGTACATTCAGGGTGAGAAAGGTCATACAGTCTATATCATGGAAATTAAAGATGGGAAATAAATTGATGAATAAATACCAAACAAGGAGAAAATTATGCACATGTATCAGAGATGTGATAGGACAGGATGAGAAGGGGAAGAGATGGTGCAAGGACTGGGGATGAGGGGAAGAAATTGGACAGGAGGGTAAGAGGGAAGGAGAAAACAGAGTAAGGACAATCCAAGGACAAGCAGAGTAAGGACAATCCAATCTAAGATGGCCAGGAGGAACAAAAGTGAAAAACACTGACTCAAAAGCCTGTTCCTCCAGTCCTAGGTTGGTGAATAAATAGGTACATGTAACTATAGTAAACTTAGTAAAAACAATCAAATACAAGTAAATGGCAATGATTAAGATAAATCATGAATTAAAAGATGATAAAAATCATGGAAATGCAGGATAAATATGAGAAATAGATATAAATAGTATAATAAATATGAATAATTTTACAAGAAAACAATCAGCTGAACAAAAAAAATGAGATTAAAGAAAACAAGAAATATATGTCTTTGTGAAACAGAGCAGAGAGCTTTTCCACTTCTGTTTTTAACAAGTCATAGAATAGCCCCATTTCTACTTCAAAACGCATGTACATATTTTGTGCACAAAGCCTATGGGACTTGAGTGTGGTATTCAAAAATTCATAATAATTATAAACAATGGTCCTTTGGTTCCACACTTCAGATTTGGAATGTCTAGCACAATAGCTAACTACATACCAAATTTCGAGATGATCGGCCAATGCCTTATATGTGTTTTAAAATCACATGTTTTGATGACGTCATGATTGCGTAACGACATTTTGGCTCCGTAAGGTGTTTCTAAACCATGTCCCCAATAGATATCAAAGAAACAATGAAAAAAATCTCGCTCCGTTGGCCAAATATGCTCATTTCAATGTACAAATCTGAAAAGTTCATGACCTCATAAATATTCATGAGATGACGTCACGGTCAATTGATGGCAATTTTTGGATACACCTTTTCCCAACTTAGATACAGTGCAAAGTTGAAACCAAACGAACTTGCACTTTTGCTTTTAATGGATTTTGAAATTTGCCCCTTTAAAGCAATGTCACGTGACACGTGATGACGTCATGATGGTATCAAGGTGTTTAGAATCAATTTCAGCTTGGGCTTTATGCATTTGCCACGTTTGACAAAAATCCAAGTCTGTTCAATGACTAAAGTCGTGCTTACAAAACCCCTGTGCATTGTCTATGGGCTTTTGGGGAGAAGAAGAAGAAGAAAAAACTAGAGATTTATGTCTGTTGGCAAACAGAACATAACGCTTTTCCGCATCTGGTTCTCTTAAAAAAAAAAATTGAAGAAAAAAAAATTGACATCAACGGGATTCGAACCCGTAACCTCCATTCCTAACCCAAAACGCACGTGCATATTTTGTGCACTAAGTGTATGGGACTTATATGTTTAAAAAATCATAATAATTCTGAACAATGGTCAATTGCTTCCAAACTCAGGATTTAGAATGTCTAGCCCAATAGCTAAATGCCCACAAAATTTTGAGACGATTGACCTTTGGCAAATATGCGTTTTAAAAACACGCATTTTGATGACGTCACGATTGCGTCATGGCATTTTGGCCCCGGTGGGTGTTTCTAAACTACATTAACAATAGATATAATCGAAAAAATTGAATAAATCTTGCTCCGTTGGCCAAATATGCTCAATTGAATGTTAAAATCTTAAAAAATTATGACCTCATTAATATTCATGAGATGACGTCACTATCAAATAAGGGCAATTTTTGGATACACCTTTTCCCAACTTAGATATATTGCAAAATTGAAACCAAACGAAATTTAATTTTTGCTTAAAATGGAGTTTGAAATTTGCCACTTTAAAGCACTGTCACGTGACATATGATGACGTCATGACAATTTTATGACAACTGTGCACTAGCTCAACATAGGCTCTATGCATTTGCGAAGTTTGAAAAAAATCGAATTGTGTTCAATGGCAAAAGTGCCGTAGAGAAAAACCCTGTGCTTTGTCTATGGGATTTTTTCCGACCAGAAAAAGAAGAAAAAAAAAAATCAGAACAAGAACAATAGCTTTTCCGCTACGTGGCAGAAAAGCTAAAAAATCAGAAAAAAGTAGCTTTTCCGCTTCCCTGGAAGCGACGGAAAAGCTAATAAAAAGTCACGAACAAACAGAGGACAACCAGGAGAATCAAAACAGATGCAGAACTCAAGGGAACTGGCAAGCAACTCGGCAAATCTAAATTACAGTTTCTACAAGAGAGATCAAAGGGAGGATCAAGGGGGGGCATGGATTGGGGTTGGGGATTAGCAGAGGGCAAAGACAAAAGAGGAAAGCTGGCAGGGAGAGATCAAAGGGAAGGGCAGGGAGGGTCAGGGAGTGGGGTTGGGGATTAGCAGAGTGCAAAGACAAAAGAGGAAAGCTGGCAGGGTGAGATCAAAGGGAAGGACAGGGAGTTGGGTTGGGGATTAACAGGGCAAAGACAAAAGAGGAAAGCTGGCAGGGTGAGATCAAAGGGAAGGGCAGGGAGAGGGGTAAAGACTTGTAGAGGCCTAGAGGGGAAATGAAACAAACAGGCAGGGTGACAAAGGGAATTCTGAAAATCGGCAAACACAAAAACAAATAACTCATATCTTATTGGAAAGAAATGAACTCAGGTCTTATCAAACTCACTTTTGGCAAGTCACCTTCTTACTTCTATCAATTCTGCATCATACCTTGATGCTTCTTTGACATCATGTGTAGACATAGCTTTAGGTATTGCCTGTTCGACTACAACTTTGATATACTCTTCAGTTTTGTCCGCAAGGGTGTTCAATTGTTGTTGTTTTTTACTATATCAGTTTCTTTCAACATTAACAATACATCTTCGATCCAGGTGCATATCAAGAAGTGTATGAAAACAGCATTAATCTCAACACCCATCTCTGTGTTCTGGCATTGGGTTTGGACTTTGTCCCATAAAGCACCTCTTTAGTTCTAGAGGCTTAAGTTTGTGATCAGTGATCAATTCAAAGTTTACTCCCTGTAAACACTATGAACATCTAAACCGTGAAAAAGGGGTGAAAATGTCATTTTGCCGTGAAACTAAAAAGTCACTATGATTTCACGGTGCATTTTACAGTGAATTCACTGTGAAAATAATCGCCTTTCTGACCTGATAAAGACATCTTCTGGTCACTTAAAGATACAGTGAAAAAACGTGAATATCTAGGGTGGCAAGCTCCAGCCTTGAGGGATGGCTAATTCAATTACTGGTAGGGACCACCAGTCCCCATAGAGATACTGTATGGTGTCCTTGTAACTGTCACTCCCAGATACTTCTAAATTGCCTCTAGCCATTTACCACCAGGAATGTGGCCTTGGAGACCACTGGTGAAAACACAGTGAAAATCACTTGGCTTACTGTAAGCCATGAAATGGGGTGAAAACACGGTGAATTTTCTTTTCACAGCTAAATGAAATTTTCACCCCATTTTTACGGTTTAGATGTTCATAGTGAAATAGATCTGAAATTTCTCGCATGCAAATAGGACTGCAAGTACCGTACTACCTTTTCCATAGTCGAGTATTGTTTCTCTACCTCTGTCAAAGCCCTACTCACATAACTGAATCAACAGCAATCACCTGTACCTTGCTAACTATTTTCTTTGCTTCTATATGATTAGACTGTTTCTTGGTCAACTCAACATTAGTTGCAATCATTCACAATTGATCCAGTGTGACGAATGTCTCTTCTCCAATAATTAAGTACGGATCTGGTGCGATTTACACTGCGGGATCACTTGATCTCGATGCCATGCTTGATTTAGCTGAGTCGGGTCACTGTGCAGGTCAAACTTGTCAACCCCAATCAGTTGAATAATCTGCTCCATTCTCGGCAGTATTCCTTGGCTTCCAAAACTGAGCACAGAATCAAAATGTGACTGAAATGTTCCTCGGTGTGTATCCTCATCGCTAATTTATCCAGCAAGAATCTAAACAAAATGCCTGCTCTTTATTGTTCTTCGGTCCTCTCCCTATACAATGATACTGGTAACTTTCCGATGAACAGCCAAAGCACAGGTGGTGCTGCATTAGTGCACATAGCGCTGTATAATGTATATGCATCGCATGTGAGACACTGGTAAGCACAATTGCCTTGTGCCGATCAGTGCTTGTGTATAAATCCCAGTGCCAGCAGGCTCACTAGCAGGGGGTGCCAAAGCCTATGCGAGGGCCACATGTACATCGGGTGAAGTGTCGCACCACGCGATGGCGCCACTAGTGCGCCAGTCTCCCGTCGCAAATTTTCAAACATTTTACAGTCACTGATATTTATTAATAAATCTATTGATTTATTTATTTATTGGTGAGTCAATATATTCCTCATGCTGCATGATAAACATGTTTGAAACATATTTCAAAGCAATTTCCTCAAACTATGCAAAGCAGTTTTCATAAATGACATATATGTAGTCATCCAGTCTTTTCTAAGCAATGAATATTGTTTTAACCATTTTCCCCTACATATATGGTCTCTGAATCCATAGCCTGACCTGCACTATTTGATGCTGGGTCCTACATCTTTGGAGACCATTTTTGTCTTCTATTATCAATGAAAGTGACCCATCAGAATAGATACCACAGTCATCCTTCTGTTTGACCATAACATTTTACTTCATAATTTTGCTTTTTAGAGGACAATTTTCAAGGTACTTTTCACCTCATCCTTTTTACATCTGAAGCAATTTGCATGCTCTGATTGGTTTTAGATTTTCTGTCCAAAATTCGAAGCAGGTACAGGTACAGTTACTTGTTTGATTTGTCTGTGAATTTCAAAGGCACTTGATGACAGGGATATGGCCCAGAGGGAATGCAAGACTCAGCTTGAGCAGCTCCATAAGCAACAGGAGGTCATGCATTTACAACTCCAAAACATCCAATCGATTTATCCAATCGGTTTAACACAATGCTACAAAAGTGGAAGTGGAGTTGAGGTATGTGAATACATATAATAATTATACTATAATATAATACATATTATAATTTCTAGAAAATGTTTATTTCTAGCTTAATCACCTTTTAAAGTGACATACAAAAATGTTGCTGCTTACTGACTAAAATTACCAAAATGCAAATCTCAAAATTTAGTGGGCCTGACGTATCGATCCTAGCAAGACCTTTCTCTGCCTTTGAGAAAGGTCCTGCTAGGATCGAAACATCAGGCCCACTAAATTTTGAGATTAATCACCTTTTCTGTATTTTTTAGTTCATAAATACAATTTGCCATTTTCTTTATTTTCTGATGTATTTCAAATATAGCTTAGAAATCTGCACCCACATTGTAGCTGGGTTTACAAAAAAATACAAGTAGGTATTTTTATTTCACAATTGAGGCCTGTGAACCACAGAAATTCACAGTTATTACTGTGCATATAGTTTCTGATTGGCACACCAACCTCAGCAAAGACAGGCAACTATTAGGGAGGCCAGCACCAATGCCCAGGTGGTAGAGCACAGGTACACTTAGTGGCTTACAGTAGACCAATGTCTCAGGAAGGTTTGTTGTGACACCATGTAAAACATCTCTTTTGAAATGGAGTGTGGCTCTGAAAAGAGCCATTACCTCAATGTTGCAGGTATTATGTACTCTGCCCATTGTCATTAGGACAATGGCAGAAACCTTGAGTTACCGGCTCTTTTCAGAGCCACACTCCATTTCAAAAGAGATGTTTTACATAATGTTACCACAAACCCTCCACTTGGTACACCATGCAAACCTTTACATTCTTATCCAAAGTTTGTGTTGAAATCCTGGTCGAGACAGATTCTGTGCATCTTAATTGATATCAAACCTACAAAATGTCTAAACCATTTAATGCAGCAAGTGCATGATGTGTACAAATTGCAAAGGAATACTGGTACTTAAATTAACCTCTTCACTGAGTCAAACCTGGCACAATTCATACATCAGTTTGGCTGTTGTCAATGGATTATCGCCAGGAAAAAGGCTTATTGTGTGTAGTGCAATTGCATGTGTACAGTGTGTGAGTAGCCCCTGTGCTGATGGCCTGTGACTGCAGACTAGCTTCTATTCTAGGACAAATCTTCATGGTACTCAGCCCCAACCAAGCACACAATTTTTGGTGAAGGCAGTTGCTGGATTTCCACTGTATGTCTGAAGACCATTGGGCTGTGTGGGACATGCCAACTTGCACTTTCCCGTGGAAGCGCACTGTCCCCCAAATATCCAAAGTAAACCATTTTTCCTGCTAATCTGGCAATTCCATTACAGAAAACACCTCATCTCTGTTTACCTACGTTTGCATATCAGTGCACATGCGCAATAGAATCTTGCTGAAAAGTTGCCCAAACCGCACCTCTGCGCCCATTGCATGTCCCCATACAAAAGCCCCTGCGACACTAAGTCTCGTCCTAGTTTTTTTTTTCAGCAACGCGTGCAGTTCAGATTGCACAATAGAACACTGTGAACATCTAAACCGTGAAAATGGGGTGAAAATGTAATTTAGCCATGAAAAGAACATTCACTGTGTTCACCCCTATTTCATGGCACACAGTTAGCCAAGTCATTTTCACTGCGTTTTCACCAGTGGTCTCCAAGGCCACATTCCTGGTGGTAAATGGCTAGAGGCAATTTAGAAGTACATGTATCTGGGAGCGACAGTTACAAGGACACCATACAGTACCTCTATGTAGGGACCATTGATCTCCATAATAAAGACTGGATAGGACACTGCGTCAAATGCGCGTCCGCGTGTGCGTTTTGTCAAGAGGGTAAGAAACGAACGTGTCGTTTTGCTGCGCGCACACATTTGAATGGACATCTCAAAGAAGTGGACGCATTTTTTCCCCTTCAAATAGTCATCTTTTGAAAAAACATGAACATACACGAATAAAATAGGAAAATTCGAAAATAACAAAGGTCAAAGCGTGTGCAGCAGTGAATTGGCCGGAGAGGGACGGAAAAGTGAGCCGTAAGAAAGGAATAACTTTTCACAAGTAAGTTGTTGGTTAGCCCAGATGGACTCATTTAGTACTGCATACTGCTTATTGATGACTGAGATTTTAAATTAATGGCATAATTATGACCTGTGTTGTTCAAGCAGTGGTCAAATAATCATTAACATTATAACTGCTGTTATTTGGGTTACCCAAAAGCTGAATCCACCCCTTGAAAAAAGGAATGATTTGGATATCACTGGTGACTAGCCTTATAACCATGTGCAAAAAAATTACAAGAAATAAATCTGCATTGCTTTTTGTCAATTTGCAATTGTGCAAGCATTGAATGAATGAAAAAATGTTCCTCCAGCAGTATTTTGTTTTATTCCTAAAGTTGCTCAGAAAAGTTAAGATAAACACCAGCAAATCAATGTGTAGCCGTGGCCGATTCAAATGCGGATATAAAATTTATTTCCGGCACCTTAATAACTCGTTCCTACAACTACAAGGTAGACCAAATTCATCCACGGCCAAGCGAGTGAACTCTAACCATAGAGCAAGATGCTCTAACCATGGAGGAAGGAAAATAGATTTTCCTTCCTCCATGCTCTAACCAACATACACAACTCTACCCTCCTGAAGCGTTGCGCGCCGCCATTGTTCGACCGCGTATTTTGTGCACGAGCAACGCGCGGTGTCCTATCCAGTCTTTATTATGGAGATCAATGAGTCTATGGGGCTGGCGGTCCCTACTGATAATTGAATTAGCCATCCCTCAAGAGCTTGCCACCCTAGATATTCGCGGTTGTTTCACGGTCTCTTTAGTGACCTGAAGATGTCCTTATCAGGTCAGAGAGGCGATTATTTTCACGGTGAATTCACTGTAAAATGCGCCATGAAATCACAGTGACTTTTTAGTTTCACGGCGAAATGACATTTTCACCCCTTTTTCACGGTTTAGATGTTCATAGTGGAATCACATTGACGAATACTTGCACACACGGGGTTCGTGGACTTGTGCTTCCACGCTTCTCGCTAGAGGATTCACAATGGGGGACACAGCTAAAACCCACTAAAGATTCACAAGCTCAAGCCATGCGCCTGGTAGGACTCCCGTTCCTTCCAATCCTGATTGGCACTCCAAGCAGAACATTTGCACCAAACCTCAACCATTCGACAGATGGAAATTCCCCGGTATGAGACCCCGACCAGCCACTACCACGGCTACACCCTGGGAGATCCCGCACACTTTTGGCAGCATACGTGAGCACATGCTAGCAGTGGAGGCCGACGTGCATGAGAACACAGGATGGCGGGACCCGGCAGGTGATGAAATACAGCTATCCAAACGCCCGGCCCACCCTGCCTGGTCACAGAGGCAAGGGGCACCACCATCACCACCTCCACCGCATTTTCCACCGGCATGTTCCGGCCATGATTTTCCAACCACATGGTCTCATACCATCCTATGTACAACAGACCTGAAGCAGCAGTCTCAACCTTGTTCCCACTCCACCGTCGCCTCTTACTTTCCTTACAACCCTCACCAACAGGGTCGCGAGTTTCCGACCCCTCCAGCGTTTTTTTTCCCAATTATACCTCTCAATGAGAGAATCCTCAACATTTCGCGAGGTCTTACGACTCCTTCACACAAGATCGTGGGCCCTTTTCTCCACACCATTCGTACGACCACACAGACTACATGTATTGCGACCATTATACCACAAGAGACTACCACCATGATTTCTGTGCTCGTGTATGTTCCTGCCTTCTTTTGTTGGATTGACCCGGGAACCAGACCCAACGTGCATGGCCACGGTCCCCGCTGTCACAAAGGAGTTGGCACCGTTCTCCCCCCAGATCTCCTTCAGAGGCATCCTTTTCATCCCAGCCATCCACTGATAAGGAAAACCTCTCCATTTGCCAGCGGCTAATTTGTCTTTTACAGAAGTGGGTAAGCTCTTCCTTCACCCTTCCCATCTTACCGCAGGGAAGTGAGCACATCTAAGCATAGACTGCCCTCCTTCCCTTGAGATTGAATGTGCGCAGAACGAGGCTTTAAATCAGGTTCAGAATAAGCAGACAATTCCTCCTTTGAAGCTAAGCATCTCTAATGTGTTCCCCACTAGCCCGCCAAATTCTGAGTTCTTTTCAACCCCCACCCTTTCTTCAGGCAAAAGACCTTCTCAGGGAAATCACACTCAGCTGACAAATAGTTCTTAGACCCGAAAACAAGGTGCTTAACAAAGGACTGTTAGCTTTAGACTCCATGGGGCTAAGATTACGTCCTTCTCCCTCCTGCTGTCTGATGCTCGTGCTCGATGCTTGAATTGGAAGACCGTTCTCCTACTTTTACCAGTTACGTTCAGGAAATGTTCCACTTCCTTGATGACTGCCTTGGGGTCTGTTTGCGGGAAATTGTACTGGGTTTCGCTACAACATCGCTCTTGCGTTGCTCTCTAGTCCTTGACAACTTGTTCCTTTCATGGGCGCTAAAACCGTGAGGCCATGCTACCTCCACTCACTTCTCCAGGAAGAAGACAAAGTTTACCTCTTCTTTTCAAGTCCCTTCTCATCGATCAAAGAAGGATACAAGCCAACCCTCTTCTTCATATTCATACTGGTACAGCAGGGGCCAGCCCCCAGATGCCCACGCCCCTCTAAGCCCCAGGGGGCGTGAGCTAACACAGGCTTCTGACCCCCTCAAAGTTCTCTTCCAAACCCCTCCGGCCCAGTAGGAGGTGGCCTCTCTCAATCCAGCCTAGTGCTCCCTTATCACCATGGACAGCTGGGTCCTACAGACCATTTCGAATGAGATTTGAAGGTTTTCATGGTGAGGATAGCAGGAGTAGGTTTGCGGTGACACCATGCAAAATGTCTCTTTTGTGGGTATGTGTGGTTCTGAAAAGGAACCGGAGGAACTAGACGTTTCGAACAGTATACTCTGTTCATCTTCAGGAGACTGCTGAAGACAAACACTCTGTAAGAAAACACTCACCTCTGTTTGCTTTCCCACCCTACCAAAAAACAAAAACAAAATTAGGATGAGTCTTAGTGCCGCAGGGGCTTTTGTATGGCGACATGCAGTGGGTGTGGCTTAGGCGAAAATTCTATTCCGAATGCGTGCTGATATGCAAATGCTGGTAAACAGAAGTGAGTGTTTTCTTACGAGAATGAAAACTTCCTACAGATTTGGGGAATTCATGTGGCAACTTACTGGTATGTTAAAACAGGTCTTTGTCATGCTACATATTGCTTTGTGGGAGGCTTGGGTTCAAACTCAATTTTTAGCTTTTCTGTCGCTTCAGCGAGCGGAAAAGCAATTGCTTTTGTTCTGATTTTTTTTAGCTTTTCCACCGCGAAGCGGAAAAGCAATTGCTTTTGTTCTGATTTTTTGTTTAGCTTTTCCGCCGCGAAGATTTTTTCGATTATATCTATTGGGGATGTAGTTTAGAAACACCCTCCAGGGCCAAAATGCCATGACGCAATCGTGATGTCATCAAAATGCGTGTTTTTAAAACGCATATTTGCCAAAGGTTAACCTTCTCGAAATTTGGTGGGCATTTAGCTGTTGGGCTAGACATTCCAAGTCCTGAGTTTTGAACCACTTTACCATTGTTCAGAATTATTATGATTTTTTGAATGTTATAATGAAGTCCCATACACTTTTTGCACGAAATATGCACGTGCATTTTGGGTTAGAAATTGAGGTTACGGGTTCGAATCCCGCTGATGTAAATTTTTTTAGCTTTTCCGCCGCGAAGCGGAAAAGCTATTGTTGTTGTTAAGATTTTTCTTTTATTCCTTCTTCTTGTCACCAAAATCCCATAGACTTTGTACTGGGGTATTGTAAGAGCCACTTTGGCCATTGGACACACTTGGATTTTTTTCAAACTTTGCGAATGTATAGAGCCTCTGCTGAAGTTATGCACAGTATCGTTGAAACAATCGTGACGTCACCACGTGTCACGTGACAGCGCTTTAAAGGGGCAAATTTCAAAAACCATTTTTAGCAAAAGTACAGATTCGTTTGGTTTCATTTTTGCACTACATCTAAGTTGGGAAAAGGTGTATCCAAAAAATGCCTTCATTTGATCATGACGTCATCTCATGAATATTAATGAGGTCAAGAACTTTTTGGATTTTCACATTAAATTGCGCATATTTGGCCAACGGAGCAAGATTTTGTTCATTTTTTCGTTATTATCTATTTGGGATAAAGTTAAGAAATACCATACAAGGCAAAAATGCCATGACGCAATCGTGACGTCATCAAAATGCATGTTTTTTAAAGCACATATTTGCCAGAGGTCAATCTTCTCGAAATTTGGTGGGCATTTAGCTATTGGGCTAGACATTCTAAATCCTGAGTTTGGAACCAATTACCCATTGTTCAGAATTGTTATGATTTATTTAATATTATAATGAAGCCCCATACACTTTGTGCACAAAATTTGCACGTGCGTTTTGGGGTAGGAATGGAGGCTATGGGTTCGAATCCCGTTGATGTCAATTTATTTTTTTAAGAGAACCAGATGCGGAAAAGCGTTATGTTCTGTTTGCCAAAAGACATAAATCTCTAGTTTTGTCTTCTTCTTCCTCCCAAAAAGCCATAGACAATGCACAGGGGTTTTGTAAAGAGCACATTGGCAATTGAACACACTTGGATTTTTATCATATTTTATAAATGCATAGAGTCTATGCTGAAGATGTGCACAGTTGTCTTTAAAACTTCATGCCGTCATCACAGGTCACGTGACGTCACTGTAAAGGGACAAATTTCAAACTTTATTACATGTATATTCAAAAGTACAAGTTTGTTTGGTTTCAATTTTGCACTATATCTAAGTTGGGAAAAGGTGTATCCAAAAATTGCCCTCATTCGATCGTGATGTCATCTCATGAATATTAATGAGGTCATGAACTTTTCAGATTTCACCATTCAATTGAGCATATTTGGCCAACGGAGCGAGATTTTTTTGATTTTTTCATTTATATCTATTAGGGATGTAGTTTAGAAACACCCTCTGGGGCCAAAATGCCAAAGAGCACATATTAGCCAATGCTCAATCTTCTCGAAATTTGGTGGGCATTTAGCTATTGGGCTAGACATTAAAAATCCTGAGTTTGGAAGCAATTGATCATTGTTCATAATTATTTTGATTTTTTTAATGTTATAATGAAGTCCCATAGACTTTGTGCCCAAAATATGCACGTGCGTTTTGGGGTAGGAATGGAGGGTACGGGTACGAACCCCGTTTATGTCTTTTTTTTTCTCTCTTTTTTTTTTAAGAGAACCAGATGCGGAAAAGCGTTATGTTCTGTTTGCCAACAGATATAAATCTCTAGTTTTTCTTTAGCCTTTAAAAAACCCACATGAATAATTCACTAATGTTTATTTGTTTGTTTATTGTTTATTTTTATGCTAATCCAGAGGTCTCAGGTTCAAGTCCTGGTCCAGGCAAAGTTTTCTTTGCCAATTTGTCGATTTGTTTTTATTTTAATAGAGTAATATGCAAATAATGTTGCAAACTGCTTACTGACTAAAATGACCAAAATGCAAATATCAAAAATTAGAATGGCCTGTCATTACGATCCTAGCAGGACCTTTCTCACTGCCTTTCAGAAAGGTCCTGCTAGGATGGAAATGTTGTCAGGCCCTCCTAATTTTTTATATTTGTTTTTATCCTTCATGACATGACTTTCTTAAAAGATGTGTTTTTCACATTTCACCCATTTTAGGTGCAGCCACATGCAGATAATTCCGAAGGTGCATCGCCATGTAACATTACGATACCTGTTGATAGAAATAATGTAACTGAGGTTACATCACAAACAGATGGTGAAATCCCATCACCAATCAATTCAAGTGACCTACCACCACAGCGACGTCCACGTGTATATAATATTTTACATCAAGCAGACACTTCAGATCAAGCTTTCAATGAAAACACATTCCCTGCCGAGTATTTTTCATATGCCCCTGAGGTTCTAGACGAGACGGATGCTTGGAACCCATGGATGCATCGTCACAATTCAACTACATTTGGAGATTCTAAGATAGTCCATGCAGGTTCTGTTAAATATCCCAATCTTCTTAATCTGTGGGAAGAGTGAGTATGACGTTCCTGTAATTATTTCATACAAATATTAAAAGTCATTATGCAAAAATGCTGTAAACTAATTATTAACCAAAATGACCAAAAAACGAATATGAAAAATTAGGAGTGCCTGATGTTTCAATCCTAGCAGGACCTTTATCAAAGGCAGAATGAGAAAGGTCCTGCTAGGATCGTAATGTCAGGCCCTACCAGTATTAAATGTTACACACAGTAGTGCAAAAAAATATTTTATATAATAATTATTTTGCCTTGTTCAATTCCTTTTAAATAACTTTCCTTGAAGCTATTGGAAATTTCACAAAGCTTTATGAATGTGTGGAATCTGTCCATAGTAAACTGCAGGTTGAGGCAAACAAAATATATATATTTTAAATATACATGTAATTCCCCCCTTATTCCATTGCGTCAAACTGTTTACCGGTATGCATTTTGTCTATCCTGGAAGAATAGATGTACATGTATCTTGTTAATATTACTTTCTCCTTGATATTAGGCTGTTGTTTATAAACATGTACATTAATTCTAAGCTAATGCAATTTATCTCATTATCTGTGCATTTCTTTACAGATGTTCTCTTGATGATGATGATGATGATGATTTAAATGGTGAGTTTTTTTAAGGGCTTTTGACATTACAGCAACTTATTGAAAAATTGCAAAGATGGTGGCCTGCCAAATCGTCAACTAGTCTTTGCTAGGGTGGGGGCACCAGTCAGAAGCCTCTTTTCCACCTTTTCACGATGGTCTCTTTTCAACAACTAATTAATAATTAAGAGGAATTCTGATAATCGTCTAGAAGTACATGTACATGAGCCTGCAGGATGTGTTATGGTTTATTGCACAACGTGCTTTGGATGCTTGTTTGTGGGAAGTCAGAAGTTTGCTTGTTCTTTGCACATGCGTAGTTACCTGCATGTTGCATGGACAGGACTCATGCTTTACACCCATGCTTTCAACCCATGTTGAGATTCTCTACATGGGTCAACTGCTCTCAAATGCTCTCTGTGCCTTACACAGGTCGGGCCGGGTCCAACCCAAAGATTTTTGGTAGTTTGAAAAGGCCTATGGATAGATAGTGGTATCAGACCAAAAAGTGCTGTCATTTCTTCTCTGCCTAATGCTGTTTTCCCCCAACTAACAGCAGAAATTTACTGTAGTTAATATGACACACGGATGTTTGTCATCAGAATTTTACTTAACCACTTCGCGCTGGGGTGTTTTTCAGCGCCGATGACCGCCATACAGGGGTTTTTTAACAATGCATCATTTTAAAATCTTGCTAAAACAATCGGAACAATATATTTCTGTGAAATAAATCGATAAGAGTATACTATGGGTACAAGAGAGTAAAACCTGGCACAATTCGGATGTCGAAATTATCCGTTTGAAAAAGGGCCCTTTGTGCATCATCAATGGACCGTAACAGACGTGTGTGTGTGTGCATGTACGCTGCTGACAATCCCTGACCGCAGACTCCAGCCTCCACTCCAGGCAGTCAAATCTTCGAGTTGCTCGGCCACTACCGAGCGTACAGATTACGGTAAAGAATGTGGGGGGAATTCCAATGCCAGACTGACGACTGTTGGGCTGTGTGGCATGCAAAGTTAATGTCCCCCGCGTGCTTTCAGCTGCAGCGCGGTATTCCTCGATCCTCCACAGTAAAAGTCCCACAATTGCACAATTACTGCTGCTAATCTTGCAATTCATGTGGCAACTTGCGTCAAAAAGGGTCTTTGTACTGATTCGTATTGCTTTGTTCTAAGCTGAAAAGAGTCTTTGTTTAGAATGTGGACAATAGTGGTGCCCGGATTCGGAGGGCCCCGTTGCATAGTCAAGCCAATGGAGCTCCGGATTCGGAGGTCCCGGCACGAAGTGGTTAATAATCACCATTAGCAAAGTGCAAATTAGTGCTGTTGTGATGATATGCAATAGAATGTCAAAGCCACTAATTTTCATACAATTTCACTGTTCATAAATCATTTATTTAACCAGTGTTTTTAAGATGTGAAAATGCATGGTCATCATCAACATTCTGTGTCTTTTTTAAAAGCCTTTACATGACATTAAAAGCCTTGTTTTATGACATTTTAGAAACGGTAGAAGCAGATGATGAAAAGGTTACTCAAACTCCTCATCAAAGTCTTCATAGAAGGTCACAGTCTTTGAGCAACCTCATTTCCAGCACAGGGAATTCTGCTGCTGTGAACAATGTTGAAGGGAAATCGGCCAAACACGTCAAAACAAGGTATTTATCATAACAGTTGGTACTCTGAACCATTACAACTATCATATGGATAGAAAAAGATGTTTCCAAGATTTCGTTTTATTTTTGAATTACATGTACTTTCTATTTTGTTTTATTATAAAAACAGCATATGGCAAACAGAAAAAGGAAAATATGAATTTAGTTTTTTATATTTTTATGTATTATTAATTAAAGAAAAAATGGTGCTGTTAAGTTTGATATTTTATTGAATGGAAAAATCAATAGTGTACATTTTAAATTAAATTTTATTTAATTGTCCTTTTTTTTGCTTTTTCCCTTTTGTGTTTTGCTTTTGTTTAACTCTATTTTGCTTATACTTACTAAATTTCATTTCCCTCCTTTTAAATCCTACAATTTCTTTTCAACCCACCACTTATTGATGGTGCATTTTCTTTTCATTCCCATCATTGGGCTTTGTATTGGGTCTCATAATTCTTGGTTCCTCTTTCACAAATGTAACCACTTTTCTACCATTGAAAACTCACTTTGCCATTAATTTTCAACTTAACACCTTCTTCATGTTGGATATATTGGTGTGGTTTTCCTGTTTTTGTGTGCATTGATTCTTTCTACAACATATGGTGTTCAGGGCATTCTCTTTTAAAAATCTGTCAAAATCAATCTTTAAACATTCCTAGCACCATTCAGTTTTGAAGATCAATATGACTCCTCAGAAGCTGGAACTACAGTGAGGAAGGTGATGTGCCAGAGTTGGATCGAAGTTGGTAATTTATTCAGTTCCAATTTATTCCCATTGAAGAAAAAAAATCATCACGTCAATATGATATTGCAAAGGGCATTCAATTGCCAGATTGCATCTCAAAACTAACTTCACAAAGATGGGATCATTTTATTCTTATTTTTTTGTTCAGATTTCCTTCTTTTTTTTCTTAGCAGAAAAAAACCCATACACAATGCACAGGGGTTTTGTAAGAGCCACTTTAGCCATTGAACAAACTTTGATTGTTTTCATATGTGGCAAATGCATATCGCCCAAGCTGAAATTATACACATTATCCTTGAAATTATCATGACGTGACAGGGCTTTAAAGGGGCAAATTTCAAACTCCATTATTAGAAAAAGTACATGTTTGTTTTGTTTCAATTTTGCAATATATCTTAGTTGGGAAAAGGTGTATCAAAAAATTGCCATCATTTGATCGTGACCTCATCTCATGAATATTAATAAGGTCATGAACTTTTCTGATTGTAACATTCAATTGAGCATATTTGGCCAATGGAGCGAGATTTGTTTCATTTTTTCCTTGATATATCTATTGGGATTATGGTTGAGAAACACCCTTCAGAACCAAAATGATATGATGCAATTGTCAGTGACATATTCAAAAATGCGCGATTTTAAAGCACATATTTGCCATAGGTCAATCTTCTTGAAATTTGGTGGGCAGTTATCTATTGTGCTAGACATTCAAAATCTGAAGGTTGGCACCGATTGAACGTTGTTTCAAATATTATGATATTTTGAATAAAATTATTAAGTCCCATAGACTTTGTGCATGAAAGGTGGGTGTGTTTATTGGTGTTAGCATGAATGACGGGTTCAAATCGTGGTTTTGCCAAACAAAAAATTCTAAAAGAAAAAAATTAAGGTGATATTCAAAAATGTTGCAAACTGCTTACTGACTAAAATTACCAAAATGTAAATCTTAAAATTTAGTGGGCCTGACGTTTCGATCCTAGCAGGACCTTTCTCAAAGGTTTTTGAGAAAGGTCCTGCTAGGAACGAAACGTCAGGCCCACTAAATTTTAAGAAAAAAATTAAGAGAACCATATGCGGAAAAGCCTTATTTTCTGTTTGCAAACAGACATAAATCTCTAGTTATTAATTTTTTTTGTAACGATATATATTTTTACTCGATGTGACATCAAAGGTATTCTAACATACAGAGGAGTGATTGAATGTAGTTTTATTTCAGGAGGGGGTCTTTTATCAGTAATTAATATTTTTTTATTGATATACCTGTATAATTAGCAAGATGTGCAGAGTGACAGTTGGCATAACTCAGAAGACACGACCACTTTGTGCCGGAACCTCTAAATTTGGAGTGTTGCTGATGGTACTATGTGCTGGGCTCTCCGAATCAGGGCACAACTATTGGTCAAGTTTTAAACAAAGACTCTTTTCAGTGTAGAACAATTAAAGCAATATAAAGAATGAACAAACCTGTTTTGATGCAAGTTGCCACGTAAATTGCCAGAATAATGGCAACAATTGCGTAATTCGGGGACTTTGACTGTGGATGATCGAGGGATAGCGCACTGCCACAGGAGACAGTGTGTTGTCACACAGCCCAATAATCATCAGACAGGCAGTAGAAGTCCACTCACTATCTTCATTGCTATCTGTACGTTCGGTAGGTGCCGACCACCTCCAACATTTGACTGCCTAGAGTGGAGGCTAGTCTGTGGAGAAAGGCTTTTTTCAGGGCGGATAATCCCTTGACAAAAGCCACTCCAATGTCCGAATTACTCTGTTTGCATGACTCATGTGTACACATCTGCAGTACATGTATACAATTATTAATTTATTTCACATCTATAAATTGTTCCTGATTGTTTTAGCGAGTTTAGGAAATGACACATTGAAAACAAAAACCCTTTAATGGCAGTCATCAGCACTGAAAATGGGCCCGGTGCAACGTGGTTAAGGTTATGCCTCAAGTTTACACTGGATAAGTTGAAATCTGCAATAATGCATGGCTATCCTATTTCTTTATTCTTTTTGTGAGACTAACATTTTCAGGTAACAGCTACCTTTATTGATATCACAAGGTATATTTCTGATATAAAGTGTAGCTCAGAATATTAATAAGAATTGGCATTTGTTTTAGGACAACTTATAACTAGCTAGTGACTAGCTTTTGACATATCATCTAGAGTTACTGTTTATTATTATTGTTGGATATGCTATATAGATAAGTGTTTGTAGGTTTAAGATGCTTTCATGAATAATAGATACAAGTATTATATGTTAGAAAGTGACTGGATTTATCTTTTTCCATTTTATAGAAATTTTGATAATTATTTTTAGAGAGTGGTGACTGATGTGTAATGAAATTCATTCATATTCCTTTTAAAACAATTTTGGAAATGTAAATCTTTCCGGAATACCTGATTAGGGAGTTATGCATTAAAGATAAGGCTTTTAAAACTTGTACAATGATCATGTAAGACGAATGAAGTAAATGTAGATTAAGTGTTCACAAAGCAGATATTGAAATAAAAAGAAAATGTTAAAGATGATATACAAAAAATGTTGCAAACTGCTTACTGACTAAAATTACCAAAATGCAAATCTTGAAATTTAGTGGGCCTGACGTTTCGATCCTAGCAGGACCTTTCTCAAAGGCAGAGTGACAAGGACAAAACAGATACATGTACACGAAGGAAGGGGGAAGAGAGTGAATAGGACACGGATGAGAAACAAAGGACAAAGAGTAAAGCTGGTAGGGAGAGATCAAAGGGAAGGGCAAGGAGTAGGGTAGGGATTAGTGAGAAGAGGGGGCAAGATCAAAGAGAGAAGTGTGAAGGAGTGAACACAAAAGAAGGATTATCAGAAAGCTGCATGGTGTTAGTCATTACCCTCCTGGATGTTGAGACCATGTGGTTGAATAGTCCGAAGACGCTTCATCCACATTTTCTCACGGCTAAGACAGACAGCATTACTACGGTGACCAAGGGATTCTATGCCCAGTACACTCACATCTGATATCGAATGATCAGGGAGATTGAAGTGATTCCCAACAGGGGAGTCAAATTAACCGGTTTTGATAGTAGACCTATGGCCATAGATATGTTTTTTGAGGGTGTTTTTGGTCTCACCAACATACTGAATATTACAAACTCTACATGAGATGAGGTATATGATGTTTGAGATAGTGCACGTTGTTACGAAGTCATCCCGACTGAGGTAAGGCACTCAACATACAGACAAGTAATTAAGTTGAGGGAGGAACACGACAGAATAAGGGATCGGAATCAAGGAATTGAGGAAAAGAATTATAAGTTTAATTTAACGAAATTGAACATGAACTAAATTACCCATATCTTAAAGAGACGTCACAAACTAAAAACAGAGCTCTTAACAATACAACAACCTTGCCATGGCTTGTGGAGGGGAGGTGCCTCCGGGTGGAACTCCAACTCCCGTCCGCTGCTGGTCATTAATGAAGTGCCGCGAGAGTTCTTGTCGCAGGACCTTGGGCGTTTCCTGTTGGCGACTAATCGGTGTCAGGCGACCAAGAGTTCACGCGGCATGAATACGCCCGGCGAAGGCGGGGAGCGGGATCGTTGGCGTGGAGAGACCACTGGGCGTGGCACAGGAGAAGGGGGTGCCGTATAGGCTCTCGACCGGACATCAAGGTGGACGGCCACCAGGCGTGGCACAGGAGGAAGGGGCGCCGGGTCAGGCCGCAAGCTGATGAGGGGCCGCCATGGAAGGAGTAAACGCCGTTGATTCAACGTCAGGCGACCCGGCCATGCACCCGCCGAGAACCGCGTGGTTCAGCAGCCCATTTCCAGCACGCCACGGTAGGGCGGGCCTCCAGTGCCTGCACTCCTGGCTATTCAATAGCAAGGCACACTGCCACGTCCTCGTCCCAGCAGACGGAGAGTCCAAGTCCGACGCGGACTCAAATTCCTAGCCTTTTAAGCCCTGAACTGGGAATTCCTATTGTTTTTCAACAATTGTATTGAGCCACTTGGGAATGTGGCCAGCGCGATTGAGCGCGCCCCAAGAGTGGTCACCATGCCCTAACGAAGGAATTCCAATCCCTATAGAAACTCCTAACAACGTGATAAAGCCATAGGTCGTGTGGGTAGTTCCAGAAGAATGTCCATTGAAAGAGTCTATTTCCTTGACATGCGTCTTGCAAACAATGCATTTCGAGGTACACATAAGTGTACCAAATTTAGTGGTAGGTGAAGTGTCCAAAGGGGGAACCTCTGCTCGGACAATTAAGTCACGCAGGTTACGGGGGCGCCTGAAAGCCAAAACAGGCGAATTAGAAATGGCATCAGCCAGACGATCAGAAGTGTGGAGAATATGGTGGTTTTCCTTAGTTATCGTCCTGAGAGGAGGAAGAGAAGGGTCGTAGGAAGTAACTAAGGGAACCTTGGGATTGTCCTTGGGACCTGGTGGCTTTTGTTTGAGTGCCGAACTTCTGGGAATGGAATAGACTTTAGCAATGGAGTTCTTCACTTGGCGAGAACTATAGCCTCTAGCAACCAAGTTACTGGCCAATACACGTGTATGGCGGCGAAAGTCAGACTCTTTGGAACATATGCGCCTCAATCTGAGGGCCTGGCTGTAAGCTATACCAGTCTTACAGTGTCTGGGGTGACAACTGGAGGAATGGAGATATTGATGAGTGTCGGTGGGCTTAGAATACAAGTCAGTAGTGAGTGTATTGAGGTCTTTCTGGACGGTGACATCCAGAAAGTGGGTCTGCTGAAGAGACTGCTCCCATGTGAATTTGATGGTCCTGTGGAAGGAATTGATGTGGTCAAAGAAAGCATTCAAGCTGCTACCGTCCCTAGTCCAAATGAAGAAAACGTCATCTATATGTATCTCCACCAAATCCAGGGACGGCACGGAGCCTCACTGAGCATGCGTTCCTCAAGGTCACCCATGAAGTGGCAAGCAAAGGAAGGAGCCATGCGCGTGCCCATGGCAGTGCCATGCACTTGAAGATAGTGCTTGACAAGAAAGGAGAAATTATTCTTGGCCAGCACTATCCTCATGAGGGTGGTTATGTCGGAGATGGGGTGAGAAGACTGTTTTCCTTTGGCCAGGGCCGAGGAGCAAGCTTGAATGCCTTCTTCCTGGGGGATGTTAGTGTATAGAGAGGAAACGTCAAAAGTACCAATTATGGTCGGAATTTGATCCTTGACACTTTCCAACTTATGTAGAAAGTCGAGTGTCATGGACGTATGAGGGGATTTGGGGAACCAAGGGTTTGAGAAAAGAGTCAATGAAAAGAGATTTGTGTTCCGTAGAAATTCCGTAGAATTTAAAAGAATGTAATAATTTGTTTGCAGTTCATATTACTCTCAACGTTTGTTTGCAGTTCATATTACTCTCAACGAAATTCATAAAGTATTTGTAGCAGGAATGATATTTACCCTCATATATAAGAACATACAGCAGAAGGGCACATCCCGCCCATTGACATATCAGGATGAATTGGCCATACCCTGACATGTTGTAAATCAAACAAATAAAGACAAAACTGACTGATGGCTGCATAGCTCAGTTGCTTTGCAAAACCAGAGATCAGTCAAAGTTTTCTTAAGCCCCTTTCTCACTATAGCAAAAACAAGGGTCCTTTGTTATTGGCAACAGTCGTCTTGTGCCTCAGCCTTTGGTGATTAAACAGACTTTCACACTACACTACACACGTTCGTAACAGACGTCCCGTGTTGAGATGGCTTTGCAGTGGGCGAGGTCAATGGTCAACTACGAACACCAGTGAAAAAAATGTTGCTTTCTACCAGCTGTGGTCAGGGCTTTATTCTTAGAATTCGTTGGCAGTTTCTCCATTATCAAGTTCAGCAGAACTAGCACAAAAAGGACTTCCACGCGAGACTCCATCTTGTTTGCAAGATAGTACCCGACCGGTACCCGTACCGCTCGTATACTTCACGCACGTTGCATACAATAACTGGTGGTACTTTGCGACCATAACAAACATGCATCGTAAAACATTTATTTGTGAGGGGATCTGGGCTTGAGTGTAACCTCCCCCTGTGTCTAGGTAGAGCCTACCATGTACTGTTTGTATTTACATGTACGTGTAATACTAAAAGCTAATAAAGAGTAATATGCAAGAGTGGTGCATTCTGCCTTTGAGAAAAGTCCTGCTAGGATCGAAACGTCAGGGCCTCCTAATGTTTGATATTAGCTAGTTAAGAGTGTAAGATTAGTTGGGGAGAGGGGGTAGAGCCAGCATGGTGTAGTAGCCAGGGATCAGGTTGCTCTGGAATGTGACAACCTCTTTAGGGCCGATTCCACTGTCCAAATAATTGCAATTTGAATCATGATTAAAAAAACTGGGTTTTTTGGCTCGTGTTCATAGAGCCGTTCACGTGCCGATTGTGGTCAGCAATTGTCAAATGGTGGGTATGTCCTTGAGGGTGGCCAATGCAGGGAGACTTATAAACAATCATGACACTTCATGTCAATCAGAACACAAGCAGTGCATTGTGGGTTTTAAACAAGTGATGCGATTCAGCAGAGCATTCTCATAGACACTGCGTCGCAAATAAACAAAATTTGTTTGAAAAGTCTCGCTAATAGTGGTGTCCGAACATGATTCAAATCCCACTAATAATCACGTTTATTGTGTCCACACAAAACAAAAGTGGAGTCTGAATTTTGATTCAAATTGCGATCCAAATAATGGCATTTATTTGGGACAGTGGAAACGGCCCATTTATCTCTGGCTGGGAATCTGGGAGTTGGTCAGCCTTTGATTGGGAGTCTGATGCTATGGTCACAAACTTGTCTGCCATCCCTTAGCAATCCTTTGACAACTCCTTGGCAGCAACTAGAGCAAGGTTTGGGCAAATTGAGGTGCCACTGAATGGGGAGTTAAATCTGTTTAATTGGTTCACTGTAAAGAAAGTGCTGAACTGTGGGGGTTTTGTGTTTGGCTGCGACAATTTGAGCAGGCACTGTTACAGCACTTGTGCACTGTTTTTGTAGTATGTGTTGTGGGCTGACTTCCTGGTTTCTAACCTTTGCTCACCGTCTACCAACAGTCATATGGATCCCGTCCTCCATCTGACTATGTCAATATAAGCTGACTCCTGGTCAGATTCTTTTGACATGGCTGTACGATTTAGGGAGTAGTCATCTGGAGTCCCACTACCTTCCAAGTTCATAAAGGGTGTGGGTGGTGCGCATTATCAGATTGCTCATGTGCAGAGATCATCTGTCACCAATGCCGCACCTGACCTCGAAGAAAAGCTACTGATTGCAGGGAGATTGACGTTGCTCCTTGGACAGATCTCTGGCTGAACTTTCTGAAGGTGGATACTGTTCAAAGATTGCTATGCCAGCAATTACCACACCCCTTTACGAATGGACGACAGCTGCCCTGCTGTTGAATTACATGCATGTTACTCTGTGGGATGAATATGTACAGGCAGGGCAGTATTAGGGTGACACCGAGGAACGAGTTCAGGGACCTTGGCACTAAATGAGGACCATGGCAGTTCCCTTGGAAAACTACTGGTACTACAACCTTGTCCGCTCTGGATTCCTGGCCACTGCTTTGGTGATAGGTCATCTGTACACTGTACATGTACATGCCCCTCCCACTAGAAAAAAACATTCTCAGGAAAACACGATCTCCCATTTTCAGGTCATTCCCCCACATGCCTCTATCAAGATGTACATTGATGGCATGGCATATTTTGCAGACTCCATAGCAGTAATGCCAGCAAGCTGCTACAGTGTATGCCCTCATCAGCTGCTCCTCCAAGATTCTGGACGTACTTCACATGGTCAGAGTTAGAGAATCTGTCTGGACTCGTACATAAACATGTTGACAAAACATGAAGAAGTATGGAGAGAAACATGGGCTGTCATTATAAGTACAGATGTAAGCATGAATAAATGTACGTCATACTTACACCAGCTGGCTTTCTTTTTATCCTTCAAGGTCCCTAGTATCTTGAACAGGGTGCAATTCATGCGTTCAGTTCGGGGGTTGCCTTGGGGATGGTAAGGCATTGTTTGTGTCTTCTTAATGCTTACCAAGGGAGTCAGCTCTGTTACAACCTTTCTTTCAAATAAGCTACATCCCAGCGCCCTACATGTACCAGGAATGAGCATCCCAGCGCCCTACATGTACATGTACCAGGAATGGTCATCCCAGCGCTCTACATGTACCAGAAATGGGCATCCCAGTGCCCTACATGTACCAGAAATGGGCATCCCAGTGCCCTGCATATACCAGCAATGGGCATCCCAGTGCCCTGCATGTACCAGGAATGGGCATCCCAGTGTCCTACATGTACCAGGAATGGGCATCCCAGTGCCCTACATGTACCAGGAATGGTCATCCCAGCGCTCTACATGTACCAGGAATGGGCATCCCAGTACCCTACATGTACCAGAAATGGGCATCCCAGTGCCCTGCATATACCAGAAAAGGGCATCCCAGTGCCCTGCATATACCAGGAATGGGCATCCCAGTGCCCTGCATGTACCAGGAATGGTCATCCCAGTGCCCTACATGTACCAGGAATGGTCATCCCAGCGCTCTACATGTACCAGAAATGGGCACCCCAGTGCCCTACATGTACCAGAAATGGGCATCCCAGTGCCCTGCATATACCAGGAATGGGCATCCCAGTGCCCTGCATGTACATGTACCAGGAATGGGCATCCCAGTGCCCTGCATGTACCAGGAATGGGCATCCCAGTGTCCTACATGTACCAGGAATGGGCATCCCAGTGCCCTACATGTACCCGAAATGGGCATCCCAGTGCCCTACATGTACCTGGAATGGGCATCACAGTGTCCTACATGTACCAGGAATGGGCATCCCAGTGTCCTACATGTATCAGGAATGGGCATCCCAGTGCCCTACATGTACCAGGAATGGGCATCCCAGCGCCCTACATGTACCAGGAATGGGCATCCCAGTGCCCTACATGTACCAGGAATGGGCATCCCAGTGCCCTACATGTACCAGGAATGAGCATCCCAGTGCCCTACATGTACCTGGAATGGGCATCCCAGTGCCCTGCATGTACCAGGAATGGGCATCCCAGTGCCCTGCATGTACCAGGAATGGGCATCCCAGTGCCCTGCATGTACCTGGAATGGGCATCCCAGTGCCCTACATGTACCAGGAATGAGCATCCCAGTGCCCTGCATGTACCTGGAATGGGCATCCCAGTGCCCTACATGTACCAGGAATGAGCATCCCAGTGCCCTACATGTACCTGGAATGGGCATCCAAGTGCCCTGCATGTACCAGGAATGGGCATCCTAGTGCCCTACATGTACCAGGAATGGGCATCCCAGTGTCCTACATGTACCAGAAATGGGCATCCCAGTGTCCTACATGTACCAGAAATGGGCATCCCAGTGCCCTACATGTACCAGAAATGGGCATCCCAGTGCCCTGCATATACCAGGAATGGGCATCCCAGTGCCCTGCATGTACCAGGAATGGGCATCCCAGTGCCCTACATGTACCAGAAATGGGCATCCCAGTGCCCTACATGTACCAGGAATGGGCATCCCAGTGCCCTGCATGTACCAGGAATGGGCATCCCAGTGCCCTACATGTACCAGGAATGGGCATCCCAGTGCCCTACATGTACCAGAAATGGGCATTCCAGTGCCCTACATGTACCAGAAATGGGCATCCCAGTGCCCTGCATATACCAGGAATGGGCATCCCAGTGCCCTGCATGTACCAGAAATGGGCATCCCAGTGCCCTACATGTACCAGGAATGGGCATCCCAGTGCCCTGCATGTACATGTACCAGGAATGGACATGCCAGTGCCCTGCATGTACCAGGAATGGGCATCCCAGTGCCCTACATGTACCAGGAATGGGCATCCCAGTGCCCTTCATGTACCTGGAATGGGCATCCCAGTGCCCTACATGTACCAGGAATGGGCATCCCAGTGCCCTACATGTATCAGGAATGGGCATCCCAGTGCCCTACATGTACCTGGAATGGGCATCCCAGTGCCCTACATGTACCAGGAATGGGCATCCCAGTGCCCTTCATGTACCAGGAATGGGCATCCCAGTGCCCTACATGTACCAGAAATGGGCATCCCAGTGCCCTGCATGTACCAGGAATGGGCATCCCAGTGTCTTGCATGTACCAGGAATGGTCATCCCAGTGCCCTACATGTACCAGGAATGGTCATCCCAGTGTCCTACATGTACCAGGAATGGGCATCCCAGTGCACTACATGTACCTGGAATGGGCATCCCAGTGCCCTACATGTACCAGGAATGGGCATCCCAGTGCCCTACATGTACCAGGAATGGTCATCCCAGCGCTCTACATGTACCAGGAATGCGCATCCCAGTACCCTACATGTACCAGAAATGGGCATCCCAGTGCCCTGCATGTACCAGGAATGGGCATCCCAGTGCCCTACATGTACCAGGAATGGGCATCCCAGTGTCCTACATGTACCAGGAATGGGCATCCCAGTGTCCTACATGTACCAGGAATGGGCATCCCAGTGCCCTACATGTACCAGGAATGGTCATCCCAGCGCTCTACATGTACCAGGAATGGGCATCCCAGTACCCTACATGTACCAGAAATGGGCATCCCAGTGCCCTGCATATACCAGAAAAGGGCATCCCAGTGCCCTGCATATACCAGGAATGGGCATCCCAGTGCCCTGCATGTACCAGGAATGGTCATCCCAGTGCCCTACATGTACCAGGAATGGTCATCCCAGCGCTCTACATGTACCAGAAATGGGCATCCCAGTGCCCTACATGTACCAGAAATGGGCATCCCAGTGCCCTGCATATACCAGGAATGGGCATCCCAGTGCCCTGCATGTACATGTACCAGGAATGGGCATCCCAGTGCCCTGCATGTACCAGGAATGGGCATCCCAGTGTCCTACATGTACCAGGAATGGGCATCCGAGTGCCCTACATGTACCCGGAATGGGCATCCCAGTGCCCTACATGTACCTGGAATGGGCATCACAGTGTCCTACATGTACCAGGAATGGGCATCCCAGTGTCCTACATGTATCAGGAATGGGCATCCCAGTGCCCTACATGTACCAGGAATGGGCATCCCAGCGCCCTACATGTACCAGGAATGGGCATCCCAGTGCCCTACATGTACCAGGAATGGGCATCCCAGTGCCCTACATGTACCAGGAATGAGCATCCCAGTGCCCTACATGTACCTGGAATGGGCATCCCAGTGCCCTGCATGTACCAGGAATGGGCATCCCAGTGCCCTGCATGTACCTGGAATGGGCATCCCAGTGCCCTACATGTACCAGGAATGAGCATCCCAGTGCCCTGCATGTACCTGGAATGGGCATCCCAGTGCCCTACATGTACCAGGAATGAGCATCCCAGTGCCCTACATGTA
Organism: Luidia sarsii; assembly: GCA_949987565.1. Lineage (NCBI taxonomy): Eukaryota > Metazoa > Echinodermata > Asteroidea > Paxillosida > Luidiidae > Luidia > Luidia sarsii. Next base: position 20,602,337 of record OX465104.1, read on the forward strand.
CCTGGAATGGGCATCCCAGTGCCCTGCATGTACCAGGAATGGGCATCCTAGTGCCCTACATGTACCAGGAATGGTCATCCCAGCGCTCTACATGTACCAGGAATGGGCATCCCAGTGTCCTACATGTACCAGAAATGGGCATCCCAGTGCCCTACATGTACCAGAAATGGGCATCCCAGTGCCCTGCATATACCAGGAATGGGCATCCCAGTGCCCTGCATGTACCAGGAATGGGCATCCCAGTGCCCTACATGTACCAGAAATGGGCATCCCAGTGCCCTACATGTACCAGGAATGGGCATCCCAGTGCCCTGCATGTACCAGGAATGGGCATCCCAGTGCCCTACATGTACCTGAAATGGGCATCCCAGTGCCCTGCATGTACCAGGAATGGGCATCCCAGTGCCCTACATGTACCAGGAATGGTCATCCCAGCGCTCTACATGTACCAGGAATGGGCATCCCAGTGTCCTACATGTACCAGAAATGGGCATCCCAGTGCCCTACATGTACCAGAAATGGGCATCCCAGTGCCCTGCATATACCAGGAATGGGCATCCCAGTGCCCTGCATGTACCAGGAATGGGCATCCCAGTGCCCTACATGTACCAGAAATGGGCATCCCAGTGCCCTACATGTACCAGGAATGGGCATCCCAGTGCCCTGCATGTACCAGGAATGGGCATCCCAGTGCCCTACATGTACCAGGAATGGGCATCCCAGTGCCCTACATGTACCAGAAATGGGCATCCCAGTGCCCTACATGTACCAGAAATGGGCATCCCAGTGCCCTGCATATACCAGGAATGGGCATCCCAGTGCCCTGCATGTACCAGAAATGGGCATCCCAGTGCCCTACATGTACCAGGAATGGACATCCCAGTGCCCTGCATGTACCAGGAATGGGCATCCTAGTGCCCTATATGTACCAGGAATGGGCATCCCAGTGCCCTTCATGTACCAGGAATGGGCATCCCAGTGCCCTACATGTACCAGAAATGGGAATCACAGTGCCCTGCATGTACCAGGAATGGGCATCCCAGTGTCTTGCATGTACCAGGAATGGTCATCCCAGTGCCCTACATGTACCAGGAATGGTCATCCCAGTGTCCTACATGTACCAGGAATGACCATCCCAGTGCACTACATGTACCTGGAATGGGCATCCCAGTGCCCTACATGTACCAGGAATGGGCATCCCAGTGCCCTACATGTACCAGGAATGGTCACCAGCGCTCTACATGTACCAGGAATGGGCATCCGAGTACCCTACATGTACCAGAAATGGGCATCCCAGTGCCCTGCATGTACCAGGAATGGGCATCCCAGTGCCCTACATGTACCAGGAATGGGCATCCCAGTGTCCTACATGTACCAGGAATGGGCATCCCAGTGTCCTACATGTACCAGGAATGGGCATCCCAGTGCCCTACATGTACCAGGAATGGTCATCCCAGCGCTCTACATGTACCAGAAATGGGCATCCCAGTACCCTACATGTACCAGAAATGGGCATCCCAGTGCCCTGCATGTACCAGGAATGGGCATCGCAGTGCCCTACATGTACCAGGAATGGGCATCCCAGTGTCCTACATGTACCAGGAATGGGCATCCCAGTGTCCTACATGTACCAGGAATGGGCATCCCAGTGCCCTACATGTACCAGGAATGGTCATCCCAGCGCTCTACATGTACCAGGAATGGGCATCCCAGTACCCTACATGTACCAGAAATGGGCATCCCAGTGCCCTGCATATACCAGAAAAGGGCATCCCAGTGCCCTGCATATACCAGGAATGGGCATCCCAGTGCCCTGCATGTACCAGGAATGGTCATCCCAGTGCCCTACATGTACCAGGAATGGTCATCCCAGCGCTCTACATGTACCGGATACCAGAAATGGGCATCCCAGTGCCCTACATGTACCAGAAATGGGCATCCCAGTGCCCTGCATATACCAGGAATGGGCATCCCAGTGCCCTGCATGTACATGTACCAGGAATGGGCATCCCAGTGCCCTGCATGTACCAGGAATGGGCATCCCAGTGTCCTACATGTACCAGGAATGGGCATCCCAGTGCCCTACATGTACCCGGAATGGGCATCCCAGTGCCCTACATGTACCTGGAATGGGCATCACAGTGTCCTACATGTACCAGGAATGGGCATCCCAGTGTCCTACATGTATCAGGAATGGGCATCCCAGTGCCCTACATGTACCAGGAATGGGCATCCCAGCGCCCTACATGTACCAGGAATGGGCATCCCAGTGCCCTACATGTACCAGGAATGGGCATCCCAGTGCCCTACATGTACCAGGAATGAGCATCCCAGTGCCCTACATGTACCTGGAATGGGCATCCCAGTGCCCTGCATGTACCAGGAATGGGCATCCCAGTGCCCTGCATGTACCTGGAATGGGCATCCCAGTGCCCTACATGTACCAGGAATGAGCATCCCAGTGCCCTGCATGTACCTGGAATGCGCATCCCAGTGCCCTACATGTACCAGGAATGAGCATCCCAGTGCCCTACATGTACCTGGAATGGGCATCCCAGTGCCCTGCATGTACCTGGAATGGGCATCCCAGCGTCCTACATGTACCAGGAATGGGCATCCCAGTGCCCTGCATGTACCAGGAATGGGCATCCCAGTGCCCTGCATGTACCTGGAATGGGCATCCCAGTGCCCTACATGTACCAGGAATGAGCATCCCAGCGCCCTACATGTACATGTACCAGGAATGGTCATCCCAGCGCTCTACATGTACCAGGAATGGGCATCCCAGTGCCCTACATGTACCAGAAATGGGCATCCCAGTGCCCTACATGTACCAGAAATGGGCATCCCAGTGCCCTGCATATACCAGCAATGGGCATCCCAGTGCCCTGCATGTACCAGGAATGGGCATCCCAGTGTCCTACATGTACCAGGAATGGGCATCCCAGTGCCCTACATGTACCAGGAATGGTCATCCCAGCGCTCTACATGTACCAGGAATGGGCATCCCAGTACCCTACATGTACCAGAAATGGGCATCCCAGTGCCCTGCATATACCAGAAAAGGGCATCCCAGTGCCCTGCATATACCAGGAATGGGCATCCCAGTGCCCTGCATGTACCAGGAATGGTCATCCCAGTGCCCTACATGTACCAGGAATGGTCATCCCAGCGCTCTACATGTACCAGAAATGGGCATCCCAGTGCCCTACATGTACCAGAAATGGGCATCCCAGTGCCCTGCATATACCAGGAATGGGCATCCCAGTGCCCTGCATGTACATGTACCAGGAATGGGCATCCCAGTGCTCTGCATGTACCAGGAATGGGCATCCCAGTGTCCTACATGTACCAGGAATGGGCATCCCAGTGCCCTACATGTACCCGGAATGGGCATCCCAGTGCCCAACATGTACCTGGAATGGGCATCACAGTGTCCTACATGTACCAGGAATGGGCATCCCAGTGTCCTACATGTATCAGGAATGGTCATCCCAGTGCCCTACATGTACCAGGAATGGTCATCCCAGTGTCCTACATGTACCAGGAATGGGCATCCCAGTGCCCTACATGTACCAGGAATGGGCATCCCAGTGCCCTACATGTACCAGGAATGAGCATCCCAGTGCCCTACATGTACCTGGAATGGGCATCCCAGTGCCCTGCATGTACAAGGAATGGGCATCCCAGTGCCCTGCATGTACCTGGAATGGGCATCCCAGTGCCCTACATGTACCAGGAATGGTCATCCCAGTGTCCTACATGTACCAGGAATGGGCATCCCAGTGCACTACATGTACCTGGAATGGGCATCCCAGTGCCCTACATGTACCAGGAATGGGCATCCCAGTGCCCTGCATGTACCTGGAATGGGCATCCCAGTGCCCTACATGTACCAGAAATGGGCATCCCAGTGCCCTACATGTACCAGAAATGGGCATCCCAGTGCCCTGCATATACCAGGAATGGGCATCCCAGTGCCCTGCATGTACCAGAAATGGGCATCCCAGTGCCCTACATGTACCAGGAATGGACATTCCAGTGCCCTGCATGTACCAGGAATGGGCATCCTAGTGCCCTACAAGTACCAGGAATGGGCATCCCAGTGCCCTACATGTACCAGGAATGGGCATCCCAGTGCCCTACATGTACCAGGAATGAGCATCCCAGTGCCCTACATGTACCTGGAATGGGCATCCCAGTGCCCTGCATGTACAAGGAATGGGCATCCCAGTGCCCTGCATGTACCTGGAATGGGCATCCCAGTGCCCTACATGTACCAGGAATGAGCATCCCAGTGCCCTGCATGTACCTGGAATGGGCATCCCAGTGCCCTACATGTACCAGGAATGAGCATCACAGTGCCCTACATGTACCTGGAATGGGCATCCCAGTGCCCTGCATGTACCAGGAATGGTCATCCCAGCGCTCTACATGTACCAGGAATGGGCATCCCAGTGTCCTACATGTACCAGAAATGGGCATCCCAGTGCCCTACATGTACCAGAAATGGGCATCCCAGTGCCCTGCATATACCAGGAATGGGCATCCCAGTGCCCTGCATGTACCAGGAATGGGCATCCCAATGCCCTACATGTACCAGAAATGGGCATCCCAGCGCCCTACATGTACATGTACCAGGAATGGTCATCCCAGCGCTCTACATGTACCAGGAATGGGCATCCCAGTGCCCTACATGTACCAGAAATGGGCATCCCAGTGCCCTACATGTACCAGAAATGGGCATCCCAGTGCCCTGCATATACCAGCAATGGGCATCCCAGTGCCCTGCATGTACCAGGAATGGGCATCCCAGTGTCCTACATGTACCAGGAATGGGCATCCCAGTGCCCTACATGTACCAGGAATGGTCATCCCAGCGCTCTACATGTACCAGGAATGGGCATCCCAGTACCCTACATGTACCAGAAATGGGCATCCCAGTGCCCTGCATATACCAGAAAAGGGCATCCCAGTGCCCTGCATATACCAGGAATGGGCATCCCAGTGCCCTGCATGTACCAGGAATGGTCATCCCAGTGCCCTACATGTACCAGGAATGGTCATCCCAGCGCTCTACATGTACCAGAAATGGGCATCCCAGTGCCCTACATGTACCAGAAATGGGCATCCCAGTGCCCTGCATATACCAGGAATGGGCATCCCAGTGCCCTGCATGTACATGTACCAGGAATGGGCATCCCAGTGCTCTGCATGTACCAGGAATGGGCATCCCAGTGTCCTACATGTACCAGGAATGGGCATCCCAGTGCCCTACATGTACCCGGAATGGGCATCCCAGTGCCCAACATGTACCTGGAATGGGCATCACAGTGTCCTACATGTACCAGGAATGGGCATCCCAGTGTCCTACATGTATCAGGAATGGTCATCCCAGTGCCCTACATGTACCAGGAATGGTCATCCCAGTGTCCTACATGTACCAGGAATGGGCATCCCAGTGCCCTACATGTACCAGGAATGGGCATCCCAGTGCCCTACATGTACCAGGAATGAGCATCCCAGTGCCCTACATGTACCTGGAATGGGCATCCCAGTGCCCTGCATGTACAAGGAATGGGCATCCCAGTGCCCTGCATGTACCTGGAATGGGCATCCCAGTGCCCTACATGTACCAGGAATGGTCATCCCAGTGTCCTACATGTACCAGGAATGGGCATCCCAGTGCACTACATGTACCTGGAATGGGCATCCCAGTGCCCTACATGTACCAGGAATGGGCATCCCAGTGCCCTGCATGTACCTGGAATGGGCATCCCAGTGCCCTACATGTACCAGAAATGGGCATCCCAGTGCCCTACATGTACCAGAAATGGGCATCCCAGTGCCCTGCATATACCAGGAATGGGCATCCCAGTGCCCTGCATGTACCAGAAATGGGCATCCCAGTGCCCTACATGTACCAGGAATGGACATTCCAGTGCCCTGCATGTACCAGGAATGGGCATCCTAGTGCCCTACATGTACCAGGAATGGGCATCCCAGTGCCCTACATGTACCAGGAATGGGCATCCCAGTGCATGCCCTACATGTACCAGGAATGAGCATCCCAGTGCCCTACATGTACCTGGAATGGGCATCCCAGTGCCCTGCATGTACAAGGAATGGGCATCCCAGTGCCCTGCATGTACCTGGAATGGGCATCCCAGTGCCCTACATGTACCAGGAATGAGCATCCCAGTGCCCTGCATGTACCTGGAATGGGCATCCCAGTGCCCTACATGTACCAGGAATGAGCATCACAGTGCCCTACATGTACCTGGAATGGGCATCCCAGTGCCCTGCATGTACCAGGAATGGTCATCCCAGCGCTCTACATGTACCAGGAATGGGCATCCCAGTGTCCTACATGTACCAGAAATGGGCATCCCAGTGCCCTACATGTACCAGAAATGGGCATCCCAGTGCCCTGCATATACCAGGAATGGGCATCCCAGTGCCCTGCATGTACCAGGAATGGGCATCCCAATGCCCTACATGTACCAGAAATGGGCATCCCAGTGCCCTACATGTACCAGGAATGGGCATCCCAGTGCCCTGCATGTACCAGGAATGGGCATCCCAGTGCCCTACATGTACCAGGAATGGGCATCCCAGTGCCCTACATGTACCAGAAATGGGCATCCCAGTGCCCTACATGTACCAGAAATGGGCATCCCAGTGCCCTGCATATACCAGGAATGGGCATCCCAGTGCCCTGCATGTACCAGAAATGGGCATCCCAGTACCCTACATGTACCAGAAATGGGCATCCCAGTGCCCTGCATATACCAGAAAAGGGCATCCCAGTGCCCTGCATATACCAGGAATGGGCATCCCAGTGCCCTGCATGTACCAGGAATGGTCATCCCAGTGCCCTACATGTACCAGGAATGGTCATCCCAGCGCTCTACATGTACCGGATACCAGAAATGGGCATCCCAGTGCCCTACATGTACCAGAAATGGGCATCCCAGTGCCCTGCATATACCAGGAATGGGCATCCCAGTGCCCTGCATGTACATGTACCAGGAATGGGCATCCCAGTGCCCTGCATGTACCAGGAATGGGCATCCCAGTGTCCTACATGTACCAGGAATGGGCATCCCAGTGCCCTACATGTACCCGGAATGGGCATCCCAGTGCCCTACATGTACCTGGAATGGGCATCACAGTGTCCTACATGTACCAGGAATGGGCATCCCAGTGTCCTACATGTATCAGGAATGGGCATCCCAGTGCCCTACATGTACCAGGAATGGGCATCCCAGCGCCCTACATGTACCAGGAATGGGCATCCCAGTGCCCTACATGTACCAGGAATGGGCATCCCAGTGCCCTACATGTACCAGGAATGAGCATCCCAGTGCCCTACATGTACCTGGAATGGGCATCCCAGTGCCCTGCATGTACCAGGAATGGGCATCCCAGTGCCCTGCATGTACCTGGAATGGGCATCCCAGTGCCCTACATGTACCAGGAATGAGCATCCCAGTGCCCTGCATGTACCTGGAATGCGCATCCCAGTGCCCTACATGTACCAGGAATGAGCATCCCAGTGCCCTACATGTACCTGGAATGGGCATCCCAGTGCCCTGCATGTACCTGGAATGGGCATCCCAGCGTCCTACATGTACCAGGAATGGGCATCCCAGTGCCCTGCATGTACCAGGAATGGGCATCCCAGTGCCCTGCATGTACCTGGAATGGGCATCCCAGTGCCCTACATGTACCAGGAATGAGCATCCCAGCGCCCTACATGTACATGTACCAGGAATGGTCATCCCAGCGCTCTACATGTACCAGGAATGGGCATCCCAGTGCCCTACATGTACCAGAAATGGGCATCCCAGTGCCCTACATGTACCAGAAATGGGCATCCCAGTGCCCTGCATATACCAGCAATGGGCATCCCAGTGCCCTGCATGTACCAGGAATGGGCATCCCAGTGTCCTACATGTACCAGGAATGGGCATCCCAGTGCCCTACATGTACCAGGAATGGTCATCCCAGCGCTCTACATGTACCAGGAATGGGCATCCCAGTACCCTACATGTACCAGAAATGGGCATCCCAGTGCCCTGCATATACCAGAAAAGGGCATCCCAGTGCCCTGCATATACCAGGAATGGGCATCCCAGTGCCCTGCATGTACCAGGAATGGTCATCCCAGTGCCCTACATGTACCAGGAATGGTCATCCCAGCGCTCTACATGTACCAGAAATGGGCATCCCAGTGCCCTACATGTACCAGAAATGGGCATCCCAGTGCCCTGCATATACCAGGAATGGGCATCCCAGTGCCCTGCATGTACATGTACCAGGAATGGGCATCCCAGTGCTCTGCATGTACCAGGAATGGGCATCCCAGTGTCCTACATGTACCAGGAATGGGCATCCCAGTGCCCTACATGTACCCGGAATGGGCATCCCAGTGCCCAACATGTACCTGGAATGGGCATCACAGTGTCCTACATGTACCAGGAATGGGCATCCCAGTGTCCTACATGTATCAGGAATGGTCATCCCAGTGCCCTACATGTACCAGGAATGGTCATCCCAGTGTCCTACATGTACCAGGAATGGGCATCCCAGTGCCCTACATGTACCAGGAATGGGCATCCCAGTGCCCTACATGTACCAGGAATGAGCATCCCAGTGCCCTACATGTACCTGGAATGGGCATCCCAGTGCCCTGCATGTACAAGGAATGGGCATCCCAGTGCCCTGCATGTACCTGGAATGGGCATCCCAGTGCCCTACATGTACCAGGAATGGTCATCCCAGTGTCCTACATGTACCAGGAATGGGCATCCCAGTGCACTACATGTACCTGGAATGGGCATCCCAGTGCCCTACATGTACCAGGAATGGGCATCCCAGTGCCCTGCATGTACCTGGAATGGGCATCCCAGTGCCCTACATGTACCAGAAATGGGCATCCCAGTGCCCTACATGTACCAGAAATGGGCATCCCAGTGCCCTGCATATACCAGGAATGGGCATCCCAGTGCCCTGCATGTACCAGAAATGGGCATCCCAGTGCCCTACATGTACCAGGAATGGACATTCCAGTGCCCTGCATGTACCAGGAATGGGCATCCTAGTGCCCTACATGTACCAGGAATGGGCATCCCAGTGCCCTACATGTACCAGGAATGGGCATCCCAGTGCATGCCCTACATGTACCAGGAATGAGCATCCCAGTGCCCTACATGTACCTGGAATGGGCATCCCAGTGCCCTGCATGTACAAGGAATGGGCATCCCAGTGCCCTGCATGTACCTGGAATGGGCATCCCAGTGCCCTACATGTACCAGGAATGAGCATCCCAGTGCCCTGCATGTACCTGGAATGGGCATCCCAGTGCCCTACATGTACCAGGAATGAGCATCACAGTGCCCTACATGTACCTGGAATGGGCATCCCAGTGCCCTGCATGTACCAGGAATGGTCATCCCAGCGCTCTACATGTACCAGGAATGGGCATCCCAGTGTCCTACATGTACCAGAAATGGGCATCCCAGTGCCCTACATGTACCAGAAATGGGCATCCCAGTGCCCTGCATATACCAGGAATGGGCATCCCAGTGCCCTGCATGTACCAGGAATGGGCATCCCAATGCCCTACATGTACCAGAAATGGGCATCCCAGTGCCCTACATGTACCAGGAATGGGCATCCCAGTGCCCTGCATGTACCAGGAATGGGCATCCCAGTGCCCTACATGTACCAGGAATGGGCATCCCAGTGCCCTACATGTACCAGAAATGGGCATCCCAGTGCCCTACATGTACCAGAAATGGGCATCCCAGTGCCCTGCATATACCAGGAATGGGCATCCCAGTGCCCTGCATGTACCAGAAATGGGCATCCCAGTGCCCTACATGTACCAGAAATGGGCATCCCAGTGCCCTGCATATACCAGGAATGGGCATCCCAGTGCCCTGCATGTACCAGAAATGGGCATCCCAGTGCCCTACATGTACCAGGAATGGGCATCCCAGTGCCCTACATGTACCAGGAATGGGCATCCCAGTGCCCTACATGTACCAGGAATGGGCATCACAGTGCCCTTCATGTACCAGGAATGGGCATCCCAGTGCCCTACATGTACCAGAAATGGGCATCCCAGTGCCCTGCATGTACCAGGAATGGGCATCCCAGTGTCTTGCATGTACCAGGAATGGTCATCCCAGTGCCCTACATGTACCAGGAATGGTCATCCCAGTGTCCTACATGTACCAGGAATGGGCATCCCAGTGCACTACATGTACCTGGAATGGGCATCCCAGTGCCCTACATGTACCAGGAATGGGCATCCCAGTGCCCTGCATGTACCTGGAATGGGCATCCCAGCGTCCTACATGTACCAGGAATGGGCATCCCAGTGCCCTGCATGTACCAGGAATGGGCATCCCAGTGCCCTGCATGTACCAGGAATGGGCATCCCAGTGCCCTACATGTACCAGGAATGGGCATCCCAGTGTCCTACATGTACCAGGAATGGGCATCCCAGTGTCCTACATGTACCAGGAATGGGCATCCCAGTGCCCTGCATGTACCAGGAATAGACATCCCAGTGCCCTGCATGTACCTGGAATGGGCATCCCAGTGCCCTACATGTACCAGGAATGAGTATCCCAGTGCCCTGCATGTACCTGGAATGGGCATCCCAGTGCCCTCCATGTACCTGGAATGGGCATCCCAGTGCCCTACATGTACATGTACCAGGAATGGGCATCCCAGTGCCCTGCATGTACCAGGAATGGGCATCCCAGTGTCCTACATGTACCAGGAATGGGCATCCCAGTGCCCTACATGTACCCGGAATGGGCATCCCAGTGCCCTACATGTACCTTGAATGGGCATCCCTGTGCCCTACATGTACCAGGAATGGGCATCCCAGTGCCCTACATGTACCAGGAATGGACATTCCAGTGCCCTGCATGTACCAGGAATGGGCATCCTAGTGCCCTACATGTACCAGGAATGGGCATCCCAGTGCCCTACATGTACCAGGAATGAGCATCCCAGTGCCCTACATGTACCTGGAATGGGCATCCCAGTGCCCTGCATGTACAAGGAATGGGCATCCCAGTGCCCTGCATGTACCTGGAATGGGCATCCCAGTGCCCTACATGTACCAGGAATGAGCATCCCAGTGCCCTGCATGTACCTGGAATGGGCATCCCAGTGCCCTACATGTACCAGGAATGAGCATCACAGTGCCCTACATGTACCTGGAATGGGCATCCCAGTGCCCTGCATGTACCAGGAATGGTCATCCCAGCGCTCTACATGTACCAGGAATGGGCATCCCAGTGTCCTACATGTACCAGAAATGGGCATCCCAGTGCCCTACATGTACCAGAAATGGGCATCCCAGTGCCCTGCATATACCAGGAATGGGCATCCCAGTGCCCTGCATGTACCAGGAATGGGCATCCCAATGCCCTACATGTACCAGAAATGGGCATCCCAGTGCCCTACATGTACCAGGAATGGGCATCCCAGTGCCCTGCATGTACCAGGAATGGGCATCCCAGTGCCCTACATGTACCAGGAATGGGCATCCCAGTGCCCTACATGTACCAGAAATGGGCATCCCAGTGCCCTACATGTACCAGAAATGGGCATCCCAGTGCCCTGCATATACCAGGAATGGGCATCCCAGTGCCCTGCATGTACCAGAAATGGGCATCCCAGTGCCCTACATGTACCAGAAATGGGCATCCCAGTGCCCTGCATATACCAGGAATGGGCATCCCAGTGCCCTGCATGTACCAGAAATGGGCATCCCAGTGCCCTACATGTACCAGGAATGGGCATCCCAGTGCCCTACATGTACCAGGAATGGGCATCCCAGTGCCCTACATGTACCAGGAATGGGCATCACAGTGCCCTTCATGTACCAGGAATGGGCATCCCAGTGCCCTACATGTACCAGAAATGGGCATCCCAGTGCCCTGCATGTACCAGGAATGGGCATCCCAGTGTCTTGCATGTACCAGGAATGGTCATCCCAGTGCCCTACATGTACCAGGAATGGTCATCCCAGTGTCCTACATGTACCAGGAATGGGCATCCCAGTGCACTACATGTACCTGGAATGGGCATCCCAGTGCCCTACATGTACCAGGAATGGGCATCCCAGTGCCCTGCATGTACCTGGAATGGGCATCCCAGCGTCCTACATGTACCAGGAATGGGCATCCCAGTGCCCTGCATGTACCAGGAATGGGCATCCCAGTGCCCTGCATGTACCAGGAATGGGCATCCCAGTGCCCTACATGTACCAGGAATGGGCATCCCAGTGTCCTACATGTACCAGGAATGGGCATCCCAGTGTCCTACATGTACCAGGAATGGGCATCCCAGTGCCCTGCATGTACCAGGAATAGACATCCCAGTGCCCTGCATGTACCTGGAATGGGCATCCCAGTGCCCTACATGTACCAGGAATGAGTATCCCAGTGCCCTGCATGTACCTGGAATGGGCATCCCAGTGCCCTCCATGTACCTGGAATGGGCATCCCAGTGCCCTACATGTACATGTACCAGGAATGGGCATCCCAGTGCCCTGCATGTACCAGGAATGGGCATCCCAGTGTCCTACATGTACCAGGAATGGGCATCCCAGTGCCCTACATGTACCCGGAATGGGCATCCCAGTGCCCTACATGTACCTTGAATGGGCATCCCTGTGCCCTACATGTACCAGGAATGGGCATCCCAGTGCCCTACATGTACCAGGAATGGGCATCCCAGTGCCCTACATGTACCAGGAATGGGCATCCCAGTGTCCTGCATGTACCAGGAATGGGCATCCCAGTGCCCTACATGTACCAGGAATGGGCATCCCAGTGCCCTGCATGTACCTGGAATGGGCATCCCAGTGCCCTACATGTACCTGGAATGGGCATCCCAGTGCCCTACATGTACCAGGAATGGGCATCCCAGTGCCCTGCATGTACCTGGAATGTGCATCCCAGTGTCCTACATGTACCAGGAATGGGCATCCCAGTGCCCTGCATGTACCAGGAATGGGCATCCCAGTGCCCTACATGTACCAGGAATGGGCATCCCAGTGTCCTACATGTACCAGGAATGGGCATCCCAGTGTCCTACATGTACCAGGAATGGGCATCCCAGTGCCCTGCATGTACCAGGAATGGGCATCCCAGTGTCTTGCATGTACCAGGATTGGTCATCCCAGTGCCCTACATGTACCAGGATTGGTCATCCCAGTGTCCTACATGTACCAGGAATGGGCATCCCAGTGCACTACACGTACCTGGAATGGGCATCCCAGTGCCCTACATGTACCAGGAATGGGCATCCCAGTGCCCTGCATGTACCTGGAATGGGCATCCCAGCGTCCTACATGTACCAGGAATGGGCATCCCAGTGCCCTGCATGTACCAGGAATGGGCATCCCAGTGCCCTGCATGTACCTGGAATGGGCATCCCAGTGCCCTACATGTACCAGGAATGAGCATCCCAGCGCCCTACATGTACATGTACCAGGAATGGTCATCCCAGCGCTCTACATGTACCAGGAATGGGCATCCCAGTGCCCTACATGTACCAGAAATGGGCATCCCAGTGCCCTACATGTACCAGAAATGGGCATCCCAGTGCCCTGCATATACCAGCAATGGGCATCCCAGTGCCCTGCATGTACCAGGAATGGGCATCCCAGTGTCCTACATGTACCAGGAATGGGCATCCCAGTGCCCTACATGTACCAGGAATGGTCATCCCAGCGCTCTACATGTACCAGGAATGGGCATCCCAGTACCCTACATGTACCAGAAATGGGCATCCCAGTGCCCTGCATATACCAGAAAAGGGCATCCCAGTGCCCTGCATATACCAGGAATGGGCATCCCAGTGCCCTGCATGTACCAGGAATGGTCATCCCAGTGCCCTACATGTACCAGGAATGGTCATCCCAGCGCTCTACATGTACCAGAAATGGGCATCCCAGTGCCCTACATGTACCAGAAATGGGCATCCCAGTGCCCTGCATGTACCAGGAATGGGCATCCCAGTGCCCTGCATGTACATGTACCAGGAATGGGCATCCCAGTGCTCTGCATGTACCAGGAATGGGCATCCCAGTGTCCTACATGTACCAGGAATGGGCATCCCAGTGCCCTACATGTACCCGGAATGGGCATCCCAGTGCCCAACATGTACCTGGAATGGGCATCACAGTGTCCTACATGTACCAGGAATGGGCATCCCAGTGTCCTACATGTATCAGGAATGGTCATCCCAGTGCCCTACATGTACCAGGAATGGTCATCCCAGTGTCCTACATGTACCAGGAATGGGCATCCCAGTGCCCTACATGTACCAGGAATGGGCATCCCAGTGCCCTACATGTACCAGGAATGAGCATCCCAGTGCCCTACATGTACCTGGAATGGGCATCCCAGTGCCCTGCATGTACAAGGAATGGGCATCCCAGTGCCCTGCATGTACCTGGAATGGGCATCCCAGTGCCCTACATGTACCAGGAATGGTCATCCCAGTGTCCTACATGTACCAGGAATGGGCATCCCAGTGCACTACATGTACCTGGAATGGGCATCCCAGTGCCCTACATGTACCAGGAATGGGCATCCCAGTGCCCTGCATGTACCTGGAATGGGCATCCCAGTGCCCTACATGTACCAGAAATGGGCATCCCAGTGCCCTACATGTACCAGAAATGGGCATCCCAGTGCCCTGCATATACCAGGAATGGGCATCCCAGTGCCCTGCATGTACCAGAAATGGGCATCCCAGTGCCCTACATGTACCAGGAATGGACATTCCAGTGCCCTGCATGTACCAGGAATGGGCATCCTAGTGCCCTACATGTACCAGGAATGGGCATCCCAGTGCCCTACATGTACCAGGAATGGGCATCCCAGTGCCCTACATGTACCAGGAATGAGCATCCCAGTGCCCTACATGTACCTGGAATGGGCATCCCAGTGCCCTGCATGTACAAGGAATGGGCATCCCAGTGCCCTGCATGTACCTGGAATGGGCATCCCAGTGCCCTACATGTACCAGGAATTAGCATCCCAGTGCCCTGCATGTACCTGGAATGGGCATCCCAGTGCCCTACATGTACCAGGAATGAGCATCACAGTGCCCTACATGTACCTGGAATGGGCATCCCAGTGCCCTGCATGTACCAGGAATGGTCATCCCAGCGCTCTACATGTACCAGGAATGGGCATCCCAGTGTCCTACATGTACCAGAAATGGGCATCCCAGTGCCCTACATGTACCAGAAATGGGCATCCCAGTGCCCTGCATATACCAGGAATGGGCATCCCAGTGCCCTGCATGTACCAGGAATGGGCATCCCAATGCCCTACATGTACCAGAAATGGGCATCCCAGTGCCCTACATGTACCAGGAATGGGCATCCCAGTGCCCTGCATGTACCAGGAATGGGCATCCCAGTGCCCTACATGTACCAGGAATGGGCATCCCAGTGCCCTACATGTACCAGAAATGGGCATCCCAGTGCCCTACATGTACCAGAAATGGGCATCCCAGTGCCCTGCATATACCAGGAATGGGCATCCCAGTGCCCTGCATGTACCAGAAATGGGCATCCCAGTGCCCTACATGTACCAGAAATGGGCATCCCAGTGCCCTGCATATACCAGGAATGGGCATCCCAGTGCCCTGCATGTACCAGAAATGGGCATCCCAGTGCCCTACATGTACCAGGAATGGGCATCCCAGTGCCCTACATGTACCAGGAATGGGTATCCCAGTGCCCTACATGTACCAGGAATGGGCATCACAGTGCCCTTCATGTACCAGGAATGGGCATCCCAGTGCCCTACATGTACCAGAAATGGGCATCCCAGTGCCCTGCATGTACCAGGAATGGGCATCCCAGTGTCTTGCATGTACCAGGAATGGTCATCCCAGTGCCCTACATGTACCAGGAATGGTCATCCCAGTGTCCTACATGTACCAGGAATGGGCATCCCAGTGCACTACATGTACCTGGAATGGGCATCCCAGTGCCCTACATGTACCAGGAATGGGCATCCCAGTGCCCTGCATGTACCTGGAATGGGCATCCCAGCGTCCTACATGTACCAGGAATGGGCATCCCAGTGCCCTGCATGTACCAGGAATGGGCATCCCAGTGCCCTGCATGTACCAGGAATGGGCATCCCAGTGCCCTACATGTACCAGGAATGGGCATCCCAGTGTCCTACATGTACCAGGAATGGGCATCCCAGTGTCCTACATGTACCAGGAATGGGCATCCCAGTGCCCTGCATGTACCAGGAATAGACATCCCAGTGCCCTGCATGTACCTGGAATGGGCATCCCAGTGCCCTACATGTACCAGGAATGAGTATCCCAGTGCCCTGCATGTACCTGGAATGGGCATCCCAGTGCCCTCCATGTACCTGGAATGGGCATCCCAGTGCCCTACATGTACATGTACCAGGAATGGGCATCCCAGTGCCCTGCATGTACCAGGAATGGGCATCCCAGTGTCCTACATGTACCAGGAATGGGCATCCCAGTGCCCTACATGTACCCGGAATGGGCATCCCAGTGCCCTACATGTACCTTGAATGGGCATCCCAGTGCCCTACATGTACCAGGAATGGGCATCCCAGTGCCCTACATGTACCAGGAATGGGCATCCCAGTGCCCTACATGTACCAGGAATGGGCATCCCAGTGTCCTGCATGTACCAGGAATGGGCATCCCAGTGCCCTACATGTACCAGGAATGGGCATCCCAGTGCCCTGCATGTACCTGGAATGGGCATCCCAGTGCCCTACATGTACCTGGAATGGGCATCCCAGTGCCCTACATGTACCAGGAATGGGCATCCCAGTGCCCTGCATGTACCTGGAATGTGCATCCCAGTGTCCTACATGTACCAGGAATGGGCATCCCAGTGCCCTGCATGTACCAGGAATGGGCATCCCAGTGCCCTACATGTACCAGGAATGGGCATCCCAGTGTCCTACATGTACCAGGAATGGGCATCCCAGTGTCCTACATGTACCAGGAATGGGCATCCCAGTGCCCTGCATGTACCAGGAATGGGCATCCCAGTGCCCTACATGTACCAGAAATGGGCATCCCAGTGCCCTACATGTACCAGGAATGGGCATCCCAGTGCCCTACATGTACCAGGAATGGGCATCCCAGTGCCCTACATGTACCATGAATGGGCATCCCAGTGCCCTGCATGTACCTGGAATGGGCATCCCAGTGCCCTACATGTACCTGGAATGGGCATCCCAGTGCCCTACATGTACCAGGAATGGGCATCCCAGTGCCCTACATGTACCAGGAATGGGCATCCCAGTGCCTTACATGTACCAGGAATGGGCATCCCAGTGTCCTACATGTACCAGGAATGGGCATCCCAGTGTCCTACATGTACCAGGAATGGGCATCCCAGTGCCCTACATGTACCAGGAATGAGCATCCCAGTGCCCTACATGTACCAGAAATGGGCATCCCAGTGCCCTACATGTACCAGAAATGGGCATCCCAGTGCCCTGCATATACCAGGAATGGGCATCCCAGTGCCCTACATGTACCAGAAATGGGCATCCCATTGCCCTACATGTACCAGAAATGGGCATTCCAGTGCCCTGCATATACCAGGAATGGGCATCCTAGTGCCCTACATGTACCAGGAATGGGCATCCCAGTGCCCTGCATGTACATGTACCAGGAATGGGCATCCCAGTGCCCTGCATGTACCAGGAATGGGCATCCCAGTGTCCTACATGTACCAGGAATGGGCATCCCAGTGCCCTACATGTACCCGGAATGGGCATCCCAGTGCCCTACATGTACCAGAAATGGGCATCCCAGTGCCCTACATGTACCAGGAATGGGCATCCCAGTGCCCTACATGTACCAGGAATGGTCATCCCAGTGTCCTACATGTACCAGGAATGGGCATCCCAGTGCACTACATGTACCTGGAATGGGCATCCCAGTGCCCTACATGTACCAGGAATGGGCATCCCAGTGCCCTGCATGTACCTGGAATGGGCATCCCAGCGTCCTACATGTACCAGGAATGGGCATCCCAGTGCCCTGCATGTACCAGGAATGGGCATCCCAGTGCCCTGCATGTACCAGGAATGGGCATCCCAGTGCCCTACATGTACCAGGAATGGGCATCCCAGTGTCCTACATGTACCAGGAATGGGCATCCCAGTGTCCTACATGTACCAGGAATGGGCATCCCAGTGCCCTGCATGTACCAGGAATAGACATCCCAGTGCCCTGCATGTACCTGGAATGGGCATCCCAGTGCCCTACATGTACCAGGAATGAGTATCCCAGTGCCCTGCATGTACCTGGAATGGGCATCCCAGTGCCCTCCATGTACCTGGAATGGGCATCCCAGTGCCCTACATGTACATGTACCAGGAATGGGCATCCCAGTGCCCTGCATGTACCAGGAATGGGCATCCCAGTGTCCTACATGTACCAGGAATGGGCATCCCAGTGCCCTACATGTACCCGGAATGGGCATCCCAGTGCCCTACATGTACCTTGAATGGGCATCCCTGTGCCCTACATGTACCAGGAATGGGCATCCCAGTGCCCTACATGTACCAGGAATGGGCATCCCAGTGCCCTACATGTACCAGGAATGGGCATCCCAGTGTCCTGCATGTACCAGGAATGGGCATCCCAGTGCCCTACATGTACCAGGAATGGGCATCCCAGTGCCCTGCATGTACCTGGAATGGGCATCCCAGTGCCCTACATGTACCTGGAATGGGCATCCCAGTGCCCTACATGTACCAGGAATGGGCATCCCAGTGCCCTGCATGTACCTGGAATGTGCATCCCAGTGTCCTACATGTACCAGGAATGGGCATCCCAGTGCCCTGCATGTACCAGGAATGGGCATCCCAGTGCCCTACATGTACCAGGAATGGGCATCCCAGTGTCCTACATGTACCAGGAATGGGCATCCCAGTGTCCTACATGTACCAGGAATGGGCATCCCAGTGCCCTGCATGTACCAGGAATGGGCATCCCAGTGTCTTGCATGTACCAGGATTGGTCATCCCAGTGCCCTACATGTACCAGGAATGGTCATCCCAGTGTCCTACATGTACCAGGAATGGGCATCCCAGTGCACTACACGTACCTGGAATGGGCATCCCAGTGCCCTACATGTACCAGGAATGGGCATCCCAGTGCCCTGCATGTACCTGGAATGGGCATCCCAGCGTCCTACATGTACCAGGAATGGGCATCCCAGTGCCCTGCATGTACCAGGAATGGGCATCCCAGTGCCCTGCATGTACCTGGAATGGGCATCCCAGTGCCCTACATGTACCAGGAATGAGCATCCCAGCGCCCTACATGTACATGTACCAGGAATGGTCATCCCAGCGCTCTACATGTACCAGGAATGGGCATCCCAGTGCCCTACATGTACCAGAAATGGGCATCCCAGTGCCCTACATGTACCAGAAATGGGCATCCCAGTGCCCTGCATATACCAGCAATGGGCATCCCAGTGCCCTGCATGTACCAGGAATGGGCATCCCAGTGTCCTACATGTACCAGGAATGGGCATCCCAGTGCCCTACATGTACCAGGAATGGTCATCCCAGCGCTCTACATGTACCAGGAATGGGCATCCCAGTACCCTACATGTACCAGAAATGGGCATCCCAGTGCCCTGCATATACCAGAAAAGGGCATCCCAGTGCCCTGCATATACCAGGAATGGGCATCCCAGTGCCCTGCATGTACCAGGAATGGTCATCCCAGTGCCCTACATGTACCAGGAATGGTCATCCCAGCGCTCTACATGTACCAGAAATGGGCATCCCAGTGCCCTACATGTACCAGAAATGGGCATCCCAGTGCCCTGCATGTACCAGGAATGGGCATCCCAGTGCCCTGCATGTACATGTACCAGGAATGGGCATCCCAGTGCTCTGCATGTACCAGGAATGGGCATCCCAGTGTCCTACATGTACCAGGAATGGGCATCCCAGTGCCCTACATGTACCCGGAATGGGCATCCCAGTGCCCAACATGTACCTGGAATGGGCATCACAGTGTCCTACATGTACCAGGAATGGGCATCCCAGTGTCCTACATGTATCAGGAATGGTCATCCCAGTGCCCTACATGTACCAGGAATGGTCATCCCAGTGTCCTACATGTACCAGGAATGGGCATCCCAGTGCCCTACATGTACCAGGAATGGGCATCCCAGTGCCCTACATGTACCAGGAATGAGCATCCCAGTGCCCTACATGTACCTGGAATGGGCATCCCAGTGCCCTGCATGTACAAGGAATGGGCATCCCAGTGCCCTGCATGTACCTGGAATGGGCATCCCAGTGCCCTACATGTACCAGGAATGGTCATCCCAGTGTCCTACATGTACCAGGAATGGGCATCCCAGTGCACTACATGTACCTGGAATGGGCATCCCAGTGCCCTACATGTACCAGGAATGGGCATCCCAGTGCCCTGCATGTACCTGGAATGGGCATCCCAGTGCCCTACATGTACCAGAAATGGGCATCCCAGTGCCCTACATGTACCAGAAATGGGCATCCCAGTGCCCTGCATATACCAGGAATGGGCATCCCAGTGCCCTGCATGTACCAGAAATGGGCATCCCAGTGCCCTACATGTACCAGGAATGGACATTCCAGTGCCCTGCATGTACCAGGAATGGGCATCCTAGTGCCCTACATGTACCAGGAATGGGCATCCCAGTGCCCTACATGTACCAGGAATGGGCATCCCAGTGCCCTACATGTACCAGGAATGAGCATCCCAGTGCCCTACATGTACCTGGAATGGGCATCCCAGTGCCCTGCATGTACAAGGAATGGGCATCCCAGTGCCCTGCATGTACCTGGAATGGGCATCCCAGTGCCCTACATGTACCAGGAATGAGCATCCCAGTGCCCTGCATGTACCTGGAATGGGCATCCCAGTGCCCTACATGTACCAGGAATGAGCATCACAGTGCCCTACATGTACCTGGAATGGGCATCCCAGTGCCCTGCATGTACCAGGAATGGTCATCCCAGCGCTCTACATGTACCAGGAATGGGCATCCCAGTGTCCTACATGTACCAGAAATGGGCATCCCAGTGCCCTACATGTACCAGAAATGGGCATCCCAGTGCCCTGCATATACCAGGAATGGGCATCCCAGTGCCCTGCATGTACCAGGAATGGGCATCCCAATGCCCTACATGTACCAGAAATGGGCATCCCAGTGCCCTACATGTACCAGGAATGGGCATCCCAGTGCCCTGCATGTACCAGGAATGGGCATCCCAGTGCCCTACATGTACCAGGAATGGGCATCCCAGTGCCCTACATGTACCAGAAATGGGCATCCCAGTGCCCTACATGTACCAGAAATGGGCATCCCAGTGCCCTGCATATACCAGGAATGGGCATCCCAGTGCCCTGCATGTACCAGAAATGGGCATCCCAGTGCCCTACATGTACCAGAAATGGGCATCCCAGTGCCCTGCATATACCAGGAATGGGCATCCCAGTGCCCTGCATGTACCAGAAATGGGCATCCCAGTGCCCTACATGTACCAGGAATGGGCATCCCAGTGCCCTACATGTACCAGGAATGGGTATCCCAGTGCCCTACATGTACCAGGAATGGGCATCACAGTGCCCTTCATGTACCAGGAATGGGCATCCCAGTGCCCTACATGTACCAGAAATGGGCATCCCAGTGCCCTGCATGTACCAGGAATGGGCATCCCAGTGTCTTGCATGTACCAGGAATGGTCATCCCAGTGCCCTACATGTACCAGGAATGGTCATCCCAGTGTCCTACATGTACCAGGAATGGGCATCCCAGTGCACTACATGTACCTGGAATGGGCATCCCAGTGCCCTACATGTACCAGGAATGGGCATCCCAGTGCCCTGCATGTACCTGGAATGGGCATCCCAGCGTCCTACATGTACCAGGAATGGGCATCCCAGTGCCCTGCATGTACCAGGAATGGGCATCCCAGTGCCCTGCATGTACCAGGAATGGGCATCCCAGTGCCCTACATGTACCAGGAATGGGCATCCCAGTGTCCTACATGTACCAGGAATGGGCATCCCAGTGTCCTACATGTACCAGGAATGGGCATCCCAGTGCCCTGCATGTACCAGGAATAGACATCCCAGTGCCCTGCATGTACCTGGAATGGGCATCCCAGTGCCCTACATGTACCAGGAATGAGTATCCCAGTGCCCTGCATGTACCTGGAATGGGCATCCCAGTGCCCTCCATGTACCTGGAATGGGCATCCCAGTGCCCTACATGTACATGTACCAGGAATGGGCATCCCAGTGCCCTGCATGTACCAGGAATGGGCATCCCAGTGTCCTACATGTACCAGGAATGGGCATCCCAGTGCCCTACATGTACCCGGAATGGGCATCCCAGTGCCCTACATGTACCTTGAATGGGCATCCCAGTGCCCTACATGTACCAGGAATGGGCATCCCAGTGCCCTACATGTACCAGGAATGGGCATCCCAGTGCCCTACATGTACCAGGAATGGGCATCCCAGTGTCCTGCATGTACCAGGAATGGGCATCCCAGTGCCCTACATGTACCAGGAATGGGCATCCCAGTGCCCTGCATGTACCTGGAATGGGCATCCCAGTGCCCTACATGTACCTGGAATGGGCATCCCAGTGCCCTACATGTACCAGGAATGGGCATCCCAGTGCCCTGCATGTACCTGGAATGTGCATCCCAGTGTCCTACATGTACCAGGAATGGGCATCCCAGTGCCCTGCATGTACCAGGAATGGGCATCCCAGTGCCCTACATGTACCAGGAATGGGCATCCCAGTGTCCTACATGTACCAGGAATGGGCATCCCAGTGTCCTACATGTACCAGGAATGGGCATCCCAGTGCCCTGCATGTACCAGGAATGGGCATCCCAGTGCCCTACATGTACCAGAAATGGGCATCCCAGTGCCCTACATGTACCAGGAATGGGCATCCCAGTGCCCTACATGTACCAGGAATGGGCATCCCAGTGCCCTACATGTACCATGAATGGGCATCCCAGTGCCCTGCATGTACCTGGAATGGGCATCCCAGTGCCCTACATGTACCTGGAATGGGCATCCCAGTGCCCTACATGTACCAGGAATGGGCATCCCAGTGCCCTACATGTACCAGGAATGGGCATCCCAGTGCCTTACATGTACCAGGAATGGGCATCCCAGTGTCCTACATGTACCAGGAATGGGCATCCCAGTGTCCTACATGTACCAGGAATGGGCATCCCAGTGCCCTACATGTACCAGGAATGAGCATCCCAGTGCCCTACATGTACCAGAAATGGGCATCCCAGTGCCCTACATGTACCAGAAATGGGCATCCCAGTGCCCTGCATATACCAGGAATGGGCATCCCAGTGCCCTACATGTACCAGAAATGGGCATCCCATTGCCCTACATGTACCAGAAATGGGCATTCCAGTGCCCTGCATATACCAGGAATGGGCATCCTAGTGCCCTACATGTACCAGGAATGGGCATCCCAGTGCCCTGCATGTACATGTACCAGGAATGGGCATCCCAGTGCCCTGCATGTACCAGGAATGGGCATCCCAGTGTCCTACATGTACCAGGAATGGGCATCCCAGTGCCCTACATGTACCCGGAATGGGCATCCCAGTGCCCTACATGTACCAGAAATGGGCATCCCAGTGCCCTACATGTACCAGGAATGGGCATCCCAGTGCCCTACATGTACCAGGAATGGGCATCCCAGTGCCCTACATTTACCAGGAATGGGCATCCCAGTGCCCTACATGTACCAGGAATGGGCATCCCAGTGCCCTACATGTACCTGGAATGGGCATCCCAGTGCCCCTCATGTACCAGGAATGGGCATCCCAGTGCCCTGCATGTACCAGGAATGGGCATCCCAGTGCCCTAAGCCACAGCAGCATACACGAACAAGGACCATGATACATAACAATCAATGAAGTTCACATATGGAAACGGACATCTCTGAAGGACATCTCTGAAACACAACTCTGAAATACATAACGGGAACCCATTGAGGGCAATTATACATATTATGCCCTTGGGCAACACTAGGCCCGACCAGGAATGGGCATCCCAGTGCCCTAAGTCATAGCGGCACACACAATAATTATAACATACTTGACAATAAAAGAGATATACATGTTTAACAATGTAATAAATGACCATAAATGGCAACCAAAAATAGATCTTGAATAACAATTTGCCTTATAAATATGAGCAGTTAATTCACTGGCTGTCTGTTTCCCCAAAATTGCCACCCACGGAACGCGTGCCCCACCAGGCCAAGAGACAGACAGCCATGCAGCAGCTAGGCCAATTAAGAACAGATTTACTGGTAGTCCAGGCACAAAATGGGACAATATCAACTGCTTCTAAGTGCAAGTGAAAATAAGGTTACCCGCTTGGAATAGAATAGATGCACCCCGTCAATAAAGCAAAAACAGACCACTGAATCTGTGGATAATGAAGACAGCATGCATGCGGTAGTTTTGCACATTGAGACTGTTCCCATCTAATAATCATGCGGTGCCTGCACTCCAATGCACTCTGTGAGTAAGACTCGGTGCAAAATGTCTGACCACACCATTGTCCTACCTGTAGTGGGACACCATGCAACACAGTCCCAAAGCATGACTGCAATCCTATGCCGAAGGGCATATTAATCCAGTCTCATTAGGTCATTGGTACCCAAATGTACAAGGAGCAATGCTGGTGGTGAAAGGATTCTACCCAGCTCTGCCCGTAGGTCATACAGGTCTGCCATGCCTGCCCCAACTTTCCCATCCTAGAAAACCTTTACTGCGAAATCAAGCCGCATATCTGCCCAGCGAATGTATGACCAATGATCCAAACTGATGTACACAGTCAGGGCTAGGCTCCATCCTTTTGGGGTGGAACAAGAATGGCAATTAATAGCTAGTTCAGAATGATTGAGCACGGTTTAATAGCCCGCTGCATCCCAATACTTCAAAGTGGCAATGGGCAAATACAATGCGTATAAGATAAAAAATGCATCGGGATGCTAGCGCCCCATTGACTGGATGTCAGCACTGGCCACCTCCATTTAAGATGAAGGAATGGCCTTGATGCAGGCTCCATGGAGCCCTGGAAATACCAGATATTTATTTTATTCTTTATTTATTTACTTATGTATCTATTTATTTTATTTATTTATTTATGCCGCGGACGGAGGTGTTTCTTTCGAGCTCCCGTGTACAACCTTTTTGTAGCATTTGTCGACCTGGTAAGGTCCTTATTTGTGTATATTCTTGTTACTTTTAGTACATAGATACTGCTAGACCAGGCCCACTGTCGCATTTTGTGTAATTTCCCCTTATTTGTGTGTAATTTTTGTGTGCTCTCCCTGGCCTCTCGCCCGGCTGACCACCATGGCCAGTTCGGCAGAGCCAGCGGGCGTTGGTCAGCCAAGCGTGAGCACGGCTGCCCCTAAGCCTATAACTGCCTATTCAACCTAGCTAACGACGCACCCACCACCGACGTCACCAGGAAGAATGGGGTATTTTTTAAAGCTCAACAAAACGTGCCAATAGGCAACTATCTTGATTCTTTCAACTTTTGTTTTCCTGACATTCATGTCCCCTATGCCAGTAGGATCTCTAGTGGTCGTGTAGCTTTATACCTGGCCACCATAGAGAATGTAGCCGACGCCATTACGAATGGCTTTACCCATGATAAATCCTTTCTCGATCTCACCCCTCTTGAACAACCATCCACACGTCTTACTATGTCCAACGTCTATCCCGAAATTCCCAACTTTGTTCTCCTCCACTATATTTCCAGCTTCTGCAAAGTAGTCTCCCCGATTAGGCTCATACCCCTTGGTCTCAAAAAGAAATCACTCTCCCATATCATGTCTTTTCGTCGCCATGTTCAAATCCTCATCAAGCCCAACGTTACACTCCCGGACCACATTAATTTCTCCTTCTCTGGTGTCAACTACCGTGTCTTTCTTTCTACGGAGGCGGTCCGTTGTTTCTCCTGTGGCGAGTTGGGTCATATCAGCCGCTCTTGCAAGAAAGCCCAAACTCCCCAGTTGAGAACCGGGCCAATGTACCCTCCAACCCTCCAAACCAGCCCCACACAAACTCCATTCCAAAGCACCCTCCTCAAATCTCCCGCCTCCCCAACCCCATCCTACTGTCCTCTGATGGGTCATCTGCTCCGGCAACCCTAGCTAGTGCAGCCGGTATATCCGCTGAGATGCCACCCATTCTTGAGACTCCTACCGAGCCCCCATCGTTAAGAAACCCACCTGAGCCCCGTGTGAGTGGAACTCCTTGCCCTCTCACGAGGTCCTTCACTGAAGTAGTCTCGAAATCCAGCTCGAAACGGAAACTTTCCCCTGAAAAACCCCGGCGAACACCATTTCGTAACCCTCCGATCTCCACAGACCCCACGTAAACTAAGGAAAACCATCCAAATTCAACTACCCCAGACTCCCACCCTCTCACAAGCTCTTGATGAAGATACCCTTAACCTCTCCCAGACAACAATGCATCTCGACCCCCAGTCCTCCTCCGTTCTCTGTCCCCGATCCCCCAGCTCGCTTCTGCTCCCCAACATCCCTCCCCTCCTGCCCCCTCTTCCCTTTCCATTCCACCCCCTCTCCCAACCACCCCTCTCCCCCTCTCTCCACCCCCACCCCTCTTTCTAGCCCATCCCCACCCGCTACCCCCACCCACCTTTCAAACCACTCCCCTGCCCCCGACCCCACATCTACCCCCTCTCCTACCCCATCCCCTGCCCCCGACCCCACACCTACCCACCCTTCTACCCCCTCCCCTGCCCCCGACCCCACACCCACACCCACACCCACACCCAAACACACACCCACACCCACACCCACACCCACACCCACACCCACACCCACACCCGCCCCCTCTCCTATCCCATCCCTTGCCCCTACTCCCACACCTACCCCCTCTCCTATCCCATCCCCTGTCCCCGACCCCCCCCCCCCCCACCTCCCCCTGCCCCAAATCCCTTCTCGTTAGCGGACCCCAGCTCCACTCCCAGCTCTCTCTCTCTCGCCGAGTCACTCCGCAGTCGTAACCTCGGACACTGACTCCTCCATTTGGGAGGGTTCACAGATGCTTTCATTCCCGGCCCTCTCAGTGAATCTCAAATGCTCAAATTTCTATCGCAAGTTAAATCTAAAAGAAACCCTAAAACCATTGCCAAAACCTTCACTTACGACATTTCTGGCCTCACTCAACAGCTCAAACCCTTGAAGAACAGCTCACTCGTCCCGTACAACTTGCAGCATAGAATTCGCAAGTTACTGAAAAAAATTTAATCCTAATTTTCTCCCTCAATGGCTTCGTTTTCCTCCTCTTTCTTTTTTCCTTTTCTTATGGCGCTCTCTATCATTACTCTCAACACTGGAGGTTGCGTCAATCTCACTCGTAATTACTCCTTTTTTTTCGCTTTTTCTCCAATCTCCGTCCAAAACATGACATAATTCTCCTTCAGGAGACCTATTCCCTCACTGCCCAGTCTCCCTGCTGGAGAAACTGGCAAAATTACACTCCTCTGTGCTCGCCCGGACCAACTCCTGGTTCGGGAGTGACAATTCTTCTCCGGAAAAATATTATCCTTGAAACCTCCAGCATTCTCCTTCCCGGCTACCTTTTGTTTGTTAAACTAAAGCACAATGACGTCCTTTATAACATGTACAATTGCCTTGTCCCCCAAATAGACAATACCGCTCTTCACATCTTTGAAATCTTTGCTGACCATTCTGGTCAACTCGGTGAGGGCAACCTGTTTGTCGGAGGTGACTTTAACTGTACACTAGATCACTCGCGTGATCGTCTCGCTACGTCGACCGAGCACCGTCCCCGAGTTTCAATGGCTCTCAAAAATAGCATCATTAAACTAGCCCTGTGTGATGTTTGGCGCAGACTCAACCCCGATTGCGATGAATACACCTGGATGAGGAAACCACTTTCAATCCCGCCCTTTTTTCCAAAGTCAGACTCGATCGTTTCTACATCCCTCCATCGTTACTTCCCTCTGTCCGCTCCTGTAAAATCCTTCCCTGCTCGTTGTCCGATCATTCCGCAGTACAGCTGTGCCTTAAACTATCTACCTCCCAGCACAAAAACAGTGCTTACTGGCATTTCAATAACTCGCTTTTGGATGATCAAAATTATCGCGAAATCTGTTTTGGACTCAATGGCAATCTGAAAAACCCCTCTTTAATAATCTGTGTAAATGGTGGGACTTGGGAAAAGTCCACGTCAAAACCTTAACTCAAACGTACTCTTCCAAAATTGCAAAAGATAAACGTTACACCTTTTCTCGTATAAATTCACAAATACGAGAACTCCAGTCCGCGCCAGACATCACACCGGCAACCCAGCGTGTTGTGCAAGAACAACGTAATGAACTTAACCTTCTCTTGAATAATGAAGCCAAGGGCGCCCTCGTCAGATCGCGTTTTCAACATCTCAACGAGATTGATACCTGCTCTTCCTTTTTCTTCCGACTTGAAAGATCTCGTGCTCAAGCTAAAACTCTCTCCACCATTCGTCTTTCAAACGGTGAAATCACGGAAAACCAGAATGAAATACAAAACCATTGCCGTGATTTCTATGAAGAACTGTACAGTCCCGCTCCCACTGACGAGAGCGCCCTTGAGCCACTTTTATCTAACGTTTCAGGTCTGGATCCCTTGGACGCGGAGGACCTTAATTCCCCTCTGCGCCTTGAGGAACCAGACCATGCTGTCGAGCAGCTTAGCAAAAACAAAACGCCCGGTGTTGACGGTTTGACCTCAGAATTCTTTTCATCCTTCTGGCCCCTTATCAAAAACGATTTTCTTGACGTCCTCATTTATGCTATTGACACAAACTCTCTCCCCCTCTCTTTTCTCAAGGCTGTCATCACCCTGATCCCTAAAAAGGGTGATCTCTGTGACATTTCGAACTGGCGCCCCATCTCTCTCCTTAACACGGACTATAAAATTTTTGCTAAGCTGCTCGCGAATAGATTGAAACAGGTTATCGGTAATGTCGTCTGTGAGGACCAGTCCTACTGCATCTCCGGACGCACTATTTATGACAATTTAAATCTTACACGTGACATCCTTCATTACTCCAACCTTTATGACCTGCCCCTGGGCGTGGTCAACCTTGATCAACGCAAAGCCTTCGACAATGTTGACCACGCCTACCTTTTTAGTACAATGAGAGCCATGGGTCTCGGGGACAAATTCCTGTCATACGTGGGTCTGTTGTACAGCGGTGCTAAGAGCCACCTACAAGTATGCGGCTCCCTAACTGCGCCTTTTGCTTTCCGCAAAGGTATAATGCAGGGTTGCCCTCTCTCGGGGCTGTTATACTCCATTGCAATATTGAACCCCTCCTGAACACTTTGAAAACAGAACTCAATGGTCAGAGTTTCCCTGTACCGGACACCCGGGAATATTGCTCGGTGTCGGCGTATGCGGACGACGTCACTATTTTTGTCACCTCCGACGCTGGTTTCAAAACTGTCCAAAGAGTTTACAGACTTTACAGCGCAGCCTCTGCTGCAAGTCTAAATACGGACAAATCAAAGGGTCTTTGGGCCGGATGCTGGACCGGTCGAAGCTACAAACCGCTAGGTTTCAAGTAGAATAATGAGGGACTTCCCTTCCTTGGAGTTCATCTGGGAAATAACAACAACTACGTCAAACAGAACTGGGGAAAATGTAAAGACAAAATATCGAAAACCCTGGCTCGGTGGAACCCTCTCCTACCGATGATGTCTTTTAAAGGCAAGATACTCATCGCCAACCAGGTAGCTGCCACCAAAATTTTCCACTCCCTTGCCGTGCTTTCATGCCCGGATAACATCCTAGATGAACTCCAAGGAATGCTTGTCGACTTCGTCTGGTCCCATAAACGGCACTTTCTTAAAAAACGTGTACTCTATCAATCTTGCGACAAAGGTGGGCTTGGTCTTGCTTGTCTCCGGGCACGCAGCCTCACTTTCAAATTCAAACACCTCCAACGTTATTTTCATTTCGAAACGCACCCGTGCTTTACCCTAACCAACCTTTTTTTTAACCGCTACAAACGCCTTAATCTTGGCTATCAACTTTTCCTGTTAGAGATTGAACCTAAATTTTTGTCCAGTCTGCCTGTTTTCTATAGTGAGATTTTGCGTGCCTGGTGCACCCTATAGGAGCTCGAATTGAAACACCTCCCGACTCGACCAACCATGTCATAAACCTGCCCCTAATCTATCCTCCCCTAATCAACCCCCTGCCGGGCGGCACGGCCTTCATCGCTCGACTCTGGGCAAACGACATCAGATCCATCCGACAACTACTTGATGTCAACACGGGCAAGTGGCTTTCAGCTGAGCATCTGTGCATCTCCTCCACCTGCATCCGTCAGCCTTCTCTTCGCCTCCAGCGACTGGACCTCACCCGCCTACACAACGTCATCTCATCTTCCTTCCCCAAACTCTTCCACCCCAACACCGGACTGATCCGTGTCTCACCTCCGGACCTCAACGTTCTTCCTCTCCGTCCTCCATCCCCCGGCAACGTTCTCCTGGACACGGACACAAACATCCTCGCTCTGACCTCCAAAGCCCTCTACAGTATCTTCAACCGGAACATTAACAGTCTCCAATCTCCACTTACAACTCCGTGGCATAAACTTGGTCTTTTCCCTTCCTCCCATCCCGTACAATGGAAGGAAATATACAAGCCGCCGATCTTGAAGAAGGAGGGAGATATCCAGTACAAACTACTGCACAACGTTCTCCCTTCACTCTCAGTCCTTCACCACATCAACAGAGACATCTCGCCCGAGTGCGCTTGGTGCGGCGAGAGAGGTACAATCACCCACCTCTTCATAACATGTCCGTCTATCCAGCCTGCTCTTCGACTCCTCCACACCCTCATCAGCCGTCTTCTCCCGAACATGGTCATCGACTTCGACACTTACTGGACCCTCGTCCCGCATGCCCAGAGTCGAGACAAAGCAGCCGTCCGCCTGGCCAACTTCCTCATCATTAGTTTAAAAAATATTTTCTTTTGGCTATACCGTACCTGCACACCCTCCGATCCCCTCCTTGTCTGGACACACCGATTAAAAAAACAAAACGATCCTGGAATACAACTATCATAAACTAAACAACTCCATTCCTAACTTTCTTAAACGATGGTCAATAAACAATGTACTTTTCACCTACACCCCAGGGCAAATGACATGGTTGATCTAAGCATGGAGGAATAAGGAGAGATCCTCCATGATCTAAGGCAATGTTACACCCCTCCCTAGTTAAGATTTGTTTCTTGTCCTCTCTGTTTCCTTCCTGATGAGCAGCTGCTCGGACTCCGACACGTGGCGTTATGCCTCTGCTTTGGGGTTTTTTTCTGAGTTCTTGGACGCACACATAGGTTATTCATTAATTTTGTTCAAACTAAAGTAACCGTTTATACAAAATAATGCAACATGTCTATAAATTCTCAAGGTTTTCTTTTCTTGAATCTTCTTTTCTTTTAAGTGCAATTATCCCACTTTGTATATTTTCCCTTATTTGCTTTGTATCCCTCCTGAATTCGGAATAAAGTTTTCTTTGCAAAAGTAAAAAAAAAAGATCTATTTATTTATTATAATTTATTTGTTAATTTTTTTTTTATTTGAAATATTTAATAATTTATTATTATTATTTTTTTTATTATTATTTTATATCATTAGCTTTTCCGCCGCAAAGCGGAAAAGCTATTGTTTTTGTTCTGATTTTTTTTTTATTCCTTCTTCTTGTAGCCCAAATCCAATAGACTTTGTACAGGGGTTTTGTAAGAGCCACTTTGGCCATTGAACACACTCGGATTTTTTTCCAACTTTGCAAATGCAAAGAGCCTATGCTGAAGTTATGCAGTGTTGAAACCATCGTGACGTCACCACGTGTCACGTGACAGTGCAAATTTCAAAGTCCATTTTTAGCGAAAGTACAGATTCGTTTGGTTTCATCTTTGCACTTTATCTAAGGTGGGAAAAGGTGTATCTAAATGTTGCCCTTATTTTATCGTGACGTCATCTCATGAATATTAATGAGGTCATGAACTTTTCAAATTTTCACATTCAATTGCGTATATTTGGCCAACGGAGCGAGATTTTTTTCATTTTTTCGGTAATATCTATTGGGGATGTAGTTTGGAAACACCCTCCGGGGCTTAAATGCCATGACGCAATCGTGACGTCATCAAAATCAGTGTTTTTAAAACACATATTTGCCATAGGTCAATTTTCTGGAAATTTGGTGGGCATTTAGCTATTGGGCTAGGCATTCCAAATCCTGAGTTTCGAACCAATTGACCATTGTTCGGAACTATTATGATTTTTTTTTTATTATAATGAAGTCCCATAGACTTTGTGCACAAAATATGCACATGCGGTTTTTTTTTTTTTATTTTTTTTAAGAGAACCAGATGCGGAAAAGCGCTATGTTCTGTTTGCCAACAGACATAAATGTCTAGTTATTATTATCATTATTACTTTTTATAAATATTGCATCAAATTGGTACTGCATCAGAAAACAAAGTACAGAAATATGGACCCACAAAGCATGGACGAATATATGAAAATAGCAGTGACACTGCATAGATACGATTAGTGTATTCCAATAAGTGAATTCTCTGGTGGAGGCCCTGTTGATTGTTTTTAGCATGACGGAAACATATGACAATGGATATGCATTGATAATCCCATGCCGGTCGGGAAAATGCGACATCATGACAACCTAAAACAGAATTTGTACGGTAGTTAGAACCTTCAATTCGCTAACCTGCATATTATAAGGCCGAAAAGGGCGGTTGGTAAAATGCACGAAAGAAATTGGATTCAAACTGTGAAAAAACAAATGGCTGGAAAGGAATTGATGATTTTGCCCAACAATGGCAGATAAATTGGGAATCGAGAATCTTGGACCTGGTGAAGACGGCAGGCTCCCTCCCACAAATCCCACAAAGGCTGGAAAGGGTTTGCTGCAGAAATTTACTAAAAGCCCTCTGTTATCCTAAATTGATGCAGCTAGTAAGCACTCCATCTTGTCGTCTACCAAACTTGAAACCAAGGAGGGAGTGAGTTCATAACCTGGTCTGCATACAGAGCTAGCTGCAAGATGGAAGCGCACTATCACGTAGGCCATCACGGCCACCACATAGGCCCACACGGCCATCACGTACAGTAGGCCATCACATAGGCCCACATAGCCATCACATACAGTAGGCCATCACGGCCACCACATAGGCCCACACGGCCACCACATAGGCCATCACGGCCACCACATATAGGCCCACACGGCCATCACGGCCATCACACAGGTCAACACGGCCATCACATAGGCCATCACGTCCACCACATAGGCCCACATGGCCATCACATAGGCCATCATGGCCATCACACAGGTCCACACGGCCATCACGGCCATCACATAGGCCATCACAGCCTTGACATAATTATTATATGCCCACCTGGCTTAACAAAAACACAAACATTTTACATAAGGCAAAGAGGTCAAGGCATCGTTCACAGAGACAAAAGGCTAAACACAGAGAGGTACATATGTAGAGCTACTAGCTTGCATTGCTGGCACTTGATAAATCCATCTGAGAGCGGTACTAGGCGAGGCTAGCTGTAGTGTGTTACGCTGACTTAATGGTGTACAGCCCCGCCCTGGTGAAGTGGGCCGTCAAGCTGGAAGACGGTCGTGTCTCGTGATGGAGAAGACAGGTTGCCTGGTGATGAAAATACCGGCACAGTGGGCATATTCACTGTCATCTCAGGCTCACAGGTGAAGCTAATGGCATCCAACTCTGTCATCTAGGCTGGTTGGTGGCACCCAAACCTTCTGCTAGGATGAAAGAAGTGGCACAGGTCGGCGTCCAGTTCTCATAGTCATACAGGACTTGCTTCTTTGCCACTGCATCGGAGGTTTGCCTGTCTACTTGCTGAGTAGCATACAGCGGAGTCTGTAAAGCACGCTGCTCTGCGATTCATGCTGATTGTCATCTAACTCTGATGACATTCTAACCATGCGATTTGTAAGGAAATCTCCTTTAAAATTGTACTCCAACAAAAAGAATGAATCTTTGAATTTTATTGCAAGGAAAAACTCCTGTTTCCCTAATGGATAGCTAACCAAGTGACCATATGTTTGCTTCAAGCATGCTTTTATGTGTCCAAAGGCCCCCCCCCCCCACCCTCCCAGGATGGCTATGCAGGAAGATTCATGATGATGACCATCTGTTCATGATGATGACCATCTGTTCATGATGATGACCATCTGTTCATGATGATGACCATCTGTTCATGATGATGACCATCTGTTCTGCATTCCTGGGCCCCTCAAGCTTGGTCAAGCCCCCAAGAGTTATGGACAGTGTCTCCACTGACCCACCCATAACTCCTGAACTGTAGAAGACACTAATAAGATAGTTCTTTGCTGAGTATTTACCATTCAATCAGTAAAAGGAGGTGTTCAGTGCTTTGCCAGATTGGTACCTGATGAACAATTTTCAGATTTCTGCCAGATGATATTACTATTAGAAATAGTAATGTTGATGCAGCTTTAATGTACAGCATTAAAGGTAAATCTGACATCAATTGTGTTTTGCAGAGACGCTTAATCCACACTTTTTCCCTGCTGAGGCAGACAGCATATTTTTAAATAAGACTTGAGGCTTTGCATGGTGGGTGAATCAATTTAGGAAGGTTTGCGGTGACACCATGTATCAGGTCTCTTAAAGGAAGAGGTGTGGTTCTGAAAAGAACCAGAGTGGTAACTCGACGTTTCGACCAGTATGCTCTGGCCGTCATCAGGCGAGTGTCTTGGACTCAGTGGTGGAACTTCTTATGTACCGGTGGTCGCTGAGGCGGGAAGGTGGGAAAGATAATCCTCTGGGGAGGATTATCCTAAGGGGGCTTAGGTCACTGAGGTGGGAAGGCGGGAAAGATAATCCTAGGGGGAGACTAGTGGGGGGAACCTATGGGTGCTCACTGGGATGTGTCAGATGGTGGTGGGGAGGCAGTGGATATAGGTGATCCATAAGTCGGCTAGGGAAGGGGGGGGGGGGGCTTAGACTGGTTTGGGTTGGTTTGGGTGACCTAGGATATAGAAGATCCATTGGATTTCTATATTTATTATAATTACTGTGCTGAGGGCCTCCATGGACAGCAGTGCTATTTACTGATTGGATATTACCCTCATTAAATATGTCATAAATAAAATAAAAAAATGGATTTCACTCTGTCTGTCCTGCTCTATTCAAAAGTACTTCAAGCCATTGTACATGTAGTTGGGTTTTGGACGCACTAATCCAAACAAGATAACAATTGTCAAACTGGGAGAAAATCAAACTGTTTACAAGAAGATCAAGGCATTGTGCAGGCAGAACACTTTTAAATAAATTACAAATACCTACATGTATTATTTTATTGACAGAAGAAACTCTATGGTCAAATTGAGTATACTCTACTCAAAGAAACCCATCTTCTAAGGCAAAGGTAAGGGCATCTCCTTTGTTATTATGCTTAATATCATAGCACCTGTATGCTGACATCAGGGGAGTCTAGAGCTTCAATAGAATAATGTTTAAAGTGATATACAAAAATGTTGCATACTGCTTACTAACTAAAATTACCAAAAGACAAATCTTAAAATGTAGTGGGCCTGACGTTTCGATCCTAGCAGGACCTTTCTCAAAGGCAGAGTGTATCTGTTTTGTCCTTGTCACTCAAATCTTCACGGACAACAGTAGACACATCAGGATATGCCTTGGAGGTAAGTCTATGAATGTCACTTGCCAACTCAGGTAAGGATTCACCTTTTCTACGGTTTGTGTCTTGTAATATGTTATATTAACTACCTCATTGAAAAACAGCTTACCACCCTCCGAAAGGTCAGTGTAAACCTGCAAGGCTGAACCCCATAGCCTTACTGCAAGGAAGTGTCTCTCAAACTCCAGCCGTTAATCTAACTACAAATACTGAGGTTCATCAGCCAGTCCTCATAAATGGTGCAACCTTCATAATGATCAGGCTCACAAATTAGTTTAATATGTTTGAAAGCTTGTGGTTAGGAATTTACACATACTTTGTTCTCAATGTCCTAAGACGGGCAACTCAAAATAAGTATTACAAACCTGCATACTGTATCTAAATGTCAACATGTCAATACAGGTCTAGCATCCTGGGCACCTACATGTAACTCCCTTTAATGGGGCAGGTCGCTACAGAAATTAACCAAGCTAAGTCATCTGTAATGACTCTGTCGAGAGCTTCCTCTTAGAATGAGAATTGATAAATGTACATGTACCCCCGTACACCTACAGTAAACCATGTACATTATACAACAATGGAACTGTGCCGGGAAAAACTGTTACAAGGAATATTAGCCCACATGATCACTTTTAATATTTTCAACTGCTTAATTAATGTACTAAATCCCTTTTGTGGTAATCTCAAATAAAATATACAAAAAAAACATTGCTAAATTAAATGATTTTCGTGAAGAGTGGTAATGAAGATACATGTACAACAAATTGAAAACTTAGCAACCAACCATCAAGTTCAATACCACAAAGTAGCAATCAACATTCTTGCCAATTAGAGGTCAAACGGAGACCAAAAAAATGAAAAACCTTATTTGGCATTAAATATGTTCATTAGTACATCATAATCTCAGATAATACGTCACTTTTGTGTTTGTCTTATTTGAAGCTTTTGGAAATTGATTATGCCCGTAGCTACTGAGGGTGTGGTTCTTTATGTCATGGGTTTTTTTTTATCTCTCCCAGTAAAGGCCGTATACACTTACAAAATTGGAGTAGTCTCCTGACGCGTTCGGTGCCTAATGCACTTTTTTTAAGCGCGACGCCAGTCTTTTTCTACACAAAGAAATTTGTATAACTTGCTGGCCGAGACATCTTTCAACAAGCTTTTCATCAGAATCCGATGAACTGAGTCGAGAGGATAGAGATTCTGAAAAAAGTTTTCTTATGGCAACAGACTGGAACACGTGTATGAGCCCGAATAGTCTCCGTGAAAACAAGCTTCAAAATGGACACTGAACTGCACATGCTTTGACAGGTCAGATTATTACAGTAGTGTCAGACTATTACGGTCGTGTCAGCATGATTCTGGATGTCCAAATGCGGCTTATTCTAGGATCATCAGGGAATAAATACATGTTTATTCCATTGCAGCAATTTTAAACAATGAACCTTGCATTGTCTTGGCAATATTTGTGAAATCTGTTCTCTTGAAAAACTGACTACATATACGAACATACAACGGAACACATCTCTAACAAACATGACAAGAGTAATGGACCAGGTTATCAACTCATGAGGACCAAGAACGGTCTCTATGGGGACGTGGCTGCTCCCACTGATTTGTTTACCTTTCCCCAAAGTTTAAAATTTGAAGGAATAAAAATGCATCAATGGATTTTACTGACATGACAGTATGATTTTAAATAAAATAAAATTCCAAAATGCATTGCAGCTTACCTATTTACGTTTAGTTCTCATAGTGGATGAGTACATACCGGTATAACAGTACCACCATAACTCCTGTCAATGATTTAGTAGCATTCAAAGCATATGACAAACATGATGACTTGAGCCAAATAAGAAGTTGATGGGTTTCATATATGATATCAAAGTTTGCTGTCTAACATTTATGCATGTACATATATAACGTTGTACCTCAAAGTGGATATCAAGAAACTGCAACTTGAACAAGTGGGTCTTGTAGATACTCCGTAAGTGTAATTATCTAAAACACAAAGAAAAAAATCCATCAGGGTTGAATTGATAAAATGTACATTATTTATCACAATCATTCATTCATATTCATTGGAACCCATTGGGCTTGGCCAGTGAGAATGTGACCTTGGCTTTTTGGCCATGACAACAACCCTGACAACTAATGTCTTGCTACATCATGATCAACCTTTTGCGCCAGAGGGAGATGGAGCTAGGGGATTGGCCAGAATGATTTTTTTAAATCTTTTCAGGGAATACCGAGCGGCAAATGTAAATGGCACAACATACATTGTCAGTATATCCATACATGTCTGCGTCTAACTGCTACCATACCTCCTCTAAGCAGTGTAGACTTCCTCACACATCTGATAAATGCATGAACTGACAGTTCTTTTACAATCACAATGTTCATCTAATGACAATCAAGTTTGCATTTCTATCAACTAATTTACATCACGATACCCAAATTGTATTGAAATGCCGACGATACAAAGTTGACAATCTATTTTCTCCAATATTTTGAAGTAAATCCCGTATATGTATGGAAATAAGCCAAGTCTGGGGTGATGATAGATGCTCAGACTTTAGC
This sequence comes from Luidia sarsii, assembly GCA_949987565.1. NCBI lineage: Eukaryota > Metazoa > Echinodermata > Asteroidea > Paxillosida > Luidiidae > Luidia > Luidia sarsii. The sequence continues at coordinate 20,640,835 of OX465104.1, forward strand.
CAGACAGGTTGTTGTATCAGCTTTATACATGTACCAGTATACTGTATATATACAGGGACCTAAATCCATTGCTTATAGAAGTTGAGAAAATGGGATATTAAATTTTATATGTAGATTGCTTATTGTGTGCAGGACCATTTCAGTGGTGCAAGACCAGCAACAAGCCCGACTACTAAACACCAACTGATGATCAAGCACTCTCTATTGTCTTGTATTGAGGTTTCCTTCAGCTCAACCAAGCCTCGGGTATTGCTATGAGGTCTACTGACTGGACCTGACCAGATGCAGCTCAGGAAAATTTTATATCAGTGTTCATAATGCTGGCATCAGGCATTGCTCTACATGTGAGAACTTAAATATTGACTTCCATTGGAGAGAACTAGAGTGAAAATGCAGTGCAACCTTTCCCTTCCCTTATGACGTGTAGAATAGTCACAATCCCCAAAGAGTTGTGCATTTCATTTCCCACAAACAGTTTAACCACTTTGCGCCGGGACCTCCAAATCCGGAGCTCCATTGGCTTGACTATGCGACGGGGCCCTCCGAATCCGGGCACCACTATTGTCCACATTCTAAACAAAGAATCTTTTCAGCTTAGAACAAAGCAATACGAAACAGTATAGAGACCCTTTTTGACGCAAGTTGCCACATGAATTGCAAGATTAGCAGCAGTAATTGTGCAATTGTGGGACTTTTACTGTGGAGGATCGAGGGATACCGCGCTGCAGTTGAAAGCACACTGGGGACATTGTCTTTGCATGCCACACAGCCAAAACGGTCGTCAGTCTGGCTTTGGAATTCCCCCCACATTCTTTACCCTAATCTGTACGATCGGTTTGGCCGACCAATTCGAAGATTTCACTGCCTGGAGTGGAGGCTGGAGTCTGCTGTCAGGGATTGTCAGCAGCGTACACGCACACACACACACACGTCTGTTACGGTCCATTGACGACGCACAAAGGGCCCTTTTTCCAACGGATAATCTCTTGACAAAAGCCACAATGACGTCCGAATTGTGCCAGGTTTTACTCTCTTGTACCCATAGTATACACTTATCGATTTATTTCATAGAAATATATTGTTCCGATTGTTTTAGCAAGATTTTAAAATGATGCATTGTTCAAAAACCCCCGTATGGCAGTCATTGGCACTGAAAAAAAAACCGGCACGAAGTGGTTAACTGAGACAAAAATACAGAAAGTCCACAAATCATGAGAGAAGATCTTGTAAATACTCTTATTTGAAGACTTTCTATTCAAGATCACATTCTCTAGGAATGAAGATTTACTTAACTGGTTAAGACAAATTTTACTCAACTTTGGTTGGATTATGTGGTGTATGGTTAATGATTTGTAACATTAATTGTACATGTACCTTTGCTTTGAGTAGACCAAATCCAACATCTTGCTTGGCGTAGATACAGAGGAGAAGATTAGCAACTTTGCTTATAGCCACTCTCCCATCCTGAAATGATACAACAATAATTCAACTAAAACATGGAACATGGGTATTCAGGTGCTTAGGGACCTGACACCCATTGATTTTACTGGGGTTTTTTCCTACTTGGTTTTATTTCAGCCTATTATGTTTGTCAGTATGAGTCAATATGAAGGCGGTACAAGGTATCAACTTGTAACCCACCACTTTGCACAGGCAAATAACTGCCATATACCGGTAGGTTTTTAATTTTCTTGTTATCAATGTGCCATTTGTTAAGAGTTCTTGAGTTCTGGGTGGGTCCCCTGAGTTCTGAATAGTGGAGTGGTCTTTCTTTGTCCTGACCGCATTCCGGAGCGCTTGATCAAGACACTTTGGAAAATCCAGTGGAATTCCGGGCCCCCACCTTAAAAGGGACAGAAGCCCTTTGACCTTCCAGATACTGAGCTTCGGGTTCGCTGGGTGCGGTACCAAATCGTAGGGGCCAATTGGCGAAGTTCATGCTACCACTGTCGGCAATCTGCGCCTCAGCCTCGGTCATCGGACTCCAGCGGCTGAGCTATGCCCTGCTGCTGGTCTGACCTGGTGAATGTTCATCAAGCGATGGCACCGTGCTACCTGGATCCCCGTGAACCTGACGCTGCCCGTGGCCCTGTACCCTGGAATCCAAGCGAACCTGACGCTGCCCTTGGCCCTGTACCCTGGATCCCCGGCGAACCTGACGCTGCCCGTGGCCCTGTACCCTGGATCCCCAGCGAACCTGACGCTGCCTGTGGCCGGCCCTGTACCCTGGATCTCCGGCAAACCTGATGCTGCCCATGGCCCTGTACCCTGGATCTCCGGCGAACCTGACGCTGCCCGTGGCCCTGTACCCTGGATCCCCGGCGAACCTGACGCTGCCTGTGGCCCTCTACCCTGGATCTCCGGCAAACCTGACGCTGCCCGTGGCCCTGTACCCTGGATCCCCGGCGAACCTGATGCTGCCCGTGGCCCTGTACCCTGGATCCCCGGCGAACCTGATGCTGCCCGTGGCCCTGTACCCTGGATCCCCGGCGAACCTGATGCTGCCCGTGGCCCTGTACCCTGGATCCCCGGCGAACCTGATGCTGCCCGTGGCCCTGTACCCTGGATCTCCGGCAAACCTGACGCTGCCCTTGGCCCTGTACCCTGGATCTCCGGCGAACCTGATGCTGCCCGTGGCCCTGTACCCTGGATCCCTGCGAACCTGACGCTGCCCGTGGCCCTGTACCCTGGATCCCCAGCGAACCTGACGCTGCCTGTGGCCGGCCCTGTACCCTGGATCTCCGGCGAACCTGACGCTGCCCTTGGCCCTGTACCCTGGATCCCCGGCGAACCTGACGCTGCCCTTGGCCCTGTACCCTGGATCCCGGCGAACCTGACGCTGCCCGTGGCCCTGTACCCTGGATCCCCGGCGAACCTGACGCTGCCCTTGGCTCTGTACCCTAGATCCCCGGCAAACCTGAGGCTCAGCATCCCCACTTTAGAAGGTACCTCCCCTTTATTTAATTAGGCCAAATTCTTGTTTTATTAAAACTCCCCCTTTGTTTAAAGGTCTGATGTGTATCTGAGTTGTTATTCGGTTAGGTTGTTTTGGGTACTTTGCATTAACCCTAACTCCCACCTTTTTTGTTTCTCATGACCCAAATCCTGCAATCCTTCAGTGTTAAAAGCCCCATATGACCCAAATCCTACACAATCCTGCAATACTGATGGGGGTGCACCACTACCTAAATCCACCTAACTTTTTTATCTGTTGAGTTGTACCCATGACTTAAAAACTTGCTTTAAAAAATCAAGAATAGATAATTGTAGATAACAAAAATAAGAAGATACGATGAGAATGGGGTAATTTCCACCCGTGCAGATCTAATTAATTAACTTAATTAACTGCATGTTCCACTACATTATGTATCTATGAATGATTAATTTCTATTGATCGGTAATAGTGTAAAACAATGATGCATATGGAATGGAGTGTACACATACTGTTCCTTATGTGTTCTCAAAATAAATCACTGAAAGTAATTACCACACAATCCATTAGCACAAGATCCAGGTCATCTTCGTGAAAGGCAATTCTTCCATTCTTTTCATATGCAGCCCAAATGTTGCTGGCTATTGCTGCAGTGACCCTTGCATCCTTGTCTCCATATCCAGAATAAGCAAGAAGGGACCCCTCTCTATTTAACAACCTGAAGGTGAAAACATTTTACTGTTAATTGGTATACTTGAATCAAGCCAGTACACATGAATGCAATCACAGATACAAGTACAAACTGTAGGATAACTACTCCAATCAAAAGCTCCTGTGACACATGGACTTTCTGCACTTAATAGTTCTTTGATATCTTCCCTTTAGGCAAAATAGGAATTTGATCGTTCAAGTCCCACTATCAAAATCGCACAAGACAAAAGTGCCAGCAGATTGAAAGAAACACTTGAGCAAGAAAGAGGATTGCACTGATTGGTAACATTTATGGTGTGGTTTAATAATCGCATGGTAAAGTTTTTTGTAGTCCAATTGAAGTTAATCCAAGTTTTACATGACAAATGAAAAAAACGTAAATAATGTAGAAATGTAATGATTCAGATTTAACCTGCATACTTACAATGAGCTTTGGATTCCTCCTGTATTTGCTTGGCTTAAAACTTCTGTCAATGCTTTTGGCTTCAACATCTTCTTAATGCAGTCATTCACTGTACTATGATCATTTTAAAAGAAGAGAAAAGGTTGAAGTCCCGGCCCTGTCAAATTTTATTAGCTATCTATTAATTTGTTTAAAAAAATTTCCTTGACTTTGTTCGATTGAAAACCTAAAATTAAAAAGCTGCATCTATTTCATGTGATCCCCAAACTGTTGAAGCCAGGTTTACCACAAACTGTTGTGGAGTCCTTCGTATTTCACCATGGTACAATCAGCCAAATCTTCCTTGTTTTCGGCAAACACCTTGTATATTTCCAGCAGTTTTGCCAGCTGAAGCCGGTGCTCACCTTACGTTATTCTGACAGGCTTGCTCGTGGAGTTCATTCAAATAGTTGGGTAACACTGATGATCCATTTTGGGATTCAACATGTTCAAGTCAAAAAGTGTTATTTTTTTATTACTTTCATCCCTGGTTCTATTCACATAACACTCATGTTTGTTTGCACACACGTTTTATTGGGAGCACTGTCCTTCTTATAGACCAGGTACTCTGTCTACAGAACTCATCAGCACCACTGCATCAATTTCATCTAACACATTATTTTGTATTTCGCCAACATTGGTACTTTTCTTCAGTTCAATCTGCGAATTTTACAAATTCATTATGCGAACAGGTATCATGTCCTTGCTTGGGTCCACTATTGATCTGGCACATATTACAAGAACATTCTCGGCGAACTCCCTGGGTTCAACAACACAAAAAATCACAACAGCATGATTGATACCTCCCACTACCAACTCAGACCCACACACTACCAACTTGGACATTTGGCAGGGAATCCCATAGTTTCCGATTCTTTTTAGCAACATCACAGATGTGATAAGTGCCCTCTGTCAGAGTATAATGTAGGCCGTCTATTATCTCTTCTCCATCAACAGAGGGGAAATGTCTTCTTTTTCCCCCAAACGTGAGTAAGCCAAATGACCAGTATAGGATTCTCACTGAATCCAACGATGGGCGCCTGGGATGAGTGCCAGTCAACTCAGTCCATAACCAACTCAGTCCTAGTCAACTCAGTCCTAGTCAACTCAGTCCTAGTCAACTCAGTCCTAGTCAACTCAGTCCTAGTCAACTCAGTCCTAGTCAACTCAGTCCTAGTCAACTCAGTCCTAGTCAACTCAGTCCTAGTCAACTCAGTCCTAGTCAACTCAGTCCTAGTCAACTCAGTCCTAGTCAACTCAGTCCTCGTCAACTCAGTCCTAGTCAACTCAGTCCTAGTCAACTCAGTCCTAGTCAACTCAGTCCTAGTCAACTCAGTCCTAGTCAACTCAGTCCTAGTCAACTCAGTCCTAGTCAACTCGGTCCTAGTCAACTCGGTCCTCGTCAACTCAGTCCTAGTCAACTCAGTCCTAGTCAACTCAGTCCTAGTCAACTCAGTCCTAGTCAACTCAGTCCTAGTCAACTCAGTCCTAGTCAACTCAGTCCTAGTCAACTCAGTCCTAGTCAACTCAGTCCATAACCAACTCAGTCCTAGTCAACTCAGTCCTAGTCAACTCAGTCCTAGTCAACTCAGTCCTAGTCAACTCAGTCCTAGTCAACTCGGTCCTAGTCAACTCGGTCCTCGTCAACTCAGTCCTAGTCAACTCAGTCCTAGTCAACTCAGTCCTAGTCAACTCAGTCCTAGCCAACTCAGTCCTAGCCAACTCAGTCCTAGTCAACTCAGTCCTAGTCAACTCAGTCCTAGTCAACTCAGTCCTAGTCAACTCAGTCCTAGTCAACTCAGTCCTAGACAACTCGGTCCTAGTCAACTCGGTCCTAGTCAACTCAGTCCTAGTCAACTCAGTCCTAGTCAACTCAGTCCTAGTCAACTCAGTCCTAGTCAACTCAGTCCTAGTCAACTCAGTCCTAGTCAACTCAGTCCAAGTCAACTCGGTCTGTGACCAACTCAGTCCTAGTCAACTCAGTCCTAGTCAACTCGGTCTGTGACCAACACGGTCTGTGACAAACTCGGTCCTAGTCAACTCAGTCCTAGTCAACTCAGTCCTAGCCAACTCAGTCCTAGTCAACTCAGTCCTAGTCAACTCAGTCCTAGTCAACTCAGTCCTAGTCAACTCAGTCCTAGCCAACTCAGTCCTAGCCAACTCAGTCCTAGTCAACTCAGTCCTAGTCAACTCAGTCCTAGTCAACTCAGTCCTAGTCAACTCAGTCCTAGTCAACTTAGTCCTAGCCAACTCAGTCCTAGCCAACTCAGTCCTAACCAACTCAGTCCGAAGACCGTGTATACGTGTACGAAACCATTTGATGGCCTCTAAACTCAAAGGAACTCAATGTAAATTGTAATTAAATCCAACTGATTTGTCTCAGAATTAAATAACATGTGTAAACAAATTTCCAGAACTGAAAGGCCCCAAAACAACTCACAAGTGAAATATCTGTGTGGGAGTTTTCTTGATACACCTAACAAAACAAAACAAATAGTTAACCAAATTTCCAAAGCTGATGAGCCAAAAACAACTTGAAAGTAAATAACTGCGGGGCAGTTGTTCTGTACAAAGGGGAACAGAATGCAAAAAAAACCTCCTCTTGAGGTGAGTATTGGCCTATTGGGCACTGAGCCCGCACTAAACCCCTGGTGACTCAAAATGTCAACCGTTGACGTCAAGTTGGGCACACTGAGGTGTAGGCTTTCTCCTTATGGGCTTATAGCCTGTGCTTGTGCTGAGCTCTGCTCAGCGAATTCTCCCTTCTTGGGAATCTTCATGCCCTCCTGTGGAGTTATCCTCTCTCAGGGATTTCTGGTCTCCAACAAGGGAAGGGGGAGTATCTGCCGATTCACCACTGGACCTCGGCCCCTGGCTGCACCGTCTTGAACTTGGGCAGCAAATATGGCAGTCTGGCACAACTCAGACTCCTCGAAACGCCATATCTGGGGAAATAAGTTCCCCACAGAAACATAAAGAAAGGGACCACAATCCTAATTGTGTCTCCTTAACACAACAAACAAAATTTGACTTGACAAATTAACTAAAATAAATAAATAAAAATAAAACACAACAGTTGAATTTCTCAGACAGAGGACTTACGGTCAGCAATGGGGTCAGCAACATACACAACACAGAAAGCACACCGACTAGGTTATGTGTACATCATATGGCTCATCTAGACTACCGGAGCTGTTGTCTATGTGAGGTGGAGATCTGATCTGACCAAAAACGCGCGCTGTTCAACATTTCCCGCCTCTTCTTGTCACACACACAATGCCCGCTCACCGGAGCATATCCTCACTAAACAAGTGTCACACACTTATCTTGTCCACATCACCGAATCACTGACCAGGGCTCATTTTATTATCTCAAGACTCATGCATTTTGTATTGAGTCTGAGGAGTAACTTGGACCCTTACAATCGCCTTTAAAAAAAAAAATTGAGGGGGCCAGGCGATAGCAGGGTCCAAGCTTTTGAGCAGGGAAACACCTGCAGTTAATGTTTTTCGACTATCCCCAACCGAAATCCCCAGATTTTACCCCCCAAACAACCGTGACTCTACTCTACTACTAGTACAAGTACATAAGTAGGACTAGCAGTAGTACTTAACGGTAGTACATGTAGTAGTAGTAGTACAGTTGTAGTATAATAGTAATACTAGTAATATAGTAGTACGAGTACTAGTACTACTAGTTATATTTTAGTAAGTAGTAATAGTACTACTACTATAGTACTAGTAAATACTAGTACAAGTACTATTTAGTGGTAGTAGTACAGCAGTACTAGTATAAAGTAGTATACATGATACAAGTACATCACTACAGACTACTGACTACTAGTAGTACTAGTAGTATAGTCCGAGTAACTTGGACCCGCCAAGTCACCCTCTTTTAATCAATTTTTTAAATTTGGAGGGTCAGGTGACTATAGGGTCCAAGGAAACCAGAGTCCCAATTCTACTGTTTAGTACTAACCACCTGAATGGCACAAAGTATGCAACATCTGGGCACAGTCCCGAAAATTCTGTCTACAGTACAGGGGTACGGTAAGCGCGATGCGGTTTGATGTCACGGCGTTCCATGCTTTGCGCCGTTCAGAAAACAGTCACGGGGCTCAACGCTTGCAGACCAACTGCGCACATGGAACTGTCAGAATGCCATTTTTTCAATCGAAGATGGCAGCCTTGTTTTGGCTCGTCGCATGAGAAACACCTTCTCGATCAACTGAGGGTATTTTTTTCCTTTTTTCCAAAACTTGAGTAAAGCAAATGACCAATACTTTAGAATCCTTGATTCTCACTGAATCCAAAAATGAGCACTTAGGAGGGTGATATGGGTGTTTTCGGCGGTAAATCTGGGGATTTCGGTCGGGTAGTCCATGGGTAGTGAATTTCAAACATACAGTTCATGTCATGCCAAGCCACGTCCATGGAAGTCTTTAGCCCTGTCCTTAGACTTCACCAAGTCTGCCTGCTTCTCTTAAAAAAGCTAATATAATTATTTTTCTTTCTGGGGAGGGGGTATAAAATGGGTTTGCCCTGCTTGACAAGTTGACATATTAAGAAAAATATGACTACTGTACAAGTGTACATGTACTGAATCACTGACACAGCACTATTGAACGTTACACAGAAGTACCCCAGAACTGTGGGGTTCTACGTCGTCCGTAGTTGCGGTAACCGTAACCCTCATCCTCCCGAAGGTCGGAGACCTGAGGGTTACGGGAACGTATGTACAAAATTATAGCGAGGTTTTTGTTTTTACCATTTTGGAAACACCACTGTCCCGATCGCCCCCTTTTTCCACCCTTTTGAAAATCGCCACACACAATCTAAGGACATGCACTTGATCCCAAATGTATACTGAATGTGATCAGAAAACTCAAAACATCGTGGGTAAAATACTTTTCCGAAAAACGGGCAGAAACTCACCAAAATACTGTCTGTAAATGTCCCGTCAACGTCTCCGCCAGGTTCGGAATCCGAACCTGGCGCCTCGACCAATCAGCGCTTAGTCTCGTGACGTATTCCCGCACGACGGCTATTTGCTGTTTCACAATAACAGTCCACACTCGTGGTGCGCGCGCAGGTCATCGTCCTGTGAAGAGCCGACTGGTGCTGTATACAACCATGGATATGCGCGCGATGTTTTGAGTTATCTGATCACATTCAGTATACATTTGGGATCAAGTGCATGTCCTTAGATTGTGTGTGGCGATTTTCAAAAGGGTGGAAAAAGGGGGCGATCGGGACAGTGGTGTTTCCAAAATGGTAAAAACAAAAACCTCGCTATAATTTTGTACATACGTTCCCGTAACCCTCAGGTCTCCGACCTTCGGGAGGATGAGGGTTACGGTTACCGCAACTACGTCGTCCGCTGCTCTCCCGACCGGAACCCCACAGATAACTAGGCTTTTTTCCCATAGGCTTCTGTGTAACGTTCACAAGTGCTGTGGCATAGGGATCAGCAGGTTCAGCATAACTCATAAAATATTGCTTCACTTGGCCCAAGATTTCTAGCAAATGTGGTTTACATACCACGCACCTGTGTGCAACTGTCCATTTGGCGAAAATGTGTCGATTTCCCCCAAAAAATGGGCGAAAACCTCCCGGTTCGGTTGCAACATTCAGCTCCGTAACTGGCAGTCTGGTCCCCTGTAATACGGTATAGCGGCTAGCTGTGAAGACGTACAGGGGACCAGACTATCAGTTGCGGCGCTGCCGCTTGGATCTATAGTAAGTCCTAGTCAACTGTCTTTTTGGGGGAAATCGACACATTTTCGCCACATGGACAGTTGCACACAGGTGCGTGGTATGTAAACCACATTTGCTAGAAATCTTGGGCCAAATCAAGCAGTATTTTATGAGTTATGCTGAACCTGCTGATCCCTATGCCACAACACTTGTGAACGTTACACAGAAGCCTATGGGAAAAAAGCAGAGTTATCTGTGGGGTTCCGGTCGGGAGAGCAGCGGATGACGTAGAACCCCACAGTTCTGGGGGTAGGGCGATGTAGGGTCCAAGGAAAACTGCTCGGAAACCACTCCGCACCCGGAGCATATGCATAGCCTAGTCCGAGTAACTTGGACCCGACAAGTCACCCTTTTTTTATCGAATTTTGAAATTTAGAGTTTCGGGTGACACTGACAGTCACCCGAAACTCAAAATTGTCGGGTCCAACTCCAAGTTACTCGGACTATGCATAGCCGTGACCTAGTACAGTACAGTCACCCGTCCCTCCAAATTTCAAAATTCGATAAAAAAAAAGGGTGTCCAAGTTACTCGGACTAGTACTAGTAGTAGTGGGACTAGGAATAGTTAAGTGCATGACGATGTTCTGTAGACTGAACTGAGACTCAGCATGAGATTGAGAGTATTCAGCTACACAGTAACCACTGTAAACATTCACTAAAAATGCTTACCATACTCCATACTCCCATAGTCCGGTTGAAAAATATGCGTCACAAAATCATGATTAGGGGGAATACTGTCTACTGAAACTGAAAAGTCATTTTTTTTTTTAAAGTGTCATTTCTCTGCATAAGAGAAACGACATTTTCTTACCGAATCGCCACGACCAGCTTATAACTCCTACTCCTACTCCTACCTCTTGTCAGAATTATTACTTAAACTTACGAGTCAGTTATCGGTACTCGGCAGTACTATTTACTACTAATACTACTAGTACTATAACACCAGACTGAACCTGGCCCTAAATTTGGGCCTGAATTTGGGCTGGCCAACGCGTAAAGCGCTACGGTGTCCCATGATTGACACACAATATTTGAATTGAGTTTTTGCTAGTTTAAAAATAAAAATAAGAGAGAGATTGTATTGCAACGTTGTGATAACATGATTCTATACACAATCAGCGTGAATACAGCGTGTTTTTTCAAAAACATTTATTTTCCAGAAAAAAATGAATATATAGGATTTTACTTCAAGTAAAACGAATATGAAATACTCCTCTTTTGGAAAAGTGAGTGTACCCTTCGCATTCCATCTAAACCTAATAAATTAGATATCATCTGAAAGAGTACAAAATTCTAAAGAGGATATGGGCGTTCCCGATTTAATTAATGCTACCATTCATTCAGCCTGACAAATTTAACAATGACCGAAATCCACTTTCGGTCAGAAAAACTCAATAATTATACGCTAATACACATTTTGCTGAGAACCCGAAATACTCCTCTTTTGGAAAAGTGAGTGTACCCTACGCATTCCATTTAAACCTATTAAATTGGATATCATCTAAAAAGAGTACAAAATTCTACAGAGGATGTAGGCGTTCCCGATTTAATTAATGCAACCATTCATTCAGCCTGACAAATTTAACATAACGGTCATAAACTCGCTATACGCTAATATGTATTTTGCTGAGAGTTCCAAATACTCCTCTTTTGGAAAAGTGAGTGTACCCTACACATTCCTCTAAAACCCATTAAATTGGTATATTCTATAATGATGTGAGTCTACCAAGAGACAACATGTTTTTTTCATGGTATTTTAGGCCTTTATTTTCCAAAAATAATTCAAAAACAGCCAAACAGCCAGAGGAGTGCATTTCGAGGTACACTTAAATGTACCAAATTTAGGGGGAGGTGATGTGTCCAAAGGGGGAATCTCTGCTCGGATCGCAGGTTACGGGGGCGCCTGTTAAGCCAAAACAGGCGAATTTGGAATGGCATCAGCCAGACGATCTGAAGTGTGGAGAATATGGTGGTGTTCCTTTGTTATCTAGTTATCTTAGTTATCTTCCTGAGAGGAGGAAGAGAAGGGTGGTATATATATGAAGTAAATATAAGGGAACCTGAGATTGTCCTTGGGACCTGGTGGCTTTTGTTTGAGTGACGAACTTCTGGGAATGGAATAGACTTTAGCAATGGAGTTCTTCACTTGGCGAGAACTATAGCCTATTATAGCAACCAAGTTTAATACTGGCCAATAGGCCCCTATACACGTGTATAAATGGCGGCGAAAGTCGGACTCATAATGGTGTCAGAATTAAGAGGGGGTTATTGACCAATCAGAAGGCCACATTTGGCCCCACGTGACCCCTCATTAGCATAAAATGAGGAGCCGGGATCTACCACGTAGCGACGGGGTATATAAGTAAATGTATGAGGGGTTGCTGTAACCAAAAGAGCTTATCGCTTATTTCATAATTATACGCGGCATGAAGGAAACCTAATTGCATAATGATTGTATTATCTACGTAATGCTATGGTAACCTACACCACGATGAAATATTACCCACGATATAAAATGGTACGGTGCCACTAGCAAACCTCTCCGAAGCCCGGTTGTTGCGTAACAGGATCGTTCCTACATGGTAGCCTGAGCACAATGGACCCAGTGACATCACTTTAATGAATCATCGGCTAAACAAAGTTGGACCGTCAGTCTCTACCCCGTCGAAATTCGCGGGGGATTTAAACGCTTACTGTACGCAGTTTATGGTCCCATGGAGGGGGTCCAAATGACTGTAAGGGGGACATTCCTTAGGAAAGTAAACCACACGTAGCGCCAATTACTTATTTTCGCGTAACGGTCCTAATGCCGTAATCAAATGGGGATACTCCTCCGGACAATGGACCTTTCCCATGAAATATGCAAATTAGACCTAGCGCATGCGCTGAACTAAATTGGTGGGCAAGCGGGCTGCCAACCAATCATAGTTTTCCACGGGCGTGCGCGCGTTCCTTCTCACTGACAGTTTGGCGTGCGGTCATTGGCTATTCAGCGTCTCCTGAGCGCGTATTTCGAAACCTGCACGCAACGCGCACTCGTTTGCCCACCAATTTAGTAATGCGCATGCGCCAGCTCACATTTGCATGAGAAAGGTCCATTATAACTGTGCATGTCATCGATTGAATTGTACGTGGCTCAATTATTGTTTGGCGGTCCTGATGAAATCGAAGAGAGTTGACGGGAAACATACACAACATTAGAACATACAGCAAGGAAATTAGAACAACACAGGAGACTCATCAGTGCTTCGATATATGGAATATTTTAAAGTGTTCGCAGTTTTCAGTGAAATACTGCAAGTGAAGTTTCCAGAGGAGCGAGGTGATTAGTTGTATTGAACAGTATGTTAGTGTTTATACCGCGTGCACTATAAGCTTTGTGTAGCAACTATTTGGAAGCAGCCAGGGATCACCCGATGTACAAGAACGGTATACTGTACATATATAATAATTGATTTGAGATCATCCTTACGCAATAAACTGTACGAACTCGGGCGATAGCGAGCAATAATCTCAAGACAATAGAATTATAGACAAAAGGAAGACACAACGTTTTGTAGTATTAATTCAGTAAAAACGCACTCATTAGAACAGTGCTTTTCGTTACTACCCAATTTTGTTCAATACACTGCTAATCTTGTTTACTATTACATGTATTTGTACTAATTTCACTAATTTTACTCATTTTCTGCTCAAATCACCGCAGCTCAACTTTTACTCATTTTAGTCATTTCACCGCTCACTTGCTCATTCGACTGGTCATCGCTAATTCTTTGCTAATTCTATGCTGTTTCGAGTGAAACCCCCACCACCCCAAAAAAATAAATAATAATAATCACGACATTAAGTCGTACGTCTTTTTTCCCCTGCAATATTGGGGATTTACGGTATCTTTTTTCTTTTGTAATTTTATGATTCTAAAAATTATTTTTCACCTCGATATTCCCAAAAAGTAAACTATCCCTGGCGGGGGTGGAGACCTTAGCCAGAAGCATTCAACATTTCATTGCCGTATATCTGTAGGCATCACGCATACCGGTTTCATTCAGACAAAAACCTACAATATTGCTATAAACCTGGCCAAAGCAGTTCAAGATAGCAAAAAGTGGATGCAACTTGTTCAATGCAAGTCAAACAAATAAAAAATGACAGAATCTTGGAATCATTATGAACACTTTCTAGTGCTCGTTAAAAATGTGGCTTGGCGAGTGGCACAACGTAAAGGAGGGTTCTATAAATTTAATTCAATACGCGATGTAAATGAAGCGAAGGACAATATTGTTTAAAATCCGGCTCATACAACTTTTTATTTTACTTCTGAATAATAAAACAACAATGTACGAATAAATCAACATTAATAATCGATTATCTGTTTATGACAGCAGCATCAATTCATTTTAAAAGGAAATCATATTATTAAATCAAATTGTAAATGATTTACACATTATTTTGAGATTTGAAACTTTAAGCAACTTTCATTCAATCGACTTTTGCTTTAACTCCAAATAGAAACATCGTGGAAAAGACGCATTACTAACGGTTAGTGAATAATTATTTCAAAATCATACAAAACTGCGTTCGAATAAAACAACACCGGAAGAAACAATACGTGCAGACTGTTCTTTCATGCAGTTCAGTGAGTTATTAAGGGGGGAAATTGAAAGGGTATTTTGTCATATCCGTCGATGGTGTGGCACCTATATTTGCAGCGCAGATGTAATTTGGAGCTTATTGCATTAACAATTCAAATGATTCATTCGGCGCTAAAGGTTTTTCAATTACATTATCAAACATTTACAACACATTGTATGTACACGCATTATTACTTAAAATCAGCATTGTAAAAACAATTAGCAGACCAAATAATAATCATCGCTGGGTGCAAAGAACTCCATGAACTAAATAATTATCATAGTAATCAAACGTTTGATAAATAAAATTAGATATTATTTCGATAAGCAAGACACAATCTTGTTGGAAAACGCCTCAGAATCCATAAGGCACAGTGTCATAATTATAGCGGTACTCGTTTGGTGTAAACTACTTGATACAATTTCCTCTCCTCTTTGGTCTGAATATCCATAGTTGTTCTATTTCTCGTTATTCTGTACGGATCCGTCACCTATACTTTGCCAGGGCCTTCTCTGCGCACCATGTTCGACATCGTATCGAAATTCACCAAAAACTGATTCCTATAATTCAGAGTTATGCCTCGAACTTTACAATGAGTCGGGTTTCCACCTTTGTCTGGCTTGTGCAAACGATGAGCGTAGTTTTTAGGTCCGCCCGACACGAATGTAGTAATGTAATTATGCATTTCCAGCTCGTTGGTCAGCTCTCCTAGAAAATCGCCAATCTCTGGCTCCCATATTCCCCACCACGACTGACATAAATCACGCTATCGGTGTCGTAATAGAGCACTGTATGACCCAGTCTCTCCAACAGTTCGTACAATTTAAGGCGAGCTCGACACGTTGTATATGCTGCGATAATGACGTTAGTCATTCCTGGGGGCTCTACGAAGTCTTCCGTTCGTTGCCACTGAACCTCCACCATCTCGTCATTAACAAAGTTGGTGCTCTGAACCTCGATGTCGTCACGCGTCATCATTTCAAAGTATTCAGTATAGGGTCCTTCACATACGAAGTCTTCGTTATGTTGGGTCGCTGTCCAAACTTCCCCCAGAAGCTAATGAGAAGGGGAAAAATACAATAAAACAACATTTGTTTAGTATGCTTGCACACAGCATGCACATCCTCCCCTTTAAGATGAACCAAACATATAAAAATCACAATAGACAAACAATGTACATGCATGTACATTTGTAACGCGACTTTTACCTGTTCAACATCAACTTCGCAATGGCCCTCAGTCCGGGATTTTTCTTGATGTTGTCCCATTCGAGTTGTATTCCTTCCTTGTCCAGATACTGCCTGATGTATCGGTGCTTCTGCTCATCTGTGCGGCACCAGGAAGGCCAATCACTCGCTTCCTGTTTCAGTTTGAGGAAGGCATTCACATAATCGGTGAAGAGGCCGCCTTCCTTGGTGGCCGGGTTGTATTCAGCAACCTTATCAAAGTGCCAGACTTCGTAGATTTTCACGAGCTTGTACCCTTTTTCTATGGCCTTTTGTAGCTCCAAAGTGACCCACGTGCCGATGAGACAGCGTTCTTCTTCATTGTGATAACAGGGGGACTGTTGTAAGGTATCGGCACACATTGCGCACAGGGGAAACATGAGGCGACCCGAAGCCTTGTACGGGATCACGGGGTGATATAGCCCTCTCGGTGGAAGAATCTTGCACTTAACCAGACCTTCGTATTTACTGATGTCCCCAAAATGTTCGGTTATGATGGTGGGATGGCCAACGGGGTATCGTCCATACTTGTTGACGTACGGATACAACGATGTAAAGTCAACATAATTAATTTTCTCCCCTGGACCTGCCACGTAATGCAATCGGCTAGCGTTAGTGCGACGTAGAAAGCATCTCGCGGGACGAGTGATGCAAGAATCTCCGACGAAGAAACGAAAGCCTTCATGTCGGTGTTTTGTTTAAGCTCAGCATCGAACTCACACTCCCATTTTTCGATGTAATTATACCCGCATTTGGTGATGAACTGCCGTTTGTCGATGGTCTTTTGGTATAGTTCAGTCATGGTGAGTCCATTGAGAGGGTGTTTAGTATCCCGAGCCAAGCAACTGTGACCGTGATGGAGACACCCGTGAAACTCCAAAACGGTTTTCATCCCGTTCGATTCGTAGTATCCGTCAGCCTTATATCTACCGATTTGTTTCTCACGCCCGTTTGCTGCGTGCTGGATGGAGTGTCCGGTGTGGTGAGCCATCCATTTTAGCCACTTGAGGGCTTTGATGGATTGACGATCGTTGGATTGATATCCCTGCGGATGGATAATACCGATGGTCTCCAGCTCCAAGTACTTAGAACGATAGACCAAATTGCAAGCGGAAGCGATAGTGATACAATGTTGAAAGGGGTCTATGCCAGGGGTCGCATCGTCGGCTGTCATGTCCATAAAGAGGGATCTGAAGCTCAGGCAGAACCGACGGAGAATATCAACGTCAGAACGACAATATTTGACGATTTCTCTTTGAAAGTCGAAGGAATTATTCTGGTGCTCACGATAACACTGAACAAAAACTTGTCTCTCTGTCGCCTTCATGGAATCAGGATTGTAGAAGTGCATCTCGGGCAGGTGAGGTAATACAGCATTCTGGTTGGCCCAGGTGTTGAAGAAATGGGGGAAGTATCCCTTTGCTAGTTCCTTCAGGCCAAAAGCACCGGGAAGTTTAGCGAGACCCATGGGAAGGAAATTGAAAGAATCAATAAACTTCATGTCTGTGGTCTGTACTTTGATGCTCATAACCTTGGCTCCGTTAAGAATGACTTTGGGTTGGACTGCATTGTCATACAGGTATCGCAGGACAAAATAGGAATCGTAACCCTTAAAGTTATGGCAGAGTACGATGCAACCGGCATTCTCCTCGCTAAAAAGCCATTTGCAAAACTCCTGTCGTGTGTTTTTCCCGATAAAAACTCTCTCGCGCTGTCCACATTGTGTACATGATGTCAGAGTGTCTTTGTTGAAGCATTTGTTACATACTTTATGGGCAATGCACAGACTCGGTTCGTGAATTCCTCTTTCTTGAACGCATTCAAAATCGAAGAAGATGTATGTATACTGAGCGCACAGTCCTTCCCATCGCTCGATGGATGTTCATCTTCCTCGTTGTCACTCGGGGTCATTTCGTCCTTTTGACACTGAAGTGCTGGTTGCATGAAGCACATGTGTTCTTGGGGCACATATTCCTTACAAACCTTACAGTACTTTTCGCCGCAGACGTGATCCTTATTTCGATGCCGTTTCCGACTGACAAATTGACCGCAACCGAGACATCGGTAGTACAATTTGCAAACCGATTGGGAGGATGACACCTGTTTCAGGTGATTTTCGTAACAATCGGTACTCTTGAAAAAAACGATTTCAGTCACGACAATACGTCCATTCATCTTCGACACAATTAGATTGGAAGCAAAGTTTACAAGTATTTGCACAGCGATGATCGAATTTGGTATTGTAACCTTTCATGCATTCGATACAAAAATAACTGCGGTTAACGAAGGCCGGCATGCTGGTAATAACGTCATAATGCTCATCGTGATGATAAAGATTATTTGTTGATTAGCTGGGGGGCCTTTGTAGATGATGGCATTGCCATAGTCTTTCGATGCGACCATTAATTGATATTCTGGTAGTGCAACTTGAAACTTGCGTATTTCGTCGATCCCACATTTAGCTAGTGGTACTCCAGCCTAGCGATGCAGCTCTAAAGCCAGAGCCCTCTGCAACTGACAACCTGTGCGAAGGGCCTCCCATTTCTCGTGTTTTTCTATTCTGGCTTTTCTCGTGACTATGGCTCTAGCGCAGCATAAATCATCTTTGTTCACGATTTGAATGATGCACTGTTTCTCCTTCAGGAACCTTTCTAGGTCAACGTATTTTTTCTTGCTGATTTTCCCACCTAGAGGCATGGAGACTTGCGTCACCACGTGAATCTCCAAAGTACCGTCTATCGTAAACTGCTCGTACGATTGCAGGACTCTCTCTACCCTGGCTAAGAACCTTTCAGCCGTCAACTGGAATCGAGTCATGAAGGGTAAATGAATGGGGTAGTCCAGTTCGGGACAAGTGACCACAAATCGAATGAGATCTTGGGGTTCGGCCCCCTCCGTCACCTCGTCGATTAAACTCTGGAAAACCCTTTGTAAAGTCTCCAAAACATGAGAAGGATCGTGAATAGCGAGATCGTCGTTAAAGTTCACGATGTACTGAAGACCCTTTGTCTTACACTTCTTCATTTCGACTTCCTTCACCCGAGTGACTCGGTAAAGGTCGCGTACACTGCCGGATACTCTCTTGCGTTTGGGTGCGGGCTCGTCGGATGAGGTTGACTCCTGCGCTCCATAGCCCTCCTGCAAAAAGGAGGCCCCGCCGTGCTGACTACTGGTGTGTCGAAGGTAGTTATCTCGTCTCGCAAACACCTTGCCGCATACGTCGCAATGATGTTGACTGGCATCGTTGTGGCGGGCCACGTGCCGGTTGTAGTTTTTACGTGCATTGAAGTCCTTGCTGCAGATCTCGCATGTAAACATCTGTGGAGTAACGAGAGTCATTGTTCGATCGGGTTTAGTGACGAGTATTCCAAACAAACAATATATTCTCGCTTTCAACAAATCGTACGATTCTGTATCCAATGAACCTTTGGCCTCAACCATTAACAGTAGTAGGCCTATGTATAAAACGTCCGTCCTGAGGATTCAAAGCGTTAAGAAAATAGAGCAACTTCCGAACAAAAATGGAAAATCGGATACCTATGTTTATATCCCTGTATACGTATGGGCACAATTCATCAGACAATCAGAGTATAATAATAATAATAATTCTTTATTGCTACAGACATATTCAGATACATCGTAGAATTCATTGTGGCTGCCGCCTAAAAAATACATTGACACATTGATTAAAATTAGTACACAAAGTCATATAAAAGTATGATAAGCACACTACAAAATACGATAAAAGTGCAATTACAGTCAATACACTCATAGATCTTAGGAAAAAAAAGACATAGGCCTTATTGATAAAATCCACCGAGAAAAATATAAACAACATTACAAAACATTAAAAATACATGAACAAGGTTATTTTAAAAAGTTGAAATGTCCGTTAAGGAAGCGAATTGCAGTGTTATAAAAAGATCGATTTGACCGACTTGTTGCGCCAGGTAGTGATCGATAGGCTTTTCTAATTTTTACAAAGAGTTCATTTGCCGGATGGAATTCATCTCTCATAATATTCTCTGCACGCCTCAGTGTCCTTTTCCTATAGATTTTGTCCAAAGATGTTAGTGGTTGACCTATGATAGTGGAAGCGGTTTTGACTAATCTTTCAAGTCTACGTCGGTCTTCACAGCTGATGTTTCCAAACCAGACAGTCATTGCAAATATGAGGACACTCTCAACGACCGCTCGGTAAAAGAGCACAAGAACATCGGCACTCACACGGAAACTATTCAGCCGGCGTAAAAAGTACAGCCGCTGCTGGGCCTTCCTCAAACAGTGATCTACATGTTGCCCCCAATCTAGGGAATTCGAAATAAAAATGCCAAGAAATTTGAATACGTTGGTAATTTCCACTTCTGCCCCGCTGATCAGAATTGGCTCTATTTTGTGATCCCCACGTCGGAAATCAACTATGATTTCCTTAGTTTTAGAAACATTCAGCTGTAGATTGTTTTCACGGCACCAACGAGCTACGTTGACTATTTGCTGCCTATAATGAGATTCATCTGCACGTGAAATAAGCCCAGCAATGGTTGTATCATCGGCAAACTTAGTCACCATGCAATCATCAAATGATGAAACACAGTCATATGTAAACAAGGAATAGAGTTGAGGGGAGAGAACACAACCTTGCGGTGCTCCAGTATTTAGAACTAGACTCTTTAAGCCCGTTGCACACTAGACGAAATCGCCGAGGTCCCTGGCGATGAAATCGCAACCATGTCATGAAATCGCAAATCTGTGGTGTGTGCAAGTGACCCTTGCGAAACAAATCGCCAGGGACCTTGGTTTTTGATCTCCGAGGTCCAGACCTCCTACAAAATTTCGCACCCTTGTCAAAATCGCCGTGATCGTGTGTGTGAAACGTGAACAGTGTTCGTAACCACGGACCCTGGTTTTGGCAGGGACACTGGGCATGCGCACTGCGCGTGTTTATGTTTGGAACCAGTGTTATAGCTGCGCTGGTATGGTCGGCGGGCGGACGGGGCCGACCACCACGGGTAATCTCCGTCAACCACTCCTTGTGAAAAACAATGCTTCTGACTGGCACTGTGTTCACCCCATTATTATCCCAAGCTATATCATGGTTTCGGTAGTAAAATAAATTGTACTTTTTTTGTAGCGTAACCGAGTTCCGATCAGGCTTGAGCCTATATAGCGCAGCGTGATCGTAGTCGTAACTCGTATGCAGACTTGCGGTCGCTGTGCACGTGCACTGTGCAGTACATGTATACAGTTTGTGCAAAGACGTGTTGTGTCATGTCACATGTGCCGTGCGTAGGCTGGTTTCGGCCCTACTGCTCCTGTAGTGTCACTATGGCTTTACCTAGAGGCGGAAACCACACCTAGACTTGCCAACCTCGCTAACGTCGCGAAGGGAAATCGGTCATAAAAAAAAATAATAGTGTACGCTACTCATCGTTTGTCTCCAAATGTTGTTTCCGCGTAGTTTAATATTATTCCCTTCGTTACTATTGTGGTATGAATAGTGGTGTGAATAGAAAGAAGGGGAACACAGGCTTCAATTTGAGGGTAAAATTTTGCAATGTTCAACTTCCGATATCTCAAGAAATGAATGAAAAATTCCTTCTCAAATTTTCTAGAATTCTAGAAAATACACTTTGGTTGCCCGCGAAACTTAAAACATCGCTAGTATAACTGTAATAAACATTAGTTATTTGTTAGAAAACAACTCAACTGTAAGGGCTGCGCTGGCAGAAGTCTACTAATCATTGCACACGTACTGAGTGCACGTAAAGTTCCGAAACGGGGGACGTTGGTGTTTTGGTGACAGCGTTGTGTGTGTAAGCTCGCTTCGTGATCGCTAACGACCTAGGTGACAGACAACTGGCGCCTGTAACCAAGGACCCTAGTTTTTCGGTTGTGTGTGAAATGGGCTTTAGGTGTGGGCACTTGTGCAGGGTCGTCAAAGCGAGCATAGAAATTGTTAAGACGGTCAGGGAGTTGCGACTCGGCAGATGGAGTAGATGCTATTTTTCTATAAGGGGCTATTTTCTGGATGCCGCCCCAAACGTCTTTCATGTCACCGTTCGCCAACTGATTTTCAAGTTTTCGTTTATAGTTTCTCTTAGCATCTCTGATCGCATTTCGCAACCTATACTTGGCATGTTTATACTCATCCCAGTTGTGATCAGCAAATGCTACTTGCTTGGCACGAATTTGGCTGCGGAGGGAGTCTCCAAACCACGGTTTGTCGTTTCCATATATAGTAACCGATTTCCTTGGTATACAGATTTCCTGACAGTATCTGATATAATCGATGATGACATCTGTACTGCCGTGAATGTCATTGGAGTCGACCAAAGTCTCCCAATCAGTACAAGCCAAGCATCCCTGGAGTTTTGCGATAGCCGGTTCTGTCCACTGAAGAACAGTCTTGACGATTGGTTTTGTTCGTCGCAATGCCTGGCGGTAAGCTGGGATCAAGTGAATCATGTTGTGGTCAGCTTCTCTCAGGGGCGCGCGGCTAATTGCCTTATAGGCATCTTTGATGGTAGTGTAGCAGTGGTCAATCGTCTTGTCCTTCCTTGTATGGCATTGCACGTGCTGATAAAACTTTGGCAAACCTTTCTTAAGATTTGCATGGTTAAAGTCTCCTACAATGATTGGAATGACCCCTGGATTTGCGTTCTCATGTCTAGTGACAATAGAAGAGAGTTGAGAGATAGCCAATTGAGCATCTGCATCAGGGGGAATGTACACGGCGATCAGGATTAAAGCCCGGAATTCCCGAGGCAGATAATAAGGTCGGCATTGAATGGCCAATGATTCCAGTGCCGGCGTACACGAACGCGAAAGTTCCTTGCAGTCCATGCACCATTGACTGTTGACCATTATGCAAAGACCTCCTCCTTTCACCTTATTCACTTCAGTGAACAGCCGGTCGGATCTGAATAGCGTGAATCCAGGGGGTGTGACGGCACTGTCGAGATCGCGGGAATCAAGCCAGGTTTCCGTTAGGCAATGCACACAACAATCTCTGAAATCCTTCTTAGAAGACATCAAGGCGATAAATTCATCCATCTTGTTCCTCAGTGAGCGGACGTTAGCCAAGAAAATGCTTGGGAGTGGTGGCCGATCGGGACGTCTCCTGAGCCTGACAAGCTCCGACCTCTCCGGCCCCGCTTCCGCATGCGTTTCCCTGATGTCGAATCACCATGGCCTTCCTCGGACGGATTGTGCAACAAAGTTCCAATAATATCCAGCTTTGCACGAGTGGCAGGATCATGAATTAGTTCCGAAGACTTCAGGGAGAGTAACTCCTCCCTACTGTATACAATGTAGGTGCAACACGACTTGAATAACGAACATAAAATAAGTAAAATCAAACCAGAACGAACAGCAGCCATGTCGCCATCAACCGGCGCCAACAGTCTCGGGCTTTAGTATGCTGGAGTTCCATAAAGAATTTACAAATGGTTGCAAAACAACGTAAGGTAAGCGTTTGTGTGCTTAGGTAAAAGATACCTTTTCCAGTTGTAACGTGACGTCCGTATAAATAAACCTTTCTACCTGACGCAACTGCTTCTGTTCCTCCCATCCAAGCGGTACAAACTACTTGCTGAAGATATGTTAAGAAAGTGAGAAAAAAAAGACATTGATTTCTATGTACTGCACACATGCATACAAAACTTGTTAAATTTTAATGTAAAACACGTATACACAAGTTGAATGATTCTGCGAGATGTAACGAGTCCGACGTTCCGAAGCAAACTGATGTCGCGTTCTGGGTTTCCAGACGTATGTAACTCTATTGCGGACGTCGTAGTTTACTGCGTTGTTTAAATGCTTGCTTATGATTGGTTAAACAAATTTAATAGGGATTTTGATTGGCCGATCGCGCCGTCTACAGACGCTTGATGTCATGTTTAAGGATTTAGCAAAAACGTGTCTGGACACGTTTTATTGATAATGCGAATACGAGACAACTTCAAACTCGACAGAGTCATTCTCCAACGTGATTGGTTAGGAGCTGCGATCACGCCATGGCCGCGTGTTGATTGTTTTTATCTCGGGCTTTAGAAAAAAGTATCAAGATCTGCTCGAATGACATTTCCTTCGCTAAGTGTTGACACATATATAAACCGTCATTGCGAAGTTTTGCGATACATGCAGTCTACAACTTTGACGCACAGGCTGGTACGAGTTTACTCCAGTCCCATCTGAGATCCAATACGGCATTGTCCAACCATGTACGATTCAAGATTGATGTACATGTACATGTAGCGATAATATTGAATGTCCCTTGTACCGTATACACTGCTAATAAACAGTTAGTTTCATGGCACATGCATGTACATGTTTGTTAATTGTATTATTTAATACTCGTCATAATTTCAATTGATAGTACGAGTGTGGTTTATCAATTTAAAAAGACGTCAGTTCAGTAGTTGCCAGGGTTATCTTGCTTGAAAGCTTTGTGACTAATTCATCTTTTCTTTTTTAAGGGTGAATAGAAAAGAATTAAAGGGGGTAACACGTCGCGTATACCTTTGAGTAGTTATCAAACTCACAGGTAACATGGGGACAGGTTTATTGTTAACTTACATAATATGAAATCGGCTATCGTTAAAAAGTCACCGCAATTTTAAGTCATGCCTCGTCGTTTTGCTAACTTGTAATTTTATTTCACTGGCATTAATACTTTTCGTTCCTTTTTTTTCTTTTTTCTTACTCACGCGTTGTTTTAAAGTTTGTAGACCTATTGTACATAATTCCTATTTGTGTGTGACGAGTTTTATGCCCCTTAGAATTTGGGCCTGTAGTTATTCGCAAAGATTATTAACATTAGTTCTCGTGCTATACTTAGAGACTACATGTACATAATATATGTGTTGCAACCGGCCAACAATCTATAGGCCTAGAGTCTTTCTTTTTCTGGGGATGTCATTGATGATTCAGTGATTCCCATACTGGTCATTTGTTTTACTCCCCGTTTGGGAAAAAAGGGAGGAATTCACCCTCAGTTGATCGAGAAGATGTCTCTCCCGTCCGACCAGCCAAAATGCAGCGGCCATCTTTGATTTCGAACTAAACACGCGACCGCTACACGCAAATCGATGACGTTCTGACAGGTTCGGGAGCGCAGTTGTATTAATCGTAAATTAGCCAGCCCCCTTATCTAACTGCCTTTCAGTTATATAAATACATTTATCCACATGGGGGAATGTCAAATTGGCCCGCCACAAGCGATAAGTATTCGCTTGACTGACTGACAAGTGGGCCTGCCAAATCCTTAAATAATATTTAATGCCATGTTTGTTTGTTAATGAAACCATACTGTCTCTTTTTAAACGTTAAGATTGGTGCACAAACTACGGGTGTTTCTGGGGGTGCACTTGCAAGGTGCTGGGCCTTGCATGCATGGGTCCAGACTCCAGAGAGGTTGGGCTCTCTGTGCTGGGGTATAGGCCAAGCTAAATGCCTCGAGCTATATCCCGGATGTTACAGTGAGCTTGTTTTAACCATTAACCCTTTTCCTTCCTCCATCTTTTAACTAAACAACGAAATCCTGGTTTGGAAAAGGCTGGACTTTTTGATATTCTCATGACCTTTCTCAAAGACAATGAGGGAAAGTGATGCAAGTTTTGAGGGGGAAAGTGATGCAACTGAGGGAAAATGATGCGAGTTTTGAGGGAAAGTGATGCGAGTTTTTGGTGAAAGGGATGCGACTCAACTGTGCATGGATCTTTTAGAATGAAGAAATACGATGTTTCGTATACAGTCACCAATTTCTAGATCTATCCGATAGTCATAGTGTGCAAACTATCGTAGTTTGATGTTTTAAAACAAGATTCTTTCGGATTTTTCACAGTGCTAACTTATAATGCAGAAGCTGCACCCACGTCTAAACATCGATTGAATTAATCGGTGATATTGAAAAAGTGACATTATACTCAGATACAAAGACCCTGACATTCGTTTAACAGCGATTGAATTCAATGTTTAAGGTGATATACAAAAATGTTGCAAACTGCTTACTGACTAAAATTACCAAAATGTAAATCTTAAAATTTAGTGGGCCTGATGTTTCGATCCTAGCAGGACCTTTCTCAAAGGCAGAGTGACAAGTACACAGATACATGTACACGAAGGAAGGGGGGAGAGTGAATAGGACACGGATGAGAAACAAAGGACAAAGAGTGAAGCGGGTAGGGAGAGATCAAAGGGAAGGGCAAGGAGTAGGGTAGGGATTAGTGAGAAGAGGGGGAAAGATCAAAGAGAAGGGCAAGGAGTAGGGTAGGGATTAGTGAGAAGAGGGGGAAAGATCAAAGAGAGAAGTGTGAAGGACTGAACACAAAAGAAGGATTATCAGAAAGCTGCATGGTGTTAGTCATTACCCTCCTGGATGTTGAGACCATGTGGTTGAATAGTCTGAAGACGCTTCATCCACATTTTCTCACGGCTAAGACGGACAGCATTACTACGGTGACCAAGTGATTCTATGCCCAGTACACTCATATCTGATATCGAATGATCAGGGAGATTGAAGTGATACCAAACAGGGGTGTCCATTTTCCCGGTTTTGATAGTAGACCTATGGTCATAGATCCGTTTTTTGAGGGTGTTTTGGTCTCGCCAACATACTGAATATTACAAACTCTACAAGAGATGAGGTATATGATGTTGGAGGTAGTGCACGTGATACAGCCATAGGTCGAGTGGGTAGTTCCAGAAGAATGTCCATTGAAAGAGTCTATTTCCTTGACATGTGTCTTACAAACAATACATTTCGAGGTACACTTAAATGTACCAAATTTAGTTGGAGGTGAAGAGTCCAAAGGGGGAACCTCTGCTCGGACAATTAAGTCACGCAGGTTACGGGGCCGCCTGAAAGCCAAAACAGGCGAATTTGGAATGGCATCAGCCAGACGATCTGAAGTGTGGAGAATATGGTGGTTTTCCTTAGTTATCTTCCTGAGGGGAGGAAGAGAAGGGTGGTAGGAAGTAGCTAAGGGAACCTTGGGCTTGTCCTTGGGACCTGGTGACTTTTGTTTTAGTGCCGAACGTCTGGGAATGGAATAGACTTTAGCAATGGAGTTCTTCACTTGGCGAGAACTATAGCCTCTAGCAACCAAGTTACTGGCCAATACACGTGTATGGCGGCGAAAGTCAGACTCATTGGAACATATGCGCCTCAATCTGAGGGCCTGGCTATACCAGTCTTACAGTGTCTGGGGTGACAACTGGAGGAATGGAGATATTGATGAGTGTCGGTGGGCTTAGAATACAAGTCAGTAGTGAGAGTATTGAGGTCTTTCCGGACGGTGACGTCCAGAAAGTGGGTCTGCTGAAGAGACTGCTCCCATGTAAATTTGATAGTCCTATGGAAGGAATTGATGTGGTCAAAGAAAGCATTCAAGCTGCTACTGTCCCTAGTCCAAATGAAGAACACGTCATCTATGTATTTCCACCAAATCCAGGGACGGCATGGAGCCTCACTGAGCATGCGTTCCTCAAGGTCACCCATGAAGAGGCAAGCAAAGGAAGGAGCCATGCGCGTGCCCATGGCAGTGCCATGCACTTGAAGATAGTGCTTGCCAAGAAAGGAGAAATTATTCTTGGCCAGCACTAGCCTAATGAGGGTGGTTATGTCGGAGATGGGTGGAGAAGACTGTTTTCCTTTGGCCAGGGCCGAGGAGCAAGCTCGAATGCCTTCTTCCTGGTGGATGTTAGTGTATAGAGAGGAAACGTCAATAGTACCAATTATGGCAGTGGTAGGAAATTGATCCTTGACACTTTCCAACTTTCGCAGAAAGTCGGGAGTGTCATGGACGTAGGAGGGGATTTGGGGAACCAAGGGTTTGAGAAAAGAGTCAATGAAAAGAGATATGTGTTCCGTATGTGAACCATTGCCAGAGATGATGGGTCTGCCTGGGTTGTTGGTCTTGTGAATTTTCGGGAGAAGGTAGAATCTGGCAGTTCTACAATTGATCGGTGATAGAAATCTGTGAGCTTTTTTACTCAAATGATCACGTGATCGCATGTCATCCAAAACTTCCTGAATTTGCTCTGAAAATTTGCCAGTGGGGTTAGAGTCCAGACATTTATAGTGCTATAATATAAATATTCCGAATTCAATGTTTGTCAGCAACTCACGAAAAAAAATTACGATAATACGATAAGATAAGAACTTAAATGTTTACAGTACCTTCGATTGCAGCCAACTTGTAGTCTGGGACCTACCCATAACTGTTTCTTAATAGACATCAAATTTTCTGTAGACTAAGCGAGGAAGAGGGGCAGTCTGCGAGTAGTTTTTGCTACTGTCGCCTAACGCATTTCTCTAACTAAGTTTACAGCATCGAACAATATTATTCGATGTTTTCTGGTTGTTGTTGTTGTTGGTGTTGTTGGCATTCTGATCTCACATCCGTATAAAATGATAAAACACAATTGCGTGTATATTTTCTTATCTATTTCAATATCCAAACGGTCTCGAGTCATGTATACGAGATACGACTACTGCAGTTCGTTGTAACCATCAAATCTGAATGTCATTTTAACATTCATAATACTACGTTTTTAATGGACGGCTTAAAACGTGCCTAGGATACGAAGTGACCTGGGTATAGGAAGTAACTGGGTACGTATCTGATGGGAGTGACAGTAGGAGATCAAACTACAGCAACTGCACTTACCTCCTGGTGAGCCGATTCCATTTGAGATTCCTCGCCGTTGAATCACAATCCTCCGTCTCGTTTCCACGACCCGAATTAGCTTCTCTTGGCGCTGGTCGATGAACGTTTCTCAAACGCGCATTTAACGCCAAGAACTATAGTATAAGCGTTTAAAAACCGCGGCTCATTTCGACGGATCCAATGAATGAACGACCGACACTGAATTAACTATCCGACCTTGTTTGTCCATTTCGCGAATACTCATTATGGTGACGTCAGTGTGCCCATTGTGCGAGTACAAATGTGGTGTACGAAGGAAATTGTTACGCAATAGCCAGGTATACGGAAAGTGCGTAGTACACTATGACCCCGTATAAAAAGAACAGCTACGTATATAGTTCCCGCTGCCGAGTACCGTCCATTGTTTACGGGTTAACGTCCACGTCACGCACAGTTCATTCGATTCAGCGTACAGCGTCCATTGTAAGAGGATATCTATTTGCTTATCGATTACGTCAGGACCGCTAACTACAACTGCGTAGAGTAAGCGTTTAAATCCCCCGCGAATTTCGACGGGGTAGAGACTGACGGTCCAACTTTGTTTACCCGATGATTCATTAAAGTGATGTCACTGGGTCCATTGTGCTCAGGCTACCATGTAGGAACGATCCTGTTACGCAACAACCGGGCTTCGGAGAGGTTTGCTAGTGGCACCGTACCATTTTATATCGTGGGTAATATTTCATCGTGGTGTAGGTTACCATAGCATTACGTAGATAACGTAGATTATGCAATTCGGTTTCCTTCATGCCGCGTAATACCTAATTATGAAATAAGCGATAAGCTCTTTTGGTTACAACAACCCCTCATACATTTACCTATATACCCCGTCGCTACGTGGTAGATCCCGGCTCCTCATTTTATGCTAATGAGGGGTCACGTGGGGCCAAATATGGCCTTCTGATTGGTCAATAACCCCCTCGGAGAGAGGATTAATTACCTAGTCAGACCCGGTGTATATATACTCATAAGGCAAACAAAGATGCATTGCCACAAACAGAGACAAGTGAAGGAAATGTTTGGACGGCTCAATCAACACCCGCACGGACATCTTACCATCTGAGCTATGGTACGCAAAATCATAGGTCCGCGTCCCCACTGCCCTCCAAGAATTCCTGCAGTACCTCAACGGACAACACCCCAACATCGCCTTCACCATGGAAGTCGAACAGGATGGCTCCAAGCCGCTCCATCCCTTTCCTGGATGTCAAGGTTTCCCGCAACCCTGACGGTACACTTGCACACTCTGTGTACAGGAAACCGACCCACACGGACCGCTACCTCGATCCACCAACGATCCTTCCACCACCCCGGCATCAAGGCTTCCGTCAACCGCACACTGGTGAGGCGGGCCTTCGACATTTGTGATGCAGCCTTGTTACAGCCAGAACTGCAACACATCAAGTCAGCCCTCCAGATGAACGGATACAAGCCCAGCCACATCAAGCTCTCAACCCCACCCCCTGACCAAAGGGTCACCTATACCCAAGGTCCCTCTCCTAGTTCTGACCTAGGTCCCACACCCAAGCCCCCCTCAGTCACCCTCCCATACATAGGCCCCGCATCTCACCGGCTACAACGCGTCTTCCACAGAGCAGGCATAAGAGTCTTCCACTCATCGTCCAACAAGCTCCAGTCCTCCCTTCACACCCATAAGGACAAACCAGCCTCCTCGGAACAACCAGGTGTCTACCGTATCCCCTGCGAATGTGGAAAAGTCTACATTGGGGAGACCGGTAGAAACCTGGAAACCCGACTGAAGGAGCATAAAGCACACGGCCGGCGGGGTGACTTTGACAAGTCATCCATAGTCAAACACTCCCACTCTGAGGACCACCTAGTCAACTGGCAGGCAGCGGAACTACTCGTCCCCATTCAACAATGGCACTCCCGACGGATCCGAGAGGCCATCGAAATCCGCAAGCACGACACAGTACCCCAAGACATCGGCTACCACCTCAGCGACATTTGGCTCCCCCTCATCCCGACCAATGGATCTTCTATATCCTAGGTCATCCCAACCATACCCACACCAGTCTAAGCCCCCCTTCCCTAGCCGACTCATGGATCACCTATATCCACGGCCTCCCCACCACCTTCTGACACACCCCAGTGAGCACCTATAGGTTCCCCCCACCAGTCTCCCCTTAGGGTTTTCCCGCCTTCCCACCTCAGTGACCTAAGCCCCCCTTAGGATAATCCCCCCAGAAGATAATCTTTCCCGCCTTCCCGCCTCAGCGACCACCGGTACATAAGGAGTTCCACCACCGATCCCAAGACATTCTCCTGATGACGGCCAGAGCATACTGGTCGAAACTTCGAGTTACGCTCAGGTTCTTTTCAGAACCATACTTCTTCCTTTAAGAGACCTGATACAATGTACATGGTGTTCACCGCAATCCTTCCTATATTGATTCACTCACCATGCAAAGCCTTAAGTCTCATTTAGCAAAAACTCAATTCAAATATTGTGTGTCAATCATGGGACACCGTAGCGCTTTACGTGTTGGCCAGCCGAAATTCAGGCCTAAATTTAGGGCCAGGTTCAGTCCGTGGCTGAAGTAGGGTCTGCCTGACTGAAGGTAGCCGCGTATTGGGCTCCAAAACACAGCCGCACATTCAGCCGCCCTTTCAAAAACCTAGATCACATGAAGCAAAAGGAGGTCCTTTTTCCGATGGCCGTACTCCGTGTCCGTTTTTTATCTTCAAGAGTGTATTTTAACTGTCATTTACAAATTACAGCTCTGGGCACATTTGCTGCGGCCACTGTTTGATTAACCACAATTACAACGTTGATTTATAGGTATAATAGTTATATCATTTGCATAGTGATTAGTGGTCTTTTAAACCTCCCTAAAGTTGGACTTCTGCCGCACATGCACGCACGCGAAGTCGACATCGTAGTACAGTCATGTGCATCGCTGACGACTTTGTTAGGTCTAGGGACCTGGAAATTTTGACCGATATCTCACCGTGCGAAAGCTTCTTATATAAATTATAAATTATACCTTTGAGAAAGGTCCTGCTAGGATCGAAACGTCAGGCCCACTAAATTTTAAGATTTACATTTTGGTAATTTTAGTCAGTAAACAGTTTGCAACATGTCTGTATATCACCTTAAATTATACATGATTGTAAAAGACGCTTTTTCCCATTCCGATAATGACGGGGATATTGCTTCAAGACAAGCAAATTATGTGCTAGAATACAGCCAGAGAATTTGCGCAGTTGCAGTGCCGTAAGAATAGAAAACGGAAATTGTGTTACGGCTACCGTAACAATAGCCGCCCAAATTACTGTTAGCGCTATTTCCGACGATTTTGGGTTGAAAATGGCGCCCATAATAATTACTGTCTTAATCAAACATTAATTAGAGACCTTAAAATTTAGTGGGCCTGACGTTTCGATCCTAGCAGGACCTTTCTCAAAGGCAGAGTGACAAGGACAAAACAGATACATGTACACGAAGGAAGGGGGGGAGAGTGAATAGGACACGGATGAGAAACAAAGGACAAAGAGTGAAGCTGGTAGGGAGAGATCAAAGGGAAGGGCAAGCGGTGGGGTAGGGATTAGTGAGAGGAGGGGGAAAGATCAAAGAGAAGGGCAAGGAGTAGGGTAGGGATTAGTGACAAGAGGGGGAAAGATCAAAGAGAGAAGTGTGAAGGACTGAACACAAAAGAAGGATTATCAGAAAGCTGCATGGTGTTAGTCATTACCCTCCTGGATGTTGAGACCATGTGGTTGAATAGTCCGAAGACGCTTCATCCACATTTTCTCAGAGAGACAATAATTTTCTCATTAGAGACAATAATTTGTTCTCATTAACAACTTTTTGAAAGAATGTGGAGTATATTATTTTTGCTTTTACGGCCTCATTCATT
This sequence comes from Luidia sarsii, assembly GCA_949987565.1. Taxonomy (NCBI): domain Eukaryota; kingdom Metazoa; phylum Echinodermata; class Asteroidea; order Paxillosida; family Luidiidae; genus Luidia; species Luidia sarsii. The sequence goes on from OX465104.1 coordinate 20,673,125, forward strand.
CATTCGTTCATTTTTCTTAGGTGGTTACTAGTCCGAGTAACTTGGACCCTTACAATCGCACTTTTTAAAAAAATTGAGAGGTCGGGCGATAGTAGGGTCCAAGGAATCCTGCTGGGAAACCCGGTAAGTAACTATTTATTCGACTCCATATGACTACCCCCGACCAAAAAAAACACCCAGATTTTACCCCGAACACACCCGAGAAACCGTCCCACGCACCCATCTTTGAATTAAGTGAGAATCACCGATTTCAATACTAGTCATTTGTTTTACTCACATTTGGGGGGAAAGGAGACATTTTCCCTGAGGTTATCGAGAAGATTCTCTCCCGTCCGACGAGCCAAAATGCGGCGGCCCTCTTTGATTTCAAATCGAAACGGTATACACACAAATTGATGACGATTGCGCGACCATAGGAGTCAACGCGTGCTGCGCTTGCGCGCGCAAACCATTGATCTCCATAATAAAGACTGGATAAGACACCGCGCGTTGCTCGTGCACAAAATACGCGGTCGAACAATGGCGGCGCGCAACGCTTCAGGAGGGTAGAGTTGTGTATGTTGGTTAGTGCATCTTGCTCTATAGTTAGAGTTCACTCGCTTGGCCGTGGATGAATTTGATCTACCTTGTAGTTGTAGGAACGAGTAATTAAGGTGCCGGAAATATTTTTTTATATCCGCATTTGAATCGGCCACGGCTACACATTGATTTGCTGGTGTTTATCTTAACTTTTCTGAGCAACTTTAGAAATAAAAAAACAAAATATTGCCGGAGGAACATTTTTCATTCATTCAACGCTTGCACAATTGCAAATTGACAAAAAGTAATGCAGATTTATTTCTTGTAATTTTTTTGCACATGGTTATAAGGCTAGTCACCAGTGAAATCCAAATCATTCTTTTTTTTCAAGGGGTGGATTCACCTTTTGGGTAACCCAAATAACAGCAGTTATAATGTTAATGATTATTTGACCACTGCTTGAACAACACCGGTCATAATTATGCCATTAATTTAAAATCGCAGTCATCAATAAGCAGTATGCAGTACTAAATGAGTCCATCTGGGCTAACCAACAACTTACTTGTGAAAAGTTATTCCTTTCTTACGGCTCACTTTTCCGTCCCTCTCCGGCAAATTCACTGATGCACACGCTTTGACCTTTATTATTTTCGAATTTTCCAATTTTATTCGTGTATGTTTATGTTTTTTTCAAAAGATGACTATTTGAAGGGGAAAAATGTGTTCACTTCTGTCAAATGTCCATTCAAATGTGTGCGCGCAGCAAAACGACACGTTCGTTTCTTACCCTCTTGACAAAACGCACACGCGGACGCGCACTTGACGCGCTGTCCTATCCAGTCTTTATTATGGAGATCAATGGCCCAAACACATACACAGACCACGGACGTGTGGTTTTTTATACACGTCCGTGCTGCGCACACGGACCTGTCAAAACGTCATCGATATACGTGTACAAATTTACCGTTTCAATTTGAAATCAAAGATGGCCGCCGCATTTGGGCTCGTCGGACGCGACGGGAGAGAATCTTCTCGATATCCTGAGTGAAAATTTCTCCTTTTTCCCCAAACGTGAGTAAAACAAATGACCAGTATTGAAATCGGTGATTCTCACTTAATCCAAACATGGGTGCGTGGGACAGTTTCACGGATGTTTTCGGGGTAAAATCTGGGGTAGTCATGGAGTCGAACACATATATAGTTAGTTTATCGGGTTTCCCAGCAGGATTCCTTGGACCCTACTATTGCCCGACTCCCTCAAAATAAAAAAGGGCGATGCTCGGACTAGGTAGTTACAGGCACAATCACGAAATCCAAAAGCAACAAACAACACAAACAGAGACATAAATACAATTACCTAAAAGCGAACTAAATCACTGTCGACATACAGAGCTGTAAATGACAGTTGTTTGCTTATACACTCTTGATGAAGATTGATATTTTTGTTTTTAGACTGGAATAATTTTACATCGGTGAAAAACGGACACGGGGTGCGGACGTCAGAAAAAGTACCTCCCTTTGCTTCATACGTTCTAGGGTTTTGAAAACGCTGCTGATTCACAGAATGTGTGGCTGGGTTTTGGGGCCGCGTTCACGGACGTGTATTTATACACGTCCGTGGCCGCGTTACTATACTTACCCCAGGCAGACTTTACTTTACAGACGTAGAAGCTGACGGGGCGATTTGGTAAGGGCATAATGAAACTACATGAATCCTCCAGTTACCGGTTTTCGACGATATAAGGCCTTTTCTTCAAGCTGACCAATGTGAACGAAGGTATCGCACTAAAAGAGCTCTCAGTCACTTTGTCCACACCACAGACTATTAGAATAATCATGTAGAATGTTGATCAAATCTGTCAATTCCGTAAGATTACCCGGTTTTGTTGATGTCCACGGCGCACCGCGCATTAAGCATCGTGACCTATTTTCGACGGTGGTGTTTAGTAAGGTGTCCCAGTGCAGCCAAACGTAAAATAAATTCTTAAAATAACTCAAATGCTGTGTGGCACTGTAAAATTCTTCCCTGTATGTTTTTTTTGTTCACCTTTCGGGGTTTTTTCGACACTGCTTGTAATACTTTCCTCAAAACATTCATAATTTATGCTTAAAACTTGTTAAGTTGTTGGTATGCATTAATTTTCTCCCATTGCCCTGAGCATCTCTTCCTACCTCCATGCCCTGAGCCACTACGTTTGAGATGGGGAAGTTGGATTGACTTTTTGTTATCACCTGTTAACTCCTTTCCCTTCACTTTCCCATCCTTTTCCAAATCATCAAAACTGTCCTCATAATAATAACCTTGGACATAAATTTAATCATCATAATGAATAATTCAAATTGAGAAAAAATTTCTTAAAATGTGAAGAGGGTCATTTACTGTCTGGAAGATATCTTTTACCTTTTTTTTTAATTTGGATCTTCAAGTAAACCATAGAGGTGAAATACGGTAGGGCGGTATCTATGAGTGACACATGCAGCATTTCTCATCCTTGTTAATTTCCACATCAGAAGATACATCGAGGCAGGATGTGATAGTTCGGCTTGATCCAAGCTAATTGTGATTCAGCCATGGAAGCAGGTTTTGTTTCTTTGCCCTTTTGGTGGGGTTGTATTTTTTATCTGGTTGATGTCTTCTTCTGTGACGTTTATAAAAACTCCACAATCCTCTTCTTTTTTTCTTTTTTTTAAGCCTATTACTAGGCCATGTTACAGTTATGCCTTTAAATAATAATAATAATAAAAAATATATATATAAACGAGACACCCTTTAGGAGCCTCCATAGTTTTTACCCGGAACGGACTGCTTGATATAATTTATGGGGTTTGTTATGGTACACTCAGATTTTTTTTAGGACCAACAATAAAGAAAACTGGAGCTACGAAGCAACTGCCAATTTTGTACTAGGAAAATAGACCTCAAAAGAGCAACTTTTTGAATCACATGAGTTTGGCCTACTGGAAGAGCCTAAACTGTCCTCATTTTCGGTGACGGACAAAGAGCAGGAAACAAACCGGAAGATACGAAGTCTGAGATCATTATACGGAGTTGTTTTCATCGTGCGATGTGAGTTAGAAGGCTAAGCGTCGAAAACACGTACCGTCGAAAACGGGTTCCCACGAGGGGCAAGATTTGTAAGACGTGCGGGATCCAAATTATAATCTTTCACAGTGGATTACCTATTTATCATGCTATTTAACAGTCCTATAAAAGGGTAATGAACGGCAAGCATGTTCATTTTCACGCATTGAGCAAGAGACTTGAACTTGAACTTGAAGATAGGCCGTTTTTTTTTAATGAAGCCTTAGGCTCGGGCTTAGGCTTCGGTGAGTCCGAGTAACTTGGACCCGAAAAGTCACCCTTTTTTATCAAATTTTGAAATTGTAAGGGCGACAAGTCACCTTTTTTTTTATCGATTTTTTTTCTTCAAGCCATTAAACCAGTAAAACTTCAAATTCGGAAACAAACACCAACCTTAATTTTCAGGTTTTGTCAGACCCATGGTCAGACAGAGACGGAGCCTGATTGCTAGCATTTCGAAAATCGACCTTCAGTGATAGCGCCATCTGTTGATCGTCTTATTGTCAACTGGATAACTGCATTGCTAACTGTACAATAATGTTGTAATGTACATGTAGTAATATTAGTTACTAATTATGCCTAAATAAGAGTATTATTAGTACACATGTACTTAGCAGTACTAATATTAATGATGATTAATACAAGTACTGTACATACTAATGATATACTTAGCAACACTACTTAGTACTACTACTACTAGGCTATTCAGTGACGTCACAAAACCACGAAAGCAGTCTCAGTGCACTGCCCGAGACACTCCAACACATCACCAGGAAATGAGCAAGAGCTCATGGGTGAACGCACCCACGGAAACAATGTCAGTGCACTGCAACACTCCAACAACTGACCAGAAAATGACCAACCGCCCGTGGGTAAACTTGACCAGAACATACCCAAGAGCTCGTGGGTAAGCTCACCCACGAAAGCTGTCTGAGTGCACTGCCCGAGACACTCCAACAAGTCACCAGAACATGACCAAAAGCTCATGGGTGAATGCACCCACGATAACACTGTCAGTGCACTGCAACACTTCAACAACTGACCAGAAAATGACCAACCGCTCGTGGGTAAACTTGACCAGAACATACCCAAGAGCTCGTGGTAAACTCGCCCACGAAAGCAGTCTCATTGCACTGCCCGAGACACTCCAACACATCACCAGAAAATGACTAAGAGCTCGTGGGTAAACTCACCCACGAATGCAGGCCAGTGCAATCCCAAACCTGACAGACCAACAGCATTTCCCTGGACCATTGTTACCTACTCCTATTTGTGATAGGCCATGTAACCTGGATCCTACATTTTCCTCAAGTGACAAAAACTCCACATGCCCTCAATCCTACAGAATCATCCTCCATCACATTGGGCCTTATAACCTGAATCCTGCATTTTCCTACAGTGACAAAAACTCCACATGCCCTCAATCCTGCAAATTCCTACAATGCATCAACTACCACATGCCCTCAATCCTGCAAATTCCTACACTAGGACAATAGGATTCTGTAGGATTTGGGATGGTTAGGGTTAATACAAGTACTGTACATACTAATGATATACTTAGCAACACTACTTAGTACTACTACTACTAGGCTATTCAGTGACGTCACAAAACCTGTTGAAGTGACCCACGCACGCATTCCACACACGGATGCGTGTAAAAAAAGGGAACCCCAAAAGTTACTCTGTTACTATTTGAAATAAAACTTCGATATTTCACAATCGTAATAAAGGACATCTAAAGGCAATGTGACCGAAAAATGAAAGCAATCGCCCCAGTATTTCGGTACTACTAGTACTAGTGAGTACTAGTACTAGTACTTCTTAGGCCTATAGTAGCAGTACTAGTAGTAGTACTAGTAGTACTATCCTCGTGTGACCGTTTTTTGCTGATAACCTAAGCCTAAGGCCTTTTCTTCAAGCCGACCAATGAAAGTATCACTAATACTATTAGTATAATTACTATTACTTTATTAGAATAAACATGGAGTATGTTGATCACCTCTGTCACTTCCGTAAGATTGCCCGGTATTGTTCCACGGCGTGCACTGCACAGTAAGCATCATGACCTATTTTTGACAGTGGTGTTTACATGTTTAGTAACGTGTCGCAGGGAAGCTAATTAAAATGTAAAATAAATTGAATAGCTTGAATGCCGTGTGTATTTTTTTTATCTTTCAGGGTTTTTTCCAACACTGCTTCTAATACTTTCCTCAAAAACACAAACTTCTTGGTTTGCATTTGTCCCACTGGCCTGAGGCTATCTTCTCCACTTAGAAATGGGGAAGTTGGAATGACTTTTTTATCACCTCCTTTCCCTTGGATCTTCATGCTTCCTGCTATCCTGTCCTTCCCATCCTTTTCCAAATCAACTGTCCTCATAATAAATAAGGAAATAAATTTAATCATCGTAATGAATTATTCAAAATGAGAACAAATGTCTTGAATGTGAAAAGAAGATTTGTTTTACTTCACAACTTTGCTGCTTTCAAAACTTTTCTGAATTTCGGATCTTCAATTAAACCAAGCATATTGGGTATCAACTGAAAATTACTCTTTTGTTGGCAAACCATGGCATGGGCAAAACAATGTCTTTCAGCAGTAGTCATGTGACATTATAAGTAATACAACAGTACGGTACTTGAGGTGAACCCAGGGTGAACAGCTTTGGAACATACACTGTGTGAATCCTTAGAGAGTGAATCCTTACCCACCACTTGTTTCTAGCAGTATGACCTGAATCCTGCACAATCCTACAATCCTTCAGTGTTGATAAAGCCCCATATGACCTGAATCCTACACAATCCTGCAATATTGTTGGATGTGCACCACTGCCTGAATCCTGCAAAATCCTGCACTGAAATTTTGGGCAGTGTATATATAGTATGTGAAATTTTGGAAAGGACACAACTGCGATTTTTGTTGTGGCTAATAAACTTTACAATTGCGACTTTATGCTTGCTGTAGTCTTTATCTTTGCCTATTATGTTTTTTGTTTTGTTTTTTGTTTATTTTTGTGCATTTTAGATCCTGCACTGAATTTGTGGGCAGTGTTATGTGGAATTTTAGAAACGACTAAAATTGTTTGTTTTTTGTGGCTCAGAAACTTTACAATTGCAACTTCTCGTTGCTGTATTCTTCATCATTGCCTTTTATGGTTTTTTGTTTTGGGGTTTACTTTTGTACCTTTTAAAACATTTTTGTATTTTTTTTTGCGGGGGAGGGTTTCTTTTTCTTGTCCCTTTTCGTCTTTTTGAGGGAACGATAGAAGTAGCTTGATTCATCTTCAGTAAGCGAATGCTGCAAGCGTCTTAACTCATGAGAATTGAGACATCATGGTTGTCTGGTGGAGATCTGGAGTTTTCAGCCTTATTTATAGCTTTTTTATAGCATTTTTGCGTAGATTATATAGTATTGTATAATTAGAGCTTACTCTTCATTGTCATGCTCCTTTTGAAGTTCACTGACATGTGTAAAATACAACAAAACAATGACCAACTGAAAAAAATACCTTTTAATAATGGATTTGCCCAAGACTTGACCCCTGACCATTCTACAATACATTGCATGAAGAGTGCTATGAATTCAGACACCAGACCACTGATCCCCTGATCTTCGGGTCTATACATTGTACAATGTATGCTGAGTGATATGAAATCAGACACCAGACCACTGACCCTGCCCATTGACCACTTTACCATACATTGTATGCAGAGTGCTATGTAATCAGACACCATACCCCCCCATGCAGAGTGCTGCATACAACTCCATTAACCAATCTCCACATGACCTTCAATATGACCACCTGCTTTTCATGTACATTTAGTCCACAGCAACTTACACTCTGAAATGAGTGATCAAAATAAACAAAACCTGCCCATAGACACACCCTGAGTGGTCAAAATAAACAAGCCCCGATTACCCAGTAACCCCCCCCCCCTCCCCCCTATTCATGCCTCCACTTGACTTTGGGTGAACTCAACCATGAACCTCAGCACACTGACATACACTCCAACAATTGACCAGAACATGACCAAAAGCTCTCCGTGGGTGAATGCACCCGGTGAATGCACCCATGAAAACACTGTCAGTTCACTGGAACACACTCCAACAACTGACCAGAAAATTACCAAGATCTTGTGGGTAAACTCACCCACGAAAGCAGTCTCAGTGCACTGCCCGAGACACTCCAACACATCACCAGAACATGACCAAGAGCTTGTGGATAAACTCACCCACGAAAGCAGTCTCAGTGCACTGCCCGAGACACTCCAACACATCACCAGAACATGACCAAGAGCTCGTGGGTAAACTCACCCACAAATGCAGGCCAGTGCAATCCCAAACCTGACAGACCAACAGCATCTCCCTGGACCATTGGTACCTACTCCTCTTTGTGATAGGCCTTGTAACCTGGATCCTACATTTTCCTCAAGTGACAAAAACCCCACATGCCCTCAATCCTACAGAATCATCCTCCATCACATTGGGCCTTATAACCTGAATCCTGCATTTTCCTACAGTGGCAAAAACTCCACATGCCCTCACTCCTGCAAATTCCTACAATGCATCAACTACCACATGCCCTCAATCCTACACATTCCTACACTAGGGCAATAGGATTCTGCCACACACGCAGCATTTCTCATCCTCGTTACTTTCCACATCAGAAGATACATCAAGGCAGGATGTGATAGTTCGGCTTGGTCCAAAGTAATTGTGATGCAGCCATGGAAGCAGATTCTGTTTCCTTTTGGTGGGGTTGAATTTTGGCCTTTCCCGATGTCATCCAGGAGATACATTTCCTCCTTCTTGGTACCTTCTCTCGCTGCCCTATGATTTCTTCTTCTTTTTTTGTCATGCTATTTTACTATATGCCCTTTAAATGATAAAATAATAAGATATAAGTGAGACGCCCTCCATAGTTTTACCCAGAATGGGCTGCCTCAAGTTGCGTGACGTTTTTTATTCTATATATGTTGGGGTTTGTTATGGTGCACTAAGATTTTTTTTTTGACCAACAATAAAGAAAACTAGAGCTACGAATGAACTCCCAATTTTGTACCTAGGAAAAGGATTTGTACCTAGTTTTTTCAAAATGTGAGATGGCCTTAATTGTTGACAGCATGCATGGCATGGTGCCAAGAACTACAGTCCCTGGCCATAACAGGCCACTGCTGGCAGTCTACATGGCCAGGCACCAAGGGACTTCTTAAGGCAGTCTTTGAAGCACTTTTTTGGAACGCCCCTGTCACGGTGGCCTATGGAAAGTTCGCCACACAAGACGACCTTAGGCAAACGGCAGTCCTCTATTCTGGTAACATGCCCCACCCTTCAGAGATCCATGTAGTTCTTCAGGAGCAAGGCTTCAATGCTTCGTGGAGTTTGATCACCATGTTCAGGAATTTTTGAGGGCACCCTCTGAGGCACTTTAGGACCAGCCACAGGTCTTTTCTACTTACAGTATCGAAAGCTTTAGTTGCATGTAGATCAACAAAAGTAGCGTAGAGCCCCTTATTTTGCTCACGGCACTTCCTGGAATTGACGAACACCATGTCATTTGTGCTTCTGTTGGCTCTAAAGCCACACTGACTTTTTGGGAGATGATCATTGGCAATAGATGGAACAAGTCTGTTGAGCAGAAGCCTTCCAAACATTTTGCCAACAATGGAGAGAAGAGTAATCCCCCTGTAGTTTGAGCAGTCAGATTTGTCTCCTTAGTTCTTGTCCAATGTACAAGGAGATAATGATTGGGTCACGTAGATCCTGAGGTACCTACATGTAGCCCTGTTCCCAGCAGCATACAAGAATTTCATGGAGCTTGCAGTGTAGTGTATGGCCTCTATGCTTCCAGATCTTAACAATTTAATTTTGTGGTCCACACCATGGAGTGTCAAATAGCAGAGTAAAGGAGTTATGCTTTATACAGGACAAATGAAAGAAAAATGCAGTTGAAAGGAAATGAGGTAAACGTTAGATAGAGAGTAAAGATGCGGAGGAAAATGCAGAGCGACAATAAACCAGTGAGGATCGGATATTAAAAGGTTGCAAAGGGTTTGACTTTCAAACGCAAAAACAAAATTAAAAAGGTCAAATGAATAAAGCTACTCCAAGGAGATAAGATCCATGGTAAAATCCACTTGATCAAAAGGTCTCACTCGAACACAGAAAGTAGGCTTAGGAAACGCTCTGGTTATTGCAATAAGGTTGTACTGGTTCAACTGCTGAGCTAAGAGAGAGTGAACACCACATGCTGGTCCAAGGAAGAAAACCTGTGGACTGCCTGCAACCATGAGTAAAGCTAACATAAACAAACGATCTGCATTCCAATCTACATGCAGATTAGACTGGTTCGCTGTCTGTATCAGGAAAAAGTAGGTGAACAAAAAAGTGGCCACTACAAGCTGATCACTTCAAATTCTTAGCCAGTAGTTCTTGGATCTCTTTGTCATTTTCATCAAATCAGTCCTTGTTCTTCCTTTTGGTGTGACCGAAAACTTCATCAGATGTCTTCAGGATGGCGGTCTTCAGTTGATCTCACAGAGCCTCTGGGGATGAGACAGTAGTGCTGGTGGCACTATCCACAAGCCTGTGCTGAAGACGTCTGGAATTTAGTGTTCACTTCATCAATATGAAGATTACACACCTTAAATTAGGAGTTACGTGAGTGTTACGGTTGGGGAGAGCACGTATAGAGGCAGTTAGTATAGGTAGATCAATGTCTTATTGTGATATATTTCCCTTTAAATGACACCTTATTACTTCTAATAATGTTTTGTTATATCTTTCTATCTGGCTGTTAGAGCAGGGTCGATAGGGAGTTGTACGTGTTTTTACGGAAACAAGGCTACAGAGTGTTTGTGGCACCATAGGGGTTGTAACGATGGTCTATCATACAGCTAGAGGAATGACGTCATCGACCTCATCCTCAAAGCGTGCCCACTGTTTATGTAGTTTTGTACAATAGTTGCAACCACCACAAGGAAGCTTGCCCACATCGCACCCTGCAAAATAACAGTCACAAGTTGCGTCTGCCGAGGGAATTCTAGATAGAGAATCAGCGTTGACGTGTTGTTGGCCCTTTCTGTGAATAATTGTCATGTCGTATTGACTGAGTTCTTCAATCCATCTCGCAAGCATTCCCGATAGCAGTTTAAAACGCATGAGCCACGCCAGACTGTGGTGATCTGTTCTTATGTAGAATTTTCGACCTAGCAAATAGTGGCGGAATTGTCTTGTGAACCTTACTATCGCTAGAAGTTCTTTACGAGTTGTACAGTATCGCCTTTTGAAGGGGTTAATGTATAGCTCCCATAACCAATTACGCGCTCAACACCATTTTGTATTTGAAGCAATTCTGCGCCGATTGCTGTATCTGACGCATCTGTGTCTAGGATAGTTGGTTCTTCGTCATTGTTTCTTGGGAATGCTAATACTGGACTTGTTGTGAGTGTCTCTATCAACTTTTGAAAGGCTACAGAGTGTTTGTGGCACCATATGAACTTAGAAGATTTCTTTGTAAGTTCGTATAGAGGATTCGCTATTTCAGCAAAATTCTGAATATGCCCTCGGTGGTAGTTGACAAAACCAAGGATTTTTTCTACGTCTTTGCTACAGGAAGGTATGGGCAAATTTCGAACGGCTGACAAACTGTTCGGATTTGGTGAGATACCCTGGCTACTAACCATTTTACCCAAGAACACAACTTCTTTCTGAAAAAGCTGGCATTTTTTAGCTTTGAGTTTAAGGTTGTGGTGATAAAAAAATTTCCAAAACGTGTACGAAATTTGTCATAGCATTGTCAAAATTCTTTCCAAGTATGATTATATCATCCAAGTATGCTAAAACTGTTTCCCAGCTGAGACCCCTCAATATTAAGGTCATGGCACGTTGGAAGGTAGCCGGCGCATTACAGAGCCCAAACGGCATTCGCTGGTATTCGAATAGGCCGTACCTGGTAGTAAAGGCGGTTTTGTGAATGTCTTCATCGGACACCTCGATTTGGTAGTAACCGCTACTCATGTCTAAAGTACTAAAAAAAATCGTTCCTTCCAAAATGTCTAAACATTCTTCAATATTAGGAAGTGGAAATGCGTCTTTCACGGTTACTGCATTAAGTGCCCTATAGTCAATACAGTAGTGAACACTGCCGTCTTTTGTTCTGACTAATACTGGAGGTGATGCCCATGCTGATGATGAGGGTCGTATCACGCCGGCTTTTAACAGTGAATTCAAATGCGCCTTTTTCTCGTTCTCGAAGCCAAGGGGTGTTCTGCACATTTTTTGTCTAATGGGGGCTGCGTGTCCAGTGTTGATAGGATGTTTAATTGCAGAGAACCTGCCTAGATCTGCATCATCTCTGGAAAAGACGTCAGAATAGTGTATAAGTGTGTTGGCGACTACGTCCGACTGTTCGGGGGTCAGGTATTTGCAGGAGCGTTCCCATAGGTCGCGTACATGTATGGGTATGTCAAGTTTGCTAATCTTCCTCACTAGCAGGCCTTCGTCATGTTTAGGACAGTCCAACAAACGCCGGACTTCCCCCGTGTTTGATGAAGGGTAGCTAATATCCATTTCTGGAAGTACATGACTAATCTCCTCTGCCCTACCAATTATATGTCCTTTTTTCAAATGGACATATCTGTCACTATCATTACGTAGGCAGACCTGGACCTCCTTTGATTGTGGTTGGGAGAGACTATACTCGCCATCCTGGCCAATATTGACTAGGGTATACGGTATAAATAGTCCTTTGTGAGCTCGTTCTGGGGCATGGATCATAAAAGTCTTTCCCCTATCTGCGTCAAGTTTTACATTTATCCTAACCATTGTATGAGGGGGACCACAATTTTTCTTTCCAGTGCCACCCGACAAATGGAATACATTTCTTTCCCGTTTTTCCGCATACACGCTTGAATTTGTACACCATCAAGCGTTACGGTGTAATCCGTTAGATTGATATTACCTGAGTGTGTTTTCAGAAAGTCTAGACCCAAAATAACCTGTTCCTCTATAGGAGCGGCAAGCAAATCCCAATTGTACGTGCAGCTCCCGACATATTATATTGGGATACTATTGCATATTTGGGCCTGCATACAGCTATTCTTCCCTGCCCCTCGGATTATTATTGTTTCGGAATAATTCACAGGATGTCGTATGTGTATGTGTTTGATGAGATCTTCGCTAATGGGGGGAGACCTGAGCTGCTGTGTCTACGACGGCATCAACACGAACACCGTGTATGCTTACTGGGATTACCAAAGTTATACCCAGGTTTTTTGTTAGATTTACCTCGCGTAATCTATGTTTGTGTTGTTTAGTTTCCAGGTCTATTCGGCCAATGGTTGTACTACTTACCGATTGTTGGCCAACACAATCGATTTCGGACAGTTTAAAGACGGATACCATAGGTCGTTGCGGAGATGGACAATTCAGGGGGCATTCCCTGGCAAAATGCCCGCATTGCTGGCATTTATAGCATCGCTGCCTTGTAGGCGATGCAGGTGGCGACGGGGAGCGCGACCGAGTGGAATGGGACATGATATTCCTGTTTGGAGACAAGGTATTGGATGATCTACCTGACAGACTGCCAATATTTGATCTTCCTGAAACGCTTGCATAGTTTTGTTTAGGCGGGGTCATGTTTCTGAGATGTGAAAGCAATTCTTTCATATTCCGATTTACTTCAGACCAATCTAGATTTATATTTAGTTTGTCACTTCCCTCTTGCTTGATTTGAACTTGCTGAGCTGAGGGGGAATCAACCGTGACTTGTTCACTGAAGGAAACGTGTCGTATTCTAGGTTTGGTTTGAAACAATAGAGTCCGGTTATGTCTTGCTGTCTGAGTGAACTGAATGGCTTCATTCAGAGTTTTAGGGTCGCGATATAAGGCTAGCTCAGCAGCGTCCTTGTCGCTACACCCCTTTAAGAAGGCCTGTCGCGCTATTGTTTCAAATATGCCTGTGTCTACACTGGCTGTCGGGTATGCCCGAGTGGCCAGTTGTCGGACACGTTGCCCAAATTCTCTCAAAGATTCACCTTCAATTTGTCGAACTGTAGAAAGTTCTGACCTCAGAACAATCGGGTCTTGCACTTTCCCAAACATTTTCAAAAGTTCTGTCTTGATTTTGGCAAAGTTTCGCATGACGTGGGGTTCTTGCCAGGCATAGCATTCTAGGGCTTTGCCAGTTAACGCCCCCACTAGCTGCAACAATTTAGTTTCCTCATCCCAGTGACAGCAATCTGCAATAACCTCAAACCTTTTCATAAAGGCATAAAAGTCATCTTTGCCGTCACATGGGATTAGTTTTGGCATTGTTCGTCTAGCATTGGTTGCGCCTGTTTCAGCTGCATTAGGGCGGGGGGCTGCATCAGGATGCGCGGTACTTGGGCGATCATGAATGGACTCAAGTTGAAGCGCGTTCTGATTTAACGTGTGACCCCTAGCGTTATGCAATTCTCTTGTATTCTTTGTCACAGGCTTGAATGCCCTTTGTTCCATCTGGGCGCGGTTTTTTTTCCGATGTTACCCCTGCCTCTAGTTGATCTGGATCTGGTTTTGTACTCTTCGACTGAAGAATGTGCGCTGGCAAGGGGGAGCTTTGTCTCCAATTACCTTAAGAGTCGCGTCTATAGTTTTGTCCCCGGTTAATCCCTTTGCGTTTTCTTTTTCCTTGAATGTCGATTCCAGTCTATATGAAAGTTCTTGGATCGTCTGGACAGTTTTGGTTGAACTTATTTCTACAGACTTCGTGAGCAATTCCATTTGCTTTGCCAACATTGCGATAGATTTTACCATATCATCATAAAGTACATGTAGTTACCTAGAGTATTGCACGCCACGATTTATGCTCGTTGCCAATGTTGTATTCGGCGTCTTGCTGTAATAAGTGGCCGAGGTGAGTCTTGGAGTCTCAGGGAATACACGAACACAATCAAGACTAGATGTTCTCTGTTCGGTGCTGTTCACAAGACTGACGCATGGGCGGCTGGGCAGCTCCAAAGACGCCCAGCCGCACCACGCTCCAGTGACTTTAGATTGTCATGCTCACTACAGTTGTACATGGTTGTACATGGTTGTACATGGTTGTACATGATTGTACATGATTGTACATGGTTGTACATGGTTGTACATGGTTGTGCATGGTTGTACATGGTTGTACATGGTTGTACATGGTTGTACATGGCTATGCATGGTTGTGCATGGTTGTACATGGTTGTGCATGGTTGTACATGGTTGTACATGGTTGTGCATGGTTGTACATGGTTGTACATGGTTGTGCATGGTTGTACATGGTTGTGCATGGTTGTACATGGTTGTGCATGGTTGTACATGGTTGTGCACATCTCTCACAAGTGTTGAATTTAGATACATGTTCAAATTTGTTTACATTATTTTCTTTTAGAGTTTTGGATCGCAATTTTGCTAATTTTGATGTGTTACATGATACAAAAAACAACAACACATTTGAACCAGCTGATCATGCAGTTTGAAAATACACAAGACTGGGAAATTGCTAGGGAACAACCTGCAATGGACATTTTTTGATGGTAAATAAGGAAATAATAATCAAAATTCAGTACAGATTCTTAATTATTATTATATGGCATGTATGGAGGAAGTTGACCAGGATTTTAGTTCTATGTACAAAGCATCTCCACTCCCAATTAAGCATAATTTTGTCAGTCATCTACACAGAGGCGGTGGTGGACCAAAAAAGTCTACTGGGAACAATGCATAAGCACCCGACTTGGGTCACTATTGGTGATACTTTCAATTTTGTAGTCGGGAACATTAAACTGTAAAATACAGTTACAGCATAAACAGTGTGTACATATGATATTTACGATATATCAAGTGATGATTTGAAATAAAAAAGCAATGATTTTTCAACAATCATCATTTACTTGAATGAAGCTGTATTTTTACCTTCATTGTTGAATTACCTCTTGTACTTTGAACCACAGGGGAGAAATGTTGTCTATTGACATTAATTGATCTAAAGTTACATGTGAGTTCTTTTTATCTGATACCATCCTTTTTTAGTGCATTTATGAACACTCATCAATTGATGAGATGTGCAATAACCTATGTTGGGTCTCACACTTAAAAGGCAAGCACCAAACATGACACTGACAGTTATCTTTGTGTTTCTCATATTTCACACATTCCAAGTTACAGGTTAGATAAGTATCCGAGATGGCAACATTTGGCACAAAATCACTGCATCTGGAGGAAGACTTGAATGCGTTGCACTTTCTCCCGGATGTTCTGGACCGTATCCTCAATTCTTCCAAGAAAGTTCTTGATGACACTTTCCAAGAGAAGCTTCTCACATGGGTTGCAGAGCTTGCATCTGTTCAAGGTACCGGTACCTGTACATGTTTTTGTACTTGTACATGTACATGCTTAGGCCTATAATATCTGATCTAGTATGTAAGCTGTTTAATTGGTTTTGCATTAGCAAACTGCGGTCATCTTTGATTCTTTGATTGATGATTTAATATTTTTTATATGAAAGTCATTAGTCACTTTTCCTGAACAGAGGTTTACCAGTAAAAGTAACCAGTGGACTCGATAAAAGTACTTATCCATTTTACTTTTACATGTACTGTGATCAAAGAATCCCAGTCTGTAATTTTCATAATGGAACACCATACCTGACGCTATAAAGATTTGAATCTGCCACACGACAGCAATCAGCCTGCTGGTCAAGTGATCAACCACTTCATGCCGGGACCTCTGAAATCGGAGTGCCATTGGTTTGACTATGAGACGGGGCCCTCCGAATCTGGGCACCACTATTGTCCACATTTAAAAAAAGAAGACTTTTTTCACCTTAGAACAAAGCAATACGAATCATGACAAAGACCCATTTTGACGCAAGTTGCCACATGAATTGTAAGATTAGCAGCAGTAATTGTGCTATTGTGGGACCTTTACTGTGGATGATCTAGGGGTAGCGCACAGCCGCCGAAAGCATGCGGGGAACATTGTGGCAGTGGAATTCCACCCACATTCTTCACCACGATATGCACACTCGGTTGGGGCCAACCAACTCGTAGATTTGACTGCCTGGAGTGGAAGCTAGTCTGCAGTCAGGGGCTGTTGGTTTTGTACACGCACATACAGCACACACACAGAAGTCGCGTTACGCTCCATTGATGACGCACAATGGGCCCTTTTTGGAACAGATAATCTCTTGACAAAAGCCACAACGATGTCTGTATTGTGCCAGGTTTTACTCTCTTGTACCCATAGTATACCCTTATTGATTTATTTCACAGAATTGTTCCGATTGTTTTATGGCGGTCATGGGCACTGGAAAAATGCCCGGCGCAAAGTGGTTAAGACCTTGGCAGTAGGAAGCAGGAGTTGTAAGATCAAATAGATAGCACCACCGCACTATTCAAAATAAAATATTTGAAGTTGTGATTTTTTCAGTTGCAAATTTATATGATATAATATACGGTAGGTATGAAAATGCCCTCCAAAAACAATTTCTACGTTATGAAAACAATGGCATTGCAAAAGCCCTTTCATGATACTCATATCAAAGAACTGACTTTTGCGTTTCATGTTTGCGTTTCATGAATGTTTCAATTCACATTTCTTGTTTTTTATCTGGTTTATTCTTTTTTACAGTTACACTGAAGAAACTGCTAAGTGAAAAAACGTTTGCCATTGGCTATCTTCAGAAATTATCCCTTCTAGAATACACATTTAACCCTGCAGCAATGGTCTTTGCACTAAATTTTACATCAGTTCTACTTAAATCATTGACTAAATTGTCAATCAAGCCAGATATTGGAGGAACTGGAATATACCAGGACCAAAACTACCAAGATATGATAACTGACATAGCTGAACAGCTGCTCATCAGTGCACACAGGTTGCCATATTGGCAAGAATCATCTGTCAGAAGGCCATGGTTCATCGTAGCAAAAGACCTGATCAGATGTAGATTTTCTTCAAAGATACTTCAGAGTTTAGGTATAGTAAAACTGTAATATTTGTCATAGATATATGTAACCTTTGTATCTGTAGGAACCTACCAATATCAAATACATGTAGCTCTTTTTAATTAAATTCATATAGCGTAGAAATAGCATTCCCTTGTCATAATTTGTATTTTTTGAATCTATAAGAGTTTCCACACAGACATGCATATTTTTTGAAGAACTTACACTTGACTGTGCTACAAGCACCGTCGATATCAGAATTTTAAGAATCATTGTATCAGTGATTGATTTGGGAGATTAAATAAATTTTTACATCTCCAATGTAAGGTCAGGTCAGGTCACTCCTGTAGCTAAAAGCCGTTGGGGCACAGTGTTGAGTGTCTTCCTCCAATTCTTTCTATCTTGAGCTGCCCTCAGGCATTCCACCACTGTTTGTCAAATCCATTTTCCAACATCTCCACTCCAGTTCGCTCTAGGTCTGCCTCATCTCCAACTTCCATTAACCATTCCATGCATGACATCATGCACCATTGACGTTTCCTCTTTATACCAGCATTCCTCAAGAAGAATGCATTCAGGCCCTGTTCAAGCCCTGTCCATCTGTATTCGAGTCCTTTCCATCTGTGTCCCAGTCCTTTCCATCTGTGTCCCAGTCCTTTCCATCTGTGTCCCAGTCCTTTCCATCTGTGTCCCAGTCCTTTCCATCTGTGTCCCAGTCCTTTCCATCTGTGTCCCAGTCCTTTCCATCTGTGTCCCAGTCCTTTCCATCTGTGTCCCAGTCCTTTCCATCTGTGTCCGAGTCCTTTCCATCTGTGTCTAAGTCCTTTCCATCTGTGTCCGAGTCCTTTCCATCTGTGTCCCAGTCCTTTCCATCTGTGTCCCAGTCCTTTCCATCTGTGTCCGAGTCCTTTCCATCTGTGTCTAAGTCCTTTCCATCTGTGTCCGAGTCCTTTCCATCTGTGTCTAAGTCCTTTCCATCTGTGTCCGAGTCCTTTCCATCTGTGTCCCAGTCCTTTCCATCTGTGTCCCAGTCCTTTCCATCTGTGTCCCAGTCCTTTCCATCTGTGTCCCAGTCCTTTCCATCTGTGTCCCAGTCCTTTCCATCTGTGTCCCAGTCCTTTCCATCTGTGTCCCAGTCCTTTCCATCTGTGTCCGAGTCCTTTCCATCTGTGTCCAAGCCCTTTTCATCTGTGTCCGAGTCCTTTCCATCTGTGTCCGAGTCCTTTCCATCTGTGTCTGAGTCCTTTCCATCTGTGTCCCAGTCCTTTCCATCTGTGTCCGAGTCCTTTCCATCTGTGTCCGAGTCCTTTCCATCTGTATCCGAGTCCTTTCCATCTGTGTCCGAGTCCTTTCCATCTGTGTCCAAGCCCTGTCCATCTGTGTCCGAGTCCTTTCCATCTGTGTCCAAGCCCTGTCCATCTGTGTCTAAGTCCTTTGCATCTGTGTCCAAGCCCTGTCCATCTGTGTCCGAGTCCTTTCCATCTGTGTCCGAGTCCTTTCCATCTGTGTCCGAGTCCTTTCCATCTGTATCCGAGTCCTTTTCATCTGTGTCCGAGTCCTTTCCATCTGTGTCCGAGTCCTTTCCATCTGTGTCCGAGTCCTTTCCATCTGTGTCCAAGCCCTGTCCATCTGTGTCCAAGTCCTTTCCATCTGTGTCCAAGCCCTGTCCATCTGTGTCCGAGTCCTTTCCATCTGTGTCCGAGTCCTTTCCATCTGTGTCCCAGTCCTTTCCATCTGTGTCCGAGTCCTTTCCATCTGTGTCCGAGTCCTTTCCATCTGTATCCGAGTCCTTTCCATCTGTGTCTGAGTCCTTTCCATCTGTGTCCAAGCCCTGTCCATCTGTGTCTGAGTCCTTTCCATCTGTGTCCGAGTCCTTTCCATCTGTGTCCAAGCCCTTTCCATCTGTGTCTGAGTCCTTTCCATCTGTGTCCAAGCCCTGTCCATCTGTATTCGAGTCCTTTCCATCTGTGTCCGAGTCCTTTCCATCTGTATTCGAGTCCTTTTCATCTGTGTCCGAGTCCTTTCCATCTGTGTCCGAGTCCTTTCCATCTGTGTCCGAGTCCTTTTACATCTCTGTCCAAGCCCTTTCCATCTGTGTCTGAGTCCTTTCCATCTGTGTCCGAGTCCTTTCCATCTGTGTCCGAGTCCTTTCTATCTGTGTCCGAGTCCTTTCCATCTGTGTCCGAGTCCTTTCCATCTGTGTCCCAGTCCTTTCCATCTGTGTCCGAGTCCTTTCCATCTGTGTCCGAGTCCTTTCCACCTGTGTCCGAGTCCTTTCCATCTGTGTCCGAGTCCTTTCCATCTGTGTCCGAGTCCTTTCCATCTGTGTCCGAGTCCTTTCCATCTGTGTCCGAGTCCTTTCCATCTGTATCCGAGTCCTTTCCATCTGTGTCTGAGTCCTTTCCATCTGTGTCCGAGTCCTTTCCATCTGTGTCCGAGTCCTTTCCATCTGTGTCCGAGTCCTTTCCATCTGTGTCAAAGCCCTGTCCATCTGTGTCCGAGTCCTTTCCATCTGTGTTCAAGCCCTGTCCATCTGTGTCCAAGCCCTTTCCATCTGTGTCCAAGTCCTTTCCATCTGTGTCCAAGTTCTTTCCATCTGTGTCCGAGTCCTTTCCATCTGTGTCCGAGTCCTTTCCATCTGTGTCCCAGTCCTTTCCATCTGTGTCCGAGTCTTTTCCATCTGTGTCCGAGTCCTTTCCATCTGTGTCCGAGTCCTTTCCATCTGTGTGTGGGTCCTTTCCATCTGTATCCGAGTCATTTCCATCTGTGTCCGAGTCCTTTCCATCTGTGTCCGAGTCCTTTCCATCTGTGTCCGAGTCCTTTCCATCTGTGTCCGAGTCCTTTCCATCTGTGTCCGAGTCCTTTCCATCTGTGTCCGAGTCCTTTCCATCTGTGTCCGGGTCCTTTCCACCTGTATCCGAGTCCTTTCCATCTGTGTCCAAGCCCTTTCCATCTGTGTTTGAGTCCTTTCCATCTGTGTCCGAGTCCTTTCCATCTGTGTCCGAGTCCTTTCCATCTGTGTCCAAGCCCTTTCCATCTGTGTCCAAGCCCTTTCCATCTGTGTCCAAGCCCTTTCCATCTGTGTCCGAGTCCTTTCCATCTGTGTCCGAGTCCTTTCCATCTGTGTCCAAGCCCTTTCCATTGTGTTTGAGTCCTTTCCATCTGTGTCCGAGTCCTTTCCATCTGTGTCTGAGTCCTTTCCATCTGTGTCCAAGCCCTTTCCATCTGTGTCCGAGTCCTTTCCATCTGTGTCCGAGTCCTTTCCATCTGTGTCCGGGTCCTTTCCATCTGTATCCGAGCCCTTTCCATCTGTGTCCAAGTCCTTTCCATCTGTGTCCGAGTCCTTTCCATCTGTGTCCGAGTCCTTTCCATCTGTGTCCGGGTCCTTTCCATCTGTATCCGAGTCCTTTCCACCTGTGTCCGAGTCCTTTCCATCTGTGTCCGAGTCCTTTCCATTTGTGTCCAAGCCCTTTTCATCTGTGTTTGAGTCCTTTCCATCTGTGTCCGAGTCCTTTCCATCTGTGTTTGAGTCCTTTCCATCTGTGTCCGAGTCCTTTCCATCTGTGTCCGGGTCCTTTCCATCTGTGTCCAAGCCCTTTCCATCTGTGTCCAAGCCCTTTCCATCTGTGTTCAAGCCCTTTCCATCTGTGTCCAAGCCCTTTCCATCTGTGTCCAAGCCCTTTCCATCTGTGTCCGAGTCCTTTCCATCTGTGTCCAAGCCCTTTTCATCTGTGTTTGAGTCCTTTCCATCTGTGTCCGAGTCCTTTCCATCTGTGTCTGAGTCCTTTCCATCTGTGTCCAAGCTCTTTCCATCTGTGTCCGAGTCCTTTCCATCTGTGTCCGAGTCCTTTCCATCTGTGTCTTTTTTAAGAATTTCAGGCATTGTTCTCAGTGGCACCAGTACATTTATATAATGTGCAGGCCTGACAAATCATTCAGGGGAAATTCTTAATTATATCAATTAACAACAGCTTGGATTGATTTAACCTTCATTAATCTTGACTGTAGTGTTGCATCTACCTACTTTCCCCCATCCTGGGGACAGAAGAAACAAAGAAACGCTCTTCACAAACAACTTTTCAAATTTTCATCCTGAACAATGGAAATGAAGTGTTTAATGAAAGTATGGAATAATTTTTTTTCAAAGTGTCCCTTTTTGACATAATTTTTGACCCCCCCCCTAACTTTATACAATGGTGCCAGCCCTGCCTTCAGGTGTATTCGGAGCTGAGCTTGTTGGTATTAAGCGACCAGTGACAAAGTTTATTATGCTGTGGGGAAATGGCATGAAGGAGATATTGATGTTCTTATAGCATTGACCTGTAGACAACAACTGAACTGTGCCAATCATGTAAAGAGGGAAGAAGACAAATCTAGAATTCATGAATTCAAAAATTGGCAAAGAATACTTGGACTGGACTGGGAGTCTGGGACTTGAACCCAAGACCTTTAGTTTGGCGTACCAGCACTCCTTCCATCTCAGCCATCCAGCCCTGAATCTGGAATTAAAAGTTTTGCTTCACTCTATTAAAGTTAGTGGTTTTATAACTCTGCAGATGGTTTCATAACTTTGTCATTGCTAGTGGTTAATATGCCTGCACTAGAAAGCAGGAGTCATGGGTGCAAATCCCGCCTGAACTGTCTGTATTTTGTTCAGCAGGCAATCGGGCAAAACACTGAACAGTGCTTGTTATGTCAAGTAGGATGAACCATCATTTGATCAATGGAAAGTCTTCTGGCACAACCCACAAGCCCCATAGCCCTATTACAGGCACCACATCAAACATTATACAGGTATACATCATCTCCTGTAGAGTAGAAGGTCTACTACTGAATTGTAAATTGGACACCACTGTCATTTCATATGTGATATGAGTGTACTGGGCAAAGAATCATTTAATCATCATAGCAATGCTTTTATCTGAGCTGGGAGGAAATGTGAATGGAAACATGGGACAGTTCAAGCACATGACTTTAACATCCAAGAGGGGAATAATAAACATTCTGCATGTCTACTAATAATCGTTCTTTTGTGTTCACTGCCCCCACTTCTCTCTTTGACTCTTTCTCTGTGATCTTTCCCCTTTACTACCTTTCCCCTTTTACTGCCTAGTCCCTATATCCTACAGTACCTCTTGCCCTTCCCTTTGATCCTGCCCTACTAGATATCCTCTTTGTATTTTGTCCGTCATCCATGTCCCTATTGCTCTCACCTTCCTATATCCTACAGTATTTGAGAAGTTCCTTACCTGTGGGCTGAATAACTCGGGTGGTAAAGCACTAATACATTCATACTTTGTTGAAACCCCACTCTAGTTAAAATTTCTTTGCTACAGTATTTGCTACAGATGCATTGGCTTATACATTTTATCATACATCTGTACTAAATTTTGGTTTTTCAGTACAATTAATAATGGATATTGGTGATATCATATGGAAGTACATTTAGTATCAAGTAATGGCAATACATGATCTATGCACCTTTGTTTTTATTTTTTGTATACAATAAAAGTTTCAATTTTAGCATAACTCATGTTAATTGTACTATGATTGCATATCTCTATATTTATTTCAGATCTGTTTGATGTAGCTCTTCAATCCATAGAAGACTCCTGCATATTTGTTGTTGCTGCTGCACAAGATTGCCTTGCTGATTTATTGGCTACAATGTACAACTGCATCAGTCAAAGGAAAGATTCACAGCTACATAATGATGAAGAAATCAATCGCAGCATGGATGAGGAGACCCCATCTTCCCAGGGCAGTTTGCAAGATCTCACCAATTGTTGTCACTCTATTGACATTTTAAATCAAAAGGATGTAATCTTTCAGGATTCTGCAAAGGAGATAAAGAACTTTGATTGTCATAATAATCTTCAATCGTGTCTCCAAAAACTGTCCATCATTTTGAAACCTGATATGGCAATCCAAAACAAAGTAAAACTTAGGATTGTAACCCTTGGAGTCTTAGTAAGACTAGTCAAGTCATGGCCTGTCATTGGGCCAGTTATCTTGTCAGAGATGTCAATTGTGTCAGTTACATCCGACCTTTTGAAGTCTAGTTCCCAGGTGTCATCAGACATGTGCAGCAGTATTGTTGAATTGGTATCAGTGTTTCTGCAAACATCAGATAAAAACATGTGAGTTGTTTTTAATATAATATGATGAAAGTTTACTTTGTTTTGTGGATACTATTAACTGTAAATATCCAACACGTGAAATTCTTTAAGAATACATCCAAAGAAATCGCTTTCTGGCTAGTTTAAGATACTGGCAAACAATGCTTTGCACAGCAGAGGGGAAATGATAATGAAAAGCACATTTCACAAACCTTTTATGTAATCGAGACAAGCTTTAATTACATACATACAAGCTTTAATTATATACATGACTGCCTTAAAGTTCATTAGCATCATTTTTTGTATTGCCTCAGGTCATAACAGATATTAAACAATTGTTTTTTCCGTCCATCCACCTTGTGTGATCCACGAGCTGCTATAGCAGGATCTGTTTTGCATGTAAATGAAAACGGGGGTGTGATCCCTGGAGATATACAGCAGTTAAATGCTTCTGACTGGTCCCCCACTCTGGCAAAGATACATGTAGTTGACTATTTGGGAAGACACCATCTAAGGAAAATTCCATCTAAGGGCATGATAGCTCAGATGGTAAGAGTGCCGGTATGTTAAAGGCCCATATCACACTGGTAAAAGTTTGCCACAGTTTGTGTGTTAAACCATTAGACATTCAAAAAAAGAAACACTGCGAAGGTTTTAGCTGAAATGGTAATCTTAGAAAGTAGAAAAAGGCCAAAAAAAATGTCACATGACCATCTACAAACTGTAAATTAGAAGGAAACATCTTCCCAATGTTGTACTGGGCTTTTAATTTTAAACCAGAGGTCTCCGATTCAAGTCCCAATTCAGTCAATTTTTTTCAGGATTGTAAAACCTTTGCAAAGGTGCACTTAGATTTTCTCCATTTCCTAAATATTAATGAAGCTAAATTATAGTTCTATTTTGTTTTCATTCCTTGTATTCAGATTACAAATTCAGGAGAGTGCCATTACTAAACTCCCCAATGAAATAATGAGAATACACCAATTCAGCGCAGCTATTCAGCTAACATGTAGCATCATCATTGCATGGAAACATCTGAAAGGGTATGTTACCGTATTTCCTAATGACTAGCATAATTGAATTTTGAAAGTGAGAGTAATGCAAGAGATTTATGAGTATAAAGCCGCATTTCTACTGAACTTATTTTGGTCAAAGTAACCGAGACTAGGGTTACTTTTCCCATTTTATGTCCAGTGGAAACGGCCCAGTTAAATTTCCTCTCGGTTACTTTAACCGAGCCAAATGGTTACTTTTACCGGCTAAATTTGTTAAATTTTATTAGTTAAATTGACCGACTCAAAAGTCGAAACAAAGGTGGAAATAACGGTCAAATTTGACCATTGGAAATTTAACCATCATCTTGGAAATGCAGCTTAAGAAATTGTTACCTGGTGTATTTATTGCGATCACAATTTATTTTCCGATTAACTTTTATAATTGGTGATAAATATAGATGAAATACACCTCAAAGGTTTGTAGCAAGCCAATTTTTCTTAATTTTTTGTCTTATCACAACTATAGAGAAAGCATGAAAACTAATGGCTGTATGTGGGTTCAGTGAACTCATTCACTGCATGCACATTGTATACAACTTTTAAAAACTTTTGGAAAATTAGGTGGACACTTTACCATGGTTCTTTATAATGCTTTCAAAAATCGTTCACAGTGACCAGTCTAAATTCTAGGAACTAGACTCAATTGTATTGTGTTCGGTAATAATTTATACATTTGTACTCTTAATACTCATGTTGGTGTTTTTATTTGATAATTTGGTGTAGTTTTTATTTGTTTGGGTTGTTTGATTTTGCTTTTTAGGATAAAATGGAGATCTGTGTTAACATTTGAGGGGGGAGGTACTTTCAGTTAAAAATAAATATTCCATCAGTAATTTTAAATTACAATGTTTGGTAGCACGGGTTTTTTCAGATTATAACCTAAAATGGAATTTGTTTTTGAAATTGATTAGAAGTAAAAATGTTGTATGTTATAGATTGGATATTTATTTTTGAGGCTCATGTAAAGGAAAACATTTTACATGTGCTGTGTACAATACAGTTACGAAGGGGAGTATGGCAAATACAGGAAAAGCAATATTTTTTATTAATATTAACATCTATAAGAAGAACAAATCAAAATTAAAATTACTTCTTTTAAATAGTATCATCAAGTACGTGTATGTATATTGAAAACATTCACCCTCTGGTTATTTTGTTAGAAATGGCTGTCATTCATTGCTTGGTTGTGATGAAGAGATACATTCATGTGCCTCTCTCCTGGATATTGTAATGCTACCCATAGACTGCATGTTACACCAAATTGATACCTCAAGTACAAACTTCTGCACTCATTTGAATGCCAAAGAGCAGCTGATCAATGAAATGATTTCAAAAAGGAGCAAGTTTCTGGCACTTCTATGTCATTCTTTGACTTCACTGGAAAAGATCGTGCAAGGGGTAAGTGCTTTCATTTGCCTTGTCCTTATATTTATCATTGAACATTGATTTTCTTGGCAACTGGAGAATTACCATAGACTTTCCACCTCTTCTGTTTCTATGGCACTAAATAAACAAACAAATATGTACGCATGTATAGTGTCATTATCACAGTTGCCCACAAAGTATATCACAAAGTGTGTAATTGACTTTTCAGCCACTGTGTAGCAGAAAATTCTTACTGTTTGCTTTGATTTTTATCCCTACTTCTTCCTCTTTAGCCATTTTGTTCTAAGCGTATTTTCTAGCAAACGACAAAAGGTATTCGTGCCAAACTTGGTCATAACAATGTACCTCTTGTCCCGTCGTGTATGAGATGTGGTTTTGCGGAGTGGCTCAAAGGAGGTCACATGACAGCAATTTAAAGGCACAAACTGCCAAATCTTCAAAATTCTTCTGACTTTTGCTTCCGGTCAAATCTGGATGTACTGTCTTATTCAGTCTGGTACTGTCTAATTTGGTGTCATATTTGAATATTGTTTCAACAGTCTCAGGTCAATGTTGATTATCATTCTTCAAGACATTAACATATGACGTCATCAGCCTCTAGAGCACCATCTAGCGGCAGGTTGGAAAATGTCAGAAATATATTTTCACTTCATGTCAATGCCGAAGTTTGAGGAAGTCATTTCAAAATCAGCAGGATAATTGCCTTGCACCCAGACAATGTGCATTGTACGATGTACAAGTTCAAGAGACATGAGTGACACATACCAAAAGTTGGAGGGAAAACCACTTCAAATTTTCAAAAATTAATACCAAAAAACACAGTCTTGAGTGCGATTTACTCAACACATTACAAATTAATCTTGGCAAGGATATCATGTTTCTTTTCTCATTAGTGTTCCAGTGCCTCTAATGATGAAAATTGAATTGTCCAAAATGTCTATTGCTTGAGTTTCAAGCATCAGTTTGTTGTGCAGACTGAAGCTGTGTTGTAAGAATGTATACACCCACATTATATTGACTCCAAACAGTGGAGGGAGAGGGCAGTGCAGTACATGTACATTGAGCACACAATGTTCTGATAAGGGTCAAACTGGCTGCATGCTACAGGCCCATGTCCTGAATCACACAGTGCACTGCAATGCAAGGCAATTGTAGATGATAGGGTCAATTCTGCCCTCAAAGGTGTCCAGGAATATTATTCCTATTTTTATGCGGAAAACCCCTGTGTTCTGCTATTTAATCATCTCTTCAAATCAGTGTTAACCACTTTGTGCTGGGACTGGGACCTCCGAAATCGGAGTGCTTTTTGTTTGACTATGCGACGGGGCCCTCTGAATCTGGACACCACTATTGTCCACATTTTAAACAAAGACTCTTTGCAGCTTAGAATAAATCAATACGAACCATGGCAAAGACCCATTTTGACATAGGTTGCCACATGAATTGCGAGATTAGCGGCAACAATTACGCTATTGTGAGACCATTACTGTGGATGATCAAGGGATAGTGCGCTGCCGCTAATAGCACTTGGGGGACATTGTGTTGGCATGTCACTCAGCCCAACGGTTGTCGGTCAGGCAGTGGAATTCCACCCACATTCTTCACCACGATATGCACACTCGGTTGGGGCCAACCAACTCGTAGATTTGACTGCCTGGAGTGGAAGCTAGTCTGCAGTCAGGGGCTGTTGGTTTTGTACACGCACATACAGCACACACACAGAAGTCGCGTTACGCTCCATTGATGATGCACAGTGGGCCCTTTTTCGAATGGATAATCTCTTGACAAAAGCCACACCGATGTCTGAATTGTGCCAGGTTTTACTTTCTTGTTCCCATGGTATACCATTATTGATTTATTTCTCAGTAATATATTGTTCCGATTGTTTAAGCGAGGTTTGAAAATGATGCATTGTTTAAAAAAAACCTGTATGGTCGTCACAGGCTCTAGAAAAAAGCTTGGTGCGAAGTGGTTAACATTTGCAATGTCCAAGGCCATGACCACCATGAAAGACTGACTACATGTACATCCATTCCTTACAAATTCTCATTGCTACATTTTTTTAATGTAGCAATGTAGCATCATTAAACCCCATCATGCTTTGAAAGTTTGTTCACAAAGTTATTGATACCTACCGGTACTTTGCCCATTATGCCTGTTGGCATGTAGGAGAGCAACAAAAGCTCTTTACTCCCATTTGTTCTGGGCCAGTCTCTGGGTTAAATTCCAGGCCAGGTTGAGGCTCTTCATCTCAAAGTTATTGGTACCTGAACATGTATTTGATGTTCTTCAATTTTACAATTATGAATGTCTCATTGTTATTTTTATATTTGCAGGATCTTTATCTTTTTGTGAGCAAGCAGACTTGCCTTGTGGAACATCTGACATCCATATTGAGTTTGACTCATGGTCAACCTTCTGAATGTGTAAATTGTGCATCACTGAAATTTCATCTTCAGGGATCGTCAAAGGTGACCAAGGCTATATTACAATTGGGCTGGACTATATTAGCTGAATCCCCAAAGTGTAGGTATTAATAAGACCCTTTTAAGTATAAATGTCATTATGTTTGGCTGTAGACTACAAGTGCACTTTTGTAATGTTTTTCAAGTTTGGTCTGTGCAAAGTTCGCTTCTTCACCATTTGTTGATTTAAAGATTGCTGTCCATTTGATGAAAAAGGGACAAGGCTAGACATGATTGTATCGGGCTGGCCATGTGCTGTGCTTTCAGCTTCACCTTCCTGTTCAAGTTCAATCAAAAAATTGATAGGCTAGAACTGAATTATCATAATTTCCCACACCAATTCTATTTCTGTCTCTGATTAACCACTTCGCGCCGGGACCTCCGAATCCGGAGAGCCATTGGCTTGACTATGCGACGGGGCCCTCCGAATCCGGGCACCACTATCGTCCACATTCTAAACAAAGACTCTTTTCAGCTTAGAACAAAGCAATACGAATCAGTACAA
This sequence comes from Luidia sarsii, assembly GCA_949987565.1. Lineage (NCBI taxonomy): Eukaryota > Metazoa > Echinodermata > Asteroidea > Paxillosida > Luidiidae > Luidia > Luidia sarsii. Next base: position 20,702,217 of record OX465104.1, read on the forward strand.
AGGCCCTTTTTGACGCAAGTTGCCACATGAATTGCAAGATTAGCAGCAGTAATTGTGCAATTGTGGGACTTTTACTGTGGAGGATTGAGGGATACCGCGCTGCAGCTGAAAGCACGCGGGGGACATTGTCTTTGCATGCCACACAGCCCAACGGTCGTCTGTCTGGCATTGGAATTCCCCCCACATTCTTTACCGTAATCTGTACGGTTTGGCCAACCAACTCGAAGATTTGACTGCCTGAAGTGGAGGCTGGAGTCTGCGGTCAGCGATTGTCAGCAGTGTACACGTCCGTTACAGTCCATTGACGATGCACAAAGGGCCCTTTTTCGAACGGATAATCTCTTGACAAAAGCCACAACGACGTCCGAATTGTGCCAGGTTTTACTCTCTTGTACCCATAGTATACCCTTATCGATTTATTTCACAGAAATATATTGTTCTGATTGTTTTAGCGAGATTTGAAAATGATGCATTGTTCAACAACCCCCGTATGGCGGTCATCGACGCTGAAAAAAACCCGGCGCGAAGTGGTTAAAAGTGATAAAACTATTGCCAACAATAGATAGAATTTGAAGGTTTGCATGGGTGGAAATACCAAGTAGACGGTTTGCAGTGACACCATGTAACACATCTCTTCTAAGGAGTTTGTGGTTCAGCAGTCCCCCGACGACGGGCAGAGTATACACTGCCCCAAATGTTGAGTTACCGGCTCTTTTCAGAGCCACACACTGTCTCAAAAGAGATGTTACATGTACATGTACATGGTGTCACCACTAACTTTTTACTTTTTGTCAACAATAAAAGGTACATTTCCTTTCTAAATTCTTTCTTTTAATAAATCATTGTTTTACCTTTTACTGGTATGTCTTAATTACATGCATTATCTATTCTGATGTTCATTTTTATTTGTTCTAATTCATAATATGTCCTGTTTACAGGTAACCTCAAGTTAACTGAGTCTGAAGCAAAACACCTACTTGTTCAACTAACAGCTGTTTTGAATAATCCACAGTCAGACTGCTCAGTAAGTTGTACATGCGTGTTCTAAGACTTGTCTTTTTAATTCTTCATTGTTTTAACTTTTTTAATTTATATAGAAATAATTGAGAATTTTATTTGATAAACCTAATGTAATTACAGCCTGGTCCTTGTATGACTCAGGTTCAGTTTTTTTCTTTTACTCCAAAAACAAAATTAATACATCCACTTTGTGTGGTCCCGGAGCTTCCTAATCAGTTTGCGCCAGGCGTGTTTCCAGTGCCCATGACCGCCATTTGGTTTTTTTTAAACAATGCTTCATTTTCAAATCTTGATAAAACAATCGGAAAAGTATATTTCCTGAAATAAATCATTAAGGGTATACTATGGGAACAAGAGAGTGTTCAAATTCGGACATCGTTGTGGCTTTTGTCAAGAGATTATCCATTCGAAAAAGGGCCCATTGTGCATCGTCAATGGAGCATAACAGACTTTGTGTGTGTGTGTGTGTGTGTGTGTGTGTGTGCATGGATGATAACGACGGTCCCTGACTGTAGCCCAGCCTCCACTCCAGCGGTCAAATATTCGAGTTGGTCGGCCCCAACTGATCGTACAGATTGCGATGAAGAATGTGGGTTGAATTCCATTGCCTGACACAATTTGCCACACAAGTTGCCACAAGAATTGCAAGATTAGCGGCAACAATTGTGGGACCTTCACTGTGGATGATCGAGGGATACTGCACTGCCACTGAAAGCACACAGGGGACATTGTGTTGGCATGCCACACAGCCCAACGGTCGTCGGTCAGGCAGTGTAGTTCCACCCACATTCTTCACCGCAATCTGTACACTCGGTTGGGGCCGACCAACTCGAAGATTGTCAAATCTTGGAGTGGAGGAGTGGAGTGCCTGGAGTGGAGGCTAGTCTGCGGTCAGGGATTGTCAGTACCGTACACGTACACACACACAAGTGACAGAGACTGAATGCATGGAGCTAAGCAGCTCGATATACAGAAGATTAAGACATTCTTGGTTGAGTAACATTATTCAGGTGTGCGACGAGCAAAAAGCATGTCATTCAAAAAGCAAAAAGAAATTCCACGTCTCTAGTCTGTGTTACAAGTCTCCTTTAAATTCTACACTATTGGAAACACTTTCCCCAATTTTTGACATTTACAAGTATGGTAATAGACTTGCTCGTAAAGGATATCAAAAAATAGACAAGAAAACCCATTGAGATGAAATTATTTGATCAACATGTACCCTAATACAGTCATTAAAAGCTGCTATATAGTTGGTGATTACAGTCTCTCTGGGAGACATCAACTCTCAATTGTCAATAAAGGCAGAGTGTAAAACCCCTGGGTCTTTCCAGAATCACACTCACTCACAAAAGAGATTATTGTGCATGGTGTCACTGCAAACCTATACTCTTTATTAGTACCACCACCATGCATATTGAAATACAGTTTGTTATACTAATGTGATTTGTGAATTAGCTACGGTACACTGTACTTCACGCCATGACCTCTGAATGCAGAGACCTGCTGGTTTGACTAAGTGACGGGCCTTCCAAATCTGGGCACCACTATTGCCCAAGTTTTTAACAAAAACTCTTTTCAGTCTAGAACAAATTAATGCAAAGAACCGTTTTGACGCAAGTTTTTCACATAAATTGCCAGATTGCGCTATTGTGGCACCTCAACTGTGGACAACCAAGGGCTAGCATGCTAGCAGGCAGTGTGTTAATTGGCATGTCCCACAGCCCAAATGGTCGTCAAACAGGCAGTGGAATTCCACCCACTACCTTCACTGCAAACTGTATACTCGGTTGGAGCTGAACACCCCCAATATTTGACCGCCAGGAGTGGAGGCTAGTCTGTGGTCAAAGGCTCTCAGTACGGGGGCTACACGGACACACTACGCATGCACAGTTGCACTACACTCCATTGACGACACACAATAGTCCCTTTTTTGTTACAGTCTCTCTGATGATACTTTGGCATTATAAGTGTGATGCATTTTGAGCTGACCTACACCAATGAGCAGATTAGTGGATACTAATCACAGCTTGACAATTTGACTTTTGATTTTGCTCTCAGCTGTAGCCATGTATATTAAGTGTTCCACAGCATACTGCACTTAGTAACGTAGATCCAGGCAACAGCAGCCATATGGCCTCTGCTTCATTCCTAGGGATGTTTCCAAATAAACATTCTGATTTTTTCCATCCCCTACTCACCATTTTGTTCCAAAAGGGGTAAAATCTAGTGCCTAAATGACACTTTAATGTTGTAAGAGCCAAACAAAGCGCTTTTGGTGGGACATCAATACATGTAGATACTAATGATCCCAAGCAAATAACCCAGCCTCATTGAGTCTGCATCAAACTTGAAACAAGATGAAGGGACACCATCCTATGTACGTGATGTCAGAACAGCATGTACCTTTAGGCCTTTTTAAAATGGATCTCTTTAGACATCACCAATCTTTTATACAAAAAGTACCCCAACACATTTACATAGTGCTATCTGAAGATTGATACATCAAAACATTCATACATACATGTACAATCACTCACTACATGCATGCATACATTGTAAATGCAAATGTGGCTTTACATTTCACTTCAGTGACACAGACTTGCCTCCATAGAAGTGTTGGCAGGGTCTATGAACAAATACTTACATGTACCTGCAGAGCATCCCACCTTCTACAGGTAAATGTTCGTTCATAGACCCATATTACAGCTGAGTTAAATCATTGTTCATTAATTTGTGTTAGGTAACAGATGATGTGTACCCAGTACCCATGCTTTTCTTCATTGATACAACATTTTGACAGTTTAGTTGGTTTATATTTTTAAGGTTTTTATCAGCTGATCAGCTGCCTAATAACACCTCTGTACCATGAGAATACGTTTGTAAGTTCAGCATGCTTTATGCTTGTGTTAGCCCAGCCTTAAATTGGTTGAGTCCCCAGTGTTGCGATCCACGAGGGGGTCAACAAATAAATATGAGAGAGTGACTCGATGCTTACACTATGTACAAGAGAGTTTATTTGGGACTTCATCAAAGATGGACTACAACCACAGAGGGCACAGTACTGTACAGCAACAGGTGTTTCATTTAACTCAGTGTTTAGCTGTTGTGCCTGACTGGGTGAGACTCATCTTCTAAAACTGCTGTCCATTGCTGTTTTTATAGCAGTTGGAGCGGCCGCTCAGCCAATAGAAGTGTCTGATTCTAGGGTAATGAATAATTAATACGTGCACAAACCTTATGGGAGAAATGTCTGTGGGGTTTTACACACAACTGTGCAGTTGTGTGAGATCACTTGTGGGTCAGCCACGGGGAACAATTCCAGTAGGAAGGGGTCAGAGGAACACTTTCCCGTTACATAGGTTTGTGTACAACACTTAGTCTACAAACTTGAAGTGAACTTATACCCCTTTTGCACTACGAAATCTCTGGGTTATCTCGGGGTAATGGCAAGATACCCCAGGCTGGAAATGGTTGCCAGGAGGTTTTCCATTACACTTTTCCTGCCCCGGATTAAGGCAAACATTTTACCCCGGGGTTCATAAAGCCTACTTGGGACCAGGGTTATGGATGGAAATCTCGTTGGGTAACTGCCAAACCCAGCAATGCATTGTGGGACACTGGATGATCATTGTACAAATGTGGTGGTTTTTTTTGTACATGTACAGTACATCGGTTTATGCATGTGCTTGCTATCCAAGGTACGTGTACATGTACACCACACACTGACTTATCAGTGCGCTGTGAGATTTCTGATCCGGGCAGTGGCAGATACAAGCGTCGGGGTATAGTGGAAAACCACACTGCATTAACCCCGGGTTTAGTGAAACTCCGGGTTTATGCGACAGATGGGAACAGAACTCGGGGTTAACAAACCCCGGACAGGAAATCTTAAGGTTAAGCAGTTTGTATTGGGAAAGGGGTATAATGGTTATGCAAAGAGATGACTGAAGATGAGTGATAGGTTTTGCTGTACAATCAACTGAAGCATGATCACACAAATTAATCGGGTAACGGATGTAGTGAGAATGTGTGTAACACCATAAGAGAGAAAACCAGCAAAACAAATGTTAAAAAAAAAAAAATTCAGGGCACTAATGAGGAATTTGACCGCGTGTTAAATGAAAAGTATATGAACACTGACTGACTGGCTCTAGAGAGTTAGGATTAAATGAAGCCACTTTATATTAAAGTAACCCTCCCACAACAGTCCAACAAATAAATCTGATGATATTGGTATTATTCATACTTTTGCACTTCTCAGGTCATTTCTAAGTGCTTTGATACCCTTCAATGCCTCTTGACTGCCTATCCTGTGCTAATGGGAGATGAGGATAGAATAATGCAACTTGGCAAGACTCTGATAAAAAGATCCTATGATCCTCGATGGGAGGTGAGAGATTCACTTTTGTGCTTTCTTCAAAGACTGTTGCACAGTCCAACAGGTAAGACCAATAACACTTCAAGTTAAACTCATTTATGTCTGGACTGTAAAATTGAAGCTTCATGGAAAGAATTGAAAATGAAAACTCTGTTTGAAGATAATGTTTAACCAAGTCAAATATGGTTTACCCTTTTAAATTCACTTTTACAAGTACGTAATAATTTTGTTATAAGAACCGAGACTAGAAACAAAATATACTCTCACTACAAAAACATAGTTAGGATGAGGGCTGCTTTGATTACATGTTCAATACACTTATTTCCAAAGGTTTACAATGGAAACACCCACAAGAATTCCTTTTGTGTCAGAAATTAATTAAAGGGAAAAAAAAGAAAACTTTGACTGCACAGATACATGAACCAGAGACCTCTGGTTTTGCGCACCAGCACTCTTACATCTGAACTACACATGTATCCAGCCTTTAGATGTTAGCCTTCCCAAATAGTCAACTAGTCTTTGCTGGGATGGGGAGCCAGTCAGAAGCATTCAACCATTAACTGCCGTATATCTCCAGGTATCACGCCTTTATTTTCATTTAGATATATACTGTGGATAAAGCGTTTCCACACTTTCCAACCACATGGCCTCAACATACAGGAAGGAATGACTAATCCTCACTTCATTAATCCCTCTTTTCTTTCTTCCCTTTCCCTTTCCCCATTGAGCTCCCACCTGCCTCCCGTCCCTTTGATCTTCACCACCCTTGTGTTTCCCCTTTGATCTCCCCTCCCTTTCTGTGTACATCTGCACCCCACTCACTTCCCTTTTGTCCTTCCTCTGTCATGTGTGCCAGGGCTTTCCTTCCCCTGACTCTGTGTATGTCCTTGTCACTTTGTCTTTGAAAAAGTTTCTGCTAAGATCGAAACGTGAGAGCGGTCAGGCCCTGTAACTTTTGAGAGAAATGTATCTATTAATCAATAAATATTTATATTTATATAATTAAATAATATGAATATAAATATATTTGTAGCTATCCTGTCTTGAAATTTATTTTCTGTGCTAAACATGATAGTTTAACAATTTCAGAAACAGCTTTCTTCAATGACCAAAGATATAAAAATCTAAAACAAAATCAGAGTGCCTGACTTACAAGGACCACGCATTCATTTATTTGGAGATTCCAATTAGATTGGTTGGATATGACTTATTTTTTTACTGTGACGTTATTTTGTGTGTAGATGACCTTTGCAGCTGGTTCAGATGTCATAACATGCATCTCCGTATAGTTGAGTGCATTGAAGACGGAGAATGTTTTGTCAAGGCATCTGCCATTGGGACTCTTGTTTATGTTTCAATGCAAGAAAGCCTATGGAACAACTTATTGTATCAAACTGGAAAAAATGAGGTATGTGATAGTGGTATTGCAACAACCAATAATGGATGGAATACTTTAAACCCTTTTGGTTGTTTACCTTTCTTTTATGATGCCGTCAGTTTGACCAGGGAGAAAATGTGTCTTTGGACGGTTCATTCACATGGCCTCAACATCAAAGAGGGAATGATAACACCTTGCATGTTCACCAAAAATCACTCCCGACTTCTCTGACTCTTTTGCTGAAGTCAAAGTTTTCTTTGCCATTTTTTCAATTTGTTCAAAGGTTTTCCTTAGAATTGTTTGATTTTTTTAATCTCAACATAATGTAGTGGGAAGATTAATTTAACATCATGAATTATACCTGAGATGTTGCTTGAAATAAACATTTGTTACATGGAAATATTCAAATGAAAGCATGACAATTTTTTGCTAGTTATGAGGTTTTGCTGGTTATAGTAGGAAATATTTCAAATCCATTTTCAATTATTCTGTCACAATTTAATGATTTAATTTGTTTGTATGTATGAAAGCAAAAGAAATCACACAAATTATTGCGATTCCAATTGTGAATCCATGAGTATTTGCTTGATGCTGCATGCGTGAATGCTACTGACAATTGAAATTCCATCCCATGAATCAGTGTGCGCAGATAAACTTCCAGTGGTGCATGTATGCACAAAACGAAGTCAAATTGAACCATTTTTAGTGTATGTGGATGGGCACAAAATTATTTGCTTTCAATCACTAGATTAATATGCAAAAATATTGCAAACTGCTTACTGACTAAAATGATCAAAATGCAATTATCAAAAATAAGGAGGGCTTGCAGCCAATTTCAAGAAAGGTTGCATAAGTCTTGCACCACAATGACTCTTTTAGCAATATCTAGCAAAGGCAGCAAAATATTGTAAGTTACACAACAAAATGTTGCCTAAGCAACATTTGAAGTTTCTTGAAATCGGCAGCTGATGTTTCAATCCTAGCCGGACCTTTCTCAAAGTCAGAGTGACTAAGTCCTACTAGGATAAAATGTCAGGCCCTCCTAATTTTTTAGATTTTCATGCATGATTTAGTTTTCACTAATTTAATGCATGTGAATGCACATAAAATAAACAGTTGTGTTCATTTGACCACATACGCTCGTCATTTCATCATGTTGAAAATTTACAGATGTCATGGATCAATGAAAATTTATATACATGTACATAGGCCTATATATCCGCCAGAAGATTTTGTTTGAATATACATTTTGAAATATGGTAAAGACAATTTGACAATTTGATGACAAATTACTAATGCAATCCTGCAGAATAACTTATCAAGAAAAACCTGCATTTTGGTATTAATAGTACAATGTTAAATTTGTCTTTGTTTACTTTGCAGTTGACGTTTGTTACTCAGATGGTTAATGACAAACTTGCCAACAGTTGTGGATTTGCAAGACGTGCAATTGTCCGTGCCTTCTCAAAATGGGTGACTGTATTTCATTGGCTGCAAGCAGGTCTCCCTAGTGCCCAAAATCAAGAAAATAATCTCAAGGATGCAACTTTGAAATTGGTTGGTTCTATCAAAACCGTTGAAAAAGAGGCATTGACTGATGCTTCACAAATTCGGAGTTGTATCTCAGAGGCCATGTTTGATCTTGATTGGGAAGTGAAGCTTGCTGCTTTAGAGTTTTGGGAAACTATCTTTTCAATGCACCTACCCTATAAGAAAAATGTGAACATTTACCATGCAAACAAACAGCAACAGTGTGATCACTTTGAAATTGAAATGTCAGAACAAAATAGTAATTACGGCTGTAACATGCTTGTGGACAATTTTATGCGTCTACTTATAGAAGAAGGGTTGGTAAGTAAACTAATTTGTGTGTTAGATGATGAAGACCGTTTGGTGGCATTAAAAGCATGTCAGATGTTATGCACCATTAACAGCCTCCTGCCACAGTCAGAGGCAGAGTACCATTTGTATGTCAAAATGGATTCAGAAATAGTTCAATACACTATGATAACTTATGCAAAACTAAACGAAATTCCTTTGGATGTAGTATTAAAAAAGTTGATGGTAGTGGATTGTTATGAAGAGCATCCTTTGTCATTGATTCAAGATATTTTAGGTAGTGAAAAGGGTGGTAGTATCTTAGACTGTTACTGAATTTCAATTATTTGAGACAATTATTTAATGTATATCATTGAAGGTTCTAATTTTAAAGGATAGCTTTGCATAGTACAAGTATTTTAGTACCGCATCATGGATGTAAACCTGATAGTTGATAGAATAAACATGGAATTGAGGAGATATATTTAATCTAAACTCATTTCAAGCAGGTACATAATTACTCAATACAGTTTATCATTGAAAATTCCTTACAGCAATGGTTTCACAAATAAGAATTGAAAAGTAAAAAGGATTGAAAAAGGAGCATTGAAAAAACAACCTATCTTTGGTGAAATATTTTATATTGGCAATTCATTTCAAATGAACATTGGGATCCAAACTAATATTTGGAAATAGCCATGTTAATTTGATTTAAAACTGCAATTGAAGTGAGAAACAAGTATGTCACCTGGATAACAAAGTGTATTGTACCTTGCAAAGGTCTATCCAGTCCTAACCAACAAAGAGAGAGGTGATATACAAAAATGTTGCAAACTGCTTACTGACTAAAATTACCAAAATGCAAATCTTAAAATTAGAGCGACATAGCAAAGATCCCCAGATGATTATGTATGTTCATGAATTGAAGTGTGTATTTTTTCATACCTTATTACAAAGAAAAAATATCCAAGTTCCAATCTGACTCATCTCATTTCACTCCAACTTACCAAGTATCGCCTGGTGGAACAACTTTATCAATACTAGTCAAAAATAATATGAACATTAATACATGGATTGTTTTTTCATTAACATGACTTTTCCAAAATGGGATTTAGATTCGATATGATATTGACACACTTGTAGCATTCTGAATGTTCTCTTTTACAGAGTAACAGCTATGTATAGTCCCTTGCCACCTCTGGGCCATAATATCTTCCCTAAGCCACAGTATAGTGGCTACATTTACTAGATGTATATTTGCAATTGTTTGACACTTCTTCAATCAAAATCAAACTTTTATTTAGCAAACTTCAAGTGATGGAAGACATACATATTTGAATTGTCACAAGCATACTTTATATTGAGAAGATTGAATATCTTGGTAATAAGTACGTCTTCCATTCCTGATCTACAGGAAACAGGATGTTCCTTGATTATGCGTTTATTCCAATTGTATAGTTAATTTGTCGAAACATGTGTCTGGAGAATCAACAGCCTAAAGGTGTTATTGATATAATGGCCCTGAATGTTCTTAGCTAAGACCGAGGGGTGCCCCTATTTACCAAAATAGATTATGGCAACAAATTTACTTGAACTCAACACATTGTTAAATCTTGCTACTGGAAGTAGAGCTGTGACCACACATGTACCCTATATGCGCAAGTATATCATAGATACACTGTACTTTATTAATTTTGTTTCCAGGGATAATGTAATTTACTGATTTTTGCACTTCCCAATACTAGTATACATGGCTTGCTTGGATAAAGGATGGTCATGTGACAGCACTTTAAAGGTGCAGACTTCCAAATGCAATTATGATGCAATCTTACATCCTACAGTATCATAACTTTTCATCTCATGAATATTTATGAGGTAAATAAATTTGTAAATATAACATTAAGTTGAGCATATGGGGCTAACAAAACATGTTTTTCTAATATTTCTTTTTGTAACTAATTATTCAGTTCATGGTCTAGAACCTCCCTTTCTGGCCAAAATGACATGACGTAATCATGACGTTATCAAAACGCGAGATTTTAAAACACATATAAGCCATTGGTCAAAAACCTTGAAACTTGATGGGCAGTTAGTTATTGTTCCAGACATTCATAATGTCAAGTCTGGTTCTGATTGAGTATTGTTTGTAATTATTATGACTTCTTGAAAATTAATATCAAGTTCCATAGACTTTTGGCACAAAATGTGTGTGTGTTCATTTTGGGGTGTGTAGGCATGGATGGCAGGGGTTTAACTCACAGAGATGGCAATTTTTTTATTTATTTTTTATTTTTAAAAAAGTGGTCAGCATGATGAGGAGAGGGCCTACATTTACATGCAGTATCATATATAAATGTAGGGTTTTTTCCTTGTCTGTTTTTGTTCGGATTGTCACATGACAGCCCTTTAAAGGGCCTCAACCACATGTTTCCAAAAATCATCTCATGAATGTTAATGAGATATTGAAATGTTCCGATTTTCACATTCATTTTAGCATATTTGGCCGAGAAATTCACAGCTGTTTCTTGAATTTCTTTTCTCAACTATTGAAAACAGACTTGAGAAACTCTTATTGGCCGAAATGATGTGATTTAATCATGATGTCATCAAAATGTGGAATTTTTAAACACACAAGGCATTTGTCTATCATCACAAATCTTTGTGGGTGTGCACTCTGCCCATCGTCAGGAGGCACCGGACGAAATAGTAAATGTAGCATTAAATCATCAACAAAGCTTATGACGATTTAAAAACACGCGGAAAAGCCCTATGCTCTGTTGCAAACAGACTTAGTAACTCAAGTTACTCTTTGTAAACCTACACCTCATTGAATTTCATTGCATTGTACACATGTACATTCTTGATTATGTTCATAATTCTATTTGTGTTGTAATGTATGCAGATTTTTAATCACCCCTAACCCTAGCAGAAATTCAATAAACCACTGTATTTGATTCTTGGAAATTGTTCAAAAGTTCCCCGGCAGTTCTTCCTTTGTTTGATTCTTGCAGTGTCAGGACTATGAAGTATTACTTAAAAAAAAAACCACACATTAAATAAGGTCCTTCGTGAAAATTGTACTGGTCACAATATCTTCCTCTAGAAAGCAGGAGTCTGGTTGGAATCCCGCCCAAACTTCCTGTGTGTTTTTTTTATCTGCATGCAGGCAATTAAGCAATGCACTGAGCATGCAGTGTTGTTGATCATGCATCAAATAGAGTCTTTGAATTTTATTCTCTATAACATACACCTGTATATCTTGGTCACAATGGTGTCCCTGCTAGATCCATTAACAGAGCCCAGTTGTTTCTTGCTACTCTGATACAGTAACACAGGTTACCGAGGATCTTGGCGCTGGTTACAGGTCATTTCTCTGTCAGCCTTCCTCCTTTGTCAATCTTCTATAGTCTACTGCGCTTATCTTTAATACCAGTAGAGCCTCTACTGTTGTATATTTAGAGGGCGTAATACATTCGCTAAGGTTTCACACAATAGCCTCCCAGAATGCCCTGCGGCATACCCGCCATGTTAGCTTCCTCTTTGCTCTTAGCTGCGATCAGCGTACGTGGGACGTAAAAATAATACAGTGACGTGATTCTACTGGATTTTTTTCTTCGATGGATTTATATTTGCTAAGTATTGATTAGATATAAAGATAGTAGAATTTGCGTTTCTTCAGAGCCTTCGTTTGAGTCTTCGTTTGGATTTATTATGGCCTCACGAGAGAAAAACGCGAAGCGTAGTTCGGCTACTAAAGGTGTTGCTGTACCGTTGGACGCGGGTTCCACGGTGTTGCCAAACCCCCTAGGCGGTCAAGCCAGGGAGACTTTCTCCTCCTACGGCCCCGCCTCTGACCGTGAATCTACCGGGTACGTTCTCCCCCACTCGCGGACCCCCCTGCGATTTTTCCTCTGCCTCGGACTTACTCCGATGCTCCGGAATTCCGGCCCGCTCACCCGTATCTACGAATACTGAGGGTTCACGCGGCCGCCCAGCCAAGAAAGGAAAGTCACGTAAAAAGCGACGACATACTTCAAGCTCACCATCGCCTTCAGATCGGTCTTGGCCGAGAAACGCCGCAAACGGACTTCTTGAAGGTTTTCTTTCAAGCTTTCTGCTTCCCTTTCGGCTTTGTCAACCACAGGGTTTGCCCAGCCGGTGGGTAGTTTAGCCCTACACGCTGGACAACTCGCCCTAAGGACGGAACAGTTTGCCCCCAGCTCGGACCAACCCACACCGATCGCGGGCCAACTTGCCCCACAGACGGACCAGCCACCGGGATGGGTTCGCCGGAATCAACAACACCTCCCACAAGCCATGGGACGTGCCCCGGCTTCTCCCCGACCATATCCATCCAGCCCTCCGGAAATTTCTCCGGATCGGACAAGGATTTGACCATGCCGGCGGCCCACCAAAGTGCGTTGACCCCGGCCAGTCCGCCCCGTCACGCCGATACGGCTATATATCACGGTAGCGCGCCGGGTACACAGTTCACGCACCCTTCATGCTCAGATTAGCCCTCCTGCGCTGCGGAAGAGAATAACTCAATAAACACCTCTCCCCCATTGAGACGCACGGCAGCGTGACTTGGTCAGAGGCTGTGAGGAGGAGACTGCCATTCCAGTAGATATGCTGTCTTCGGCTTTTCGCTGCCTTGATGAAACTCTCCGCCTGACCTTGGAGCAGTTCACCCGCATCTCTGTGCTGGCAATCTCTGCTCGACGTGCCAACGTCCTCGACTCCCTTTACCTCCCTTCTGATGGGGCTAGAAAGCGTTTGGAGGTTTTGCCAATCCTGGGCCCGGATCTGTTTGACAACTTATTTCAGGAATCCATGGAGGCGGAATTGCGAAGCGTATTGAGGCCATCGATAAGATCAATCTTCGCAAGCCTGCACAAAAGCGAACGGTACAACCCAAAGCTAAGGCCAGGATTAACCCCCAGGTGCCCACGAGACCCCAGAACCCCAAGAGGCAGAGCTCGGGGTCGTTTTCCTACTTCATCGACAGCTCACTTCTCGGCGCACCCTACGGATTAACGCCGAGGCCAACCCTCCCGTCGGGACGGCCAGACCTCCAAACCGTCGGCCCCCGATTTTCCGGAGGGTGGCGCAAGTGACGTACTCTCACCTCGGTAGCCCCCCCCCCCCCACACACACACACACACCTTTGAGCCTGTGGGCGGCCGCCTCAAAGGGTTCATGAGGCCCTGGTCACAGGTCGTCTCCGACTGGTGGGTGCTCAAGACAATCGGTCACGGTTATGCGCTGGAATTCTCGTGCACCCCCCCCCTCAGACACAGTTATTCTGCAAACAATAACTCCGTCCGACCCCGCCAAGCGTCGGGCGCTGGAATCTGTAATCGAATCCCTCCTCCGAAAGGAAGCGATACGCATGGTACCCTGGACGAGAAAGTCTCCCGGATTCCTATCTTCCTTTTTCCTTACTCCGAAAAAGAACACAGGATCGTGGCGACCTATCCTAAATCTGAAACCTTTGAACAAAATCATCCGCCCAAAACGTTTCCGGATAGACACGCTGCCTCCGCAAGCATGGGCTACCTTACTCGATCTGAAGGACGCGTACCTTCATGTACCCACACTGCTAGATCATTGCAAGAATCTTTCGTAACCAAAGCGTAAGTTATATACGAATTTACGGCGCTCCAATTCGGACTATCGACACCCCCTCGGGTTTTCACAAGATAGTGAAGTCGATGGGAGCGTTCCTGCATGCCAACAACATCTCGATCTTCATGTATCGATTGGCTGATCGTTGGTCGCTCGGAGAAGGAATCACTTCAAGCATTCGAAATGACTGTAGAGTTGGCCACGCGGCTTGGGTTCTTGATAAACAAGGACAAATCACACCCAACCCCGCAAATCCCCACCTTCCTGGGAGCTGTAATCAATCTCCAAACTGGCATTGCCTTTCCAACAAACCCACGCATTCGAAATATACAGCAATGCGTCGGTCTATTCCTCGCAGTAACACGTACGGGGCCCAGCAACAGCATGGCTGAGACTGCTAGGACTCATGGCAAGCATGGTGGACCATGTGCCGCACTGTTGCCTTCACATGCGTCCGCTCCAGCTCCAGCTCCTCGCACATTTTCGACCGAAATACCACACAATCCATCACTGTCTTGGTTCCGGTCCCGGCTTTTCTTCATCCACACATGCGGTGGTGGTCAGACCCCCTCAACCTCAGGCATGGCCGGAGTTCTTCCCGCGACCACAGCCAGCGACATCCATAACAATGGACGTTTCAGGCCCGGGCTGGGGTGACACACATCAATGTGTTGGAGATGCTAGCGGTATTCTATGCCCTACGGCATTTCCACTAGCACATCCACGATCGGTCCATCCTGATCAAGTGGGACAACGCCACAGTTGTGGCACAAGATCATCCCAGCTTTGCCTCCTGACGTGGGAGATGGTCCTGGTTCTGTCTTTTGCTCCAACATCACACTGTCTGCTGTGCATGTCCCGGGAGTGGATAACAGGGCAGCAAATGCCCTCTCCAGGGGAATGATCCGACCAACAGAATAGACACTGTGTCCTCTAGTGATCGAACAGATCTTCGGGATCATGGAAAGCTAGCCGGCTCGAAACCAACCCTTGCAGGGACCAGGGTTGAAAATCTTGATCCGGATTGAAAATGTATTTTTCAGCTTGAACCGGTTCAAAAACGATAGTGTGAACCGCCCCGGGTTGAGATCACTACCGCCGATCCGGGTTGAGTTGTGTGGCGCGAAACTCGGCGGAAGAACACGTACCCACAGACGAAAAGTTCGTTGACACCCACACAGTACGTACCATACCGTTGTGCACAGAATGCGCAATGTTTAACAGCAGTCTGGATTATGTTATTGCGTGCTGTGCTAACGGTCGCGCAAACTTTGACATATCTTATGGTTCTACTTTCGCACGCAACTCAACCACGTGTTGTTGCGCTATCTATCTATCGTGCAACCACTGTTGTGCACAAAATGCGCAATGTTTCACAGCAGTCTGGATTCTATTTTACGCACGCTGTGCTAACGGCCGTGCGGCGGCCGGTAGTCCCATCTGCCCAACTATCCCGTCGGCCGAAAGGCAAAAGGGCACGGCGGCACTGTGCGGGTACGGAAATTCGTTGCTGTGAAAATCATCCAAATTTGAGGGCACTGCAGCAATTACATAGGTGGTGCTATACAATGTTTCGTCGTTATTTCATTTAGGGGAGTTGCTTCTTGCCTTCTTCGCGAATGCTTCGCGAAAGCTTTTCATGAAACGCGCAAATTATGGGGGCCTACCAACATTTCTAAATCGCGCATGCTTCACGAAAATATTTTCGCGAAAGCGTGTGGAGTCTATTTATTTTTGACTGGTACATCCGGCCACTTGGCGCGTCGCAAGGCATTGTGGGAGCGAGAAAATCACCACAGCGCGCAGGCGCCGCACATGATCCGTGTTGAGAGTTCGTAGTGTGAATACGCACGGCTGTATCCGGATTGAAAGTTACCCGGTTCACGCCGCGGTCGGTTTGTGTCATGAACAGTGTGAACGTTGCGTCTCTGTGAACCGGGTCGAAAACAGCCAAGGCTGAACCGGAGCGGAACCGGGTAGGTTTCAACCCGGTTCGAAGCGAAGATAGTGTGAAAAGGCCTATAGACCTGTTTGCGTCGGGTCAACAACCAGCTATAGTTTGTTTGCACTAGATATACCCAGATCCAAGGGCGAGGCATGCCGACGTCCTGTCAATGTCCTGGGTGGGATTGTACGCATACGCTTTCCCGCCGATATCCCTCATAACTCGGGTACTGACAAAAATAGAGCAGGAACGGTGTAGGATTCTCTTGATCGCCCCGTTATGGCCACGCCAACCCTGGTTTCCGCGGTTGATCAAACTCCTGGTGCACAAACCACTTATTCTTCCACCTCATCTAGACATTCTGTCTCAACCACACTCGAGCTAGGTTCATTCACCCAGCTCCGTTGAATCTCCACCTGACGTGCTGGCAATTGTCAAGCGTTCTTTCCGAGCAGTCTGCCGTTCGGAGGGCGTTGCCACGTTCGCCGGTGTCGATGCATGATATATCGTAGATCAGTGAAGCCATACCGGTACAGCCCGTGGGAAATTTCTTTGAAATCGCCACCGCCCCGTTCGATACTCTCCCCTTCGCGCACGTTAAACCATCCTACCGTATAGGTGATAGAGCGGAGGCCAACACGCAGGTCTCCATCGCGGTTATCGATGTATTGCTGAAGACTAACCGCGTCTCCCCTTTGAACATTAGAGAGTGTTTGATACATGATGACTATTATCATTCAACGCATTTCTTCAATTCAGTGCGATGCAAAATTGGTGAAAAACCATGGGGGCCCGCCGCCGTATGTTGGGGGTTGGGGGGGGGGGACCCAGGCGCCACCCCCGGTGGACACCTCCAGCAAAAACAGCGCAACCTCCGGCGCTAAAATCCACCTCCGCGCCAACATCCACCCCAGCGCCCATCTCGGCACCCATCCCGGCGACATTCGAATACAACGATTTAGCGTCGTACGAGCCCGGGGTGCAATACACTCCCACAAAAAGCGTGCTATCTCTCAGTCTCACCGAAGTCAGCATCCAGGTACAGGCGGATGGGGAGAGTTTCGAGACGCAGTACTTCGACGTGTTTAAGAAGTATCGTCTGCCCTTGGTGCAATCGGAAGGCATTATTCATAATTGGAACTCAACCCCGATGCAGTTCTGGCAAAATCAATTAAATTTCGCCGTCTGGTGCGCCACCACCGGCTGCGGTGTTTCGTTGAAAGATCACTTGAACGCCGCTGACCCCATGCTGCGGTCTCTGCATCGGTTTCACGTGTATTACCAGATACAACGTATACTTAAGAAGATGGAGTCCCGGCTGCCCTGGGACAGTAGCTGGGATGCGTTTGACAATTCATACGAATCCAAGGGTTATGATGAAATCCGTCGGGAGTTTGGCGTCTATCATTACCCCGATTCGAGGTGGCGCGTCAGAGCCATAAGCCAAGGGATTTGACGAGTCTACTGGTACGTGGTTCAAATAGGTCCTAGGCTATACCGGTACTTTGATGGGTTGTATAATCCGAAAGGCATATCGTTCACAAAGCGGACAACAAATGAAATCATTAACATATATTACATCAAGCAGGACGCCGATGATGCGGACACTACCTGGGGGACGTTCATACTTGACAAGTCGAATGGATTCACCAAAAAAGAAGTCGAGAAGTTGTACGACAGCATTAGTGCATACGTGTTGGCAATCTTAGGGGATCAAGGAGCTGCGGAGTCGGGCATTCTTGGTACCGGCACCGCATTTCATACGCAGGCTCTATTCCGTCACAACGTCCAAGCCGCTATCGATAGCCCTCTAAACATCGCTGAGTCGATAGACCGTTACCAGAGTGTCCTGATGGATGCTAGTTCCAGCTTAACTTTGTCTTCGGAACTAGACTTGACATGGCACCGAGCGATATGCTTCTCCCCATCGACATCGTGGAGGGCTACAACAACGAGATTAATATCGCTGAGCCCGAGCATCATCTGGTTCTGGGTGTGAAAAGGAATATCAATGTGAGCGATGTCCCCTCCGGATATGCGAACGACACTGGGTTTTTTTAGCAAAAACGTTCGCCGCTCCACGCTCTACCTCCTATCCGAGGAGATCGGAAGTCAGGAATCTCGCGGTAACAAGTACATTCTCGAGGCCAACTTATACGGTCTATGGCGGTTAAGATGGACGCGATGGTGACCCCCTGTATATGAGCCGAATGACTATCCTCTACGAGGGCGTTCTCCGACACCGGAAAATCGTGAAGGACAAATCCGACGCCCTGTGGAATATCAACCTGAATACCCCCACCCGCAGCATGAAGGGGATCCTGATGCTGTTCGAGGACCCAGCAACCGCCTTCGCGCGAGACAGCGAATCCTTCTACAACCCGAAAAGCGAGAAGGTCGAAATGACGGTAGAGGGCATCCCAATCACCTATACTCACAGGGGATGCGCGCCCATCAGCAATGGGACGAAGCTAAAAAATTCTTCCTGGGAGGTGGTAAGCGGCACCCCGAAGTGGGGATGGTCGCGAAGGATCTAGAGCTCGCCAACGTGACTCTGGCAAAGTTCCTGACGACGAAATACGCTCTGTGGCTCGATCTAAGAACGTCCGACGACAACAGGCTCCACGGCAGCGGGCAAAGGATCGAGAACGCCTCCGAGGGCGTTACCAATCAGATCGCGAAAAAGGTGGCGGCCGCGGGTCGTTTGAATATATACCTCTATATCATCATGGACGCACAGCTCAACATTCAAGATGGCCGATTCGTTAGCGCCCTCTACTAACATGCTACCTCGGAGCCCCCACTCGGCGATCATCGCCGGTCAGACGGGGTGCGGAAACACCGTATTCGTTCTCGATCTACTGGAGAAGGGGCCCTATCAATCTTTCTTTCCACACATCGTGATCCTGTGCCATACGATCAAGCACAATCGCTCCTATCAGCGCCGCCCTTGGATTTGGAGCGACCCGGAGGTCTAGTATCGCAGACCCGGGCGAGCGGCTCCACGATTGGCTGCGCGTTTTTTACAAGTTATTTGAGGGGACGCCCACCTTGTATATAATCGATGACTGCAGCGCGAGTAAGGCGTTAACGGAGAAGAGGGACATGCTCTCCGAACTGGCTTTCTCCGGTCGCCACGCAGAGCAGTCGGTCTGGGTCCTCTCGCAGCGGTACAACTCCATTCTCCGAGACCTTTGCGAACAAACTCAGTGGATGGGCCTCTTCCACAGCAAGGATCGTGACAGTTTCGACGAATGCCTTCGCGAAAATGATATAGTCCCTCCAGAGAAGCGGGCCATATTTCGCCAACACCCCCCAAAAACGAAGCACGCTAAACTTCCGTTGAAGACTAACCAACCAGCTACATACAAAGTCATTGCTAATAGCAATACTGAGCATTGCTAATAGCATTACTGAGCTTTACTGAGCATTAATGAGAATTGCTAATATAGCTTTACTGAGCATTGTTAAATAGCATTATTGAGTATTACTGAGCATTGCTAAGCATTACTGAGCATTACTGAGCATTGCTAATAGCATTACTGAGCATTGCTAATAGCATTACTGAGCATTGCTAATAGCATTACTGAGCATTGCCAATAGCATTACTGAGCATTGCTCATAGCATTACTGAGCATTGCTAGTAGCATTACTATATAAGCATTGCCAATAGCATTACTGAGCATTGCTAAGCATTACTGAGCATTACTGAGCATTGCTAATAGCATTACTGAGCATTGCTAATAGCATTACTGAGCATTGCTAATAGCATTACTGAGCATTGCTAATAGCATTACTGAGCATTGCCAATAGCATTACTGAGCATTGCTAAGCATTACTGAGCATTACTGAGCATTGCTAATAGCATTACTGAGCATTGCCAATAGCATTACTGAGCATTGCTAAGCATTACTGAGCATTACTGAGCATTGCTAATAGCATTACTGAGCATTGCTAATAGCATTACTGAGCATTGCTAATAGCATTACTGAGCATTGCTAATAGCATTACTGAGCATTGCCAATAGCATTACTGAGCATTGCTAAGCATTACTGAGCATTACTGAGCATTGCTAATAGCATTACTGAGCATTGCTAATAGCATTACTGAGCATTGCTAAGAGCATTACTGAGCATTACTGAGCATTGCTAATAGCATTACTGAGCATTGCTAATAGCATTACTGAGCATTGCTAATAGCATTACTGAGCATTGCTAATAGCATTACTGAGCATTGCTAATAGCATTACTGAGCATTGCTAATAGCATTACTGAGCATTGCTAATAGCATTACTGAGCATTGCTAATAGCATTACTGAGCATTGCTAATAGCATTACTGAGCATTGCTAATAACATTACTGGGCATTGCTAATAGCATTACTGAGCATTGCTCATAGCATTACTGAGCATTGCTAAGAGCATTACTGAGCATTACTGAGCATTGCTAATAGCATTACGGTGCATTGCTAAAAGCATTACTGAGCATTGCTAAGCATTACTGAGCATTATATACTGAGCATTGCTAATAGCATTACGGTGCATTGCTAATAGCATTACTGAGCATTGCCAATAACATTACTGGGCATTGCTAATAGCATTACTGAGCATTGCTAATAACATTACTGGGCATTGCTCATAGCATTACTGAGCATTGCTAAGAGCATTACTGAGCATTACTGAGCATTGCTAATAGCATTACTGAGCATTGCTAATAGCATGACTGAGCATTGCCAATAGCATTACTGAGCATTTCTAATAGCATTACTGAGCATTGCTAATAGCATTACTGAGCATTGCCAATAACATTACTGGCCATTGCTAATAGCATTACTGAGCATTGCTAATAGCATGACTGAGCATTGCCAATAACATTACTGGGCATTGCTAATAGCATTACTGAGCATTGCTAATAGCATTACTGAGCATTGCCAATAGCATTACTGAGCATTTCTAATAGCATTACTGAGCATTGCTAATAGCATTACTGAGCATTGCCAATAACATTACTGAGCATTGCCAATAGCATTACTGAGCATTGCTAATAGCATTACTGAGCATTGCTAATAGCATTACTGAGCATTGCCAATAGCATTACTGAGCATTGCTAATAGCATTACTGAGCATTACTGAGCATTGCTAATAGCATTACTAACCATTGCCAATAACATTACTGAGCATTGCTAATAGCATTACTGAGCATTTCTAATAGCATTACTGAGCATTGCTATAATAGCATTACTGAGCATTGCTAATAGTATTACTGAGCATTGCCAATAGCATTACTGAGCATTGCTAATAGCATTACTGAGCATTGCCAATAGCATTACTGAGAATTGCCAATAACATTACTGAGCATTGCCAATAGCATTACTGAGCATTGCTAATAGCATTACTGAGCATTGCCAATAGCATTACTGAGCATTTTTAATAGCATTACTGAGCATTGCTAATAGCATTACTGAGCATTGCCAATAGCATTACTGAGCATTTCTAATAGCATTACTGAGCATTACTAATAGCATTACTGAGCATTGCTAATAGCATTACTGAGCATTGCTAATAGCATTACTGAGCATTGCTAATAGCATGACTGAGCATTGCCAATAGCATTACTGAGCATTTCTAATAGCATTACTGAGCATTGCTAATAGCATTACTGAGCATTGCCAATAACATTACTGGCCATTGCTAATAGCATTACTGAGCATTGCTAATAGCATGACTGAGCATTGCCAATAACATTACTGGGCATTGCTAATAGCATTACTGAGCATTGCTAATAGCATTACTGAGCATTGCCAATAGCATTACTGAGCATTTCTAATAGCATTACTGAGCATTGCTAATAGCATTACTGAGCATTGCCAATAACATTACTGAGCATTGCCAATAGCATTACTGAGCATTGCTAATAGCATTACTGAGCATTGCTAATAGCATTACTGAGCATTGCCAATAGCATTACTGAGCATTGCTAATAGCATTACTGAGCATTACTGAGCATTGCTAATAGCATTACTAACCATTGCCAATAACATTACTGAGCATTGCTAATAGCATTACTGAGCATTTCTAATAGCATTACTGAGCATTGCTATAATAGCATTACTGAGCATTGCTAATAGTATTACTGAGCGAAGGATCTAGAGCTCGCCAACGTGACTCTGGCAAAGTTCCTGACGACGAAATACGCTCTGTGGCTCGATCTAAGAACGTCCGACGACAACAGGCTCCACGGCAGCGGGCAAAGGATCGAGAACGCCTCCGAGGGCGTTACCAATCAGATCGCGAAAAAGGTGGCGGCCGCGGGTCGTTTGAATATATACCTCTATATCATCATGGACGCACAGCTCAACATTCAAGATGGCCGATTCGTTAGCGCCCTCTACTAACATGCTACCTCGGAGCCCCCACTCGGCGATCATCGCCGGTCAGACGGGGTGCGGAAACACCGTATTCGTTCTCGATCTACTGGAGAAGGGGCCCTATCAATCTTTCTTTCCACACATCGTGATCCTGTGCCATACGATCAAGCACAATCGCTCCTATCAGCGCCGCCCTTGGATTTGGAGCGACCCGGAGGTCTAGTATCGCAGACCCGGGCGAGCGGCTCCACGATTGGCTGCGCGTTTTTTACAAGTTATTTGAGGGGACGCCCACCTTGTATATAATCGATGACTGCAGCGCGAGTAAGGCGTTAACGGAGAAGAGGGACATGCTCTCCGAACTGGCTTTCTCCGGTCGCCACGCAGAGCAGTCGGTCTGGGTCCTCTCGCAGCGGTACAACTCCATTCTCCGAGACCTTTGCGAACAAACTCAGTGGATGGGCCTCTTCCACAGCAAGGATCGTGACAGTTTCGACGAATGCCTTCGCGAAAATGATATAGTCCCTCCAGAGAAGCGGGCCATATTTCGCCAACACCCCCCAAAAACGAAGCACGCTAAACTTCCGTTGAAGACTAACCAACCAGCTACATACAAAGTCATTGCTAATAGCAATACTGAGCATTGCTAATAGCATTACTGAGCTTTACTGAGCATTAATGAGAATTGCTAATATAGCTTTACTGAGCATTGTTAAATAGCATTATTGAGTATTACTGAGCATTGCTAAGCATTACTGAGCATTACTGAGCATTGCTAATAGCATTACTGAGCATTGCTAATAGCATTACTGAGCATTGCTAATAGCATTACTGAGCATTGCCAATAGCATTACTGAGCATTGCTCATAGCATTACTGAGCATTGCTAGTAGCATTACTATATAAGCATTGCCAATAGCATTACTGAGCATTGCTAAGCATTACTGAGCATTACTGAGCATTGCTAATAGCATTACTGAGCATTGCTAATAGCATTACTGAGCATTGCTAATAGCATTACTGAGCATTGCTAATAGCAAGTTTATACAAGACAATTACTGGAAGCGAACCTGATGCCCCTGATGTGACCAGTAGTAATGTTACATGTAAGGAGAATTTGTATGAATAAAAATATAATTTTCTGAAATTCAATTGAATTGTATTTAGATCCATTAGAGCATTGATGTAGAAATGTTTCCTTGTTCTGACTGCTGATTGTTTTTCCTAGTCAAAGTATACGTGTATTGATGCCATCAGCTGGTGGTAGTAGCCTGCCAGCCCCAGGGGTTTTCTCATGGTACTCGGGCCCTCTGATGTCTTGTTGATGAGTGTCTTGACTGCAGCTTTGTCTAAGGGACAGTAAATGCAGAGTCCCAAAAGAGTTATGGAATCAGTTAGTAGGCGAGTCTATGTGGACATTAATCTCCGATGATACATATTTCCTACTGAAGTTAAGAGTCAGGAATCAAGTGCCTGGAGATTGGCTTCAACTTCAACTTACAGATGAAATACAGTTACTGTAGACATGTATTTTTTCAATGGACCAACACTCCTTGAGACCAATATGCCAATGCACACTTCAATACATGCTAATAAGGTTGTCTAGGTAACATGGCATAACACAATGTCTTTGTTATCTCATCTTTCAAGCCTAGTCAGTCATCAACTCATTGCTATGAAATGCTTCTGAAACACTTCCCAGCTTCAGCTTTCTATGGAAGCATGATGCCCTCCATTGATGGGAAGACGGAATGTAGCTGTTGGAATTTCCCCAAAAGGCTTCATTGTTTGAGAGGAGGTCTTGAGCACTTTAAGGATACCTGCACAGCAGTTGGGCAGATCCTGTGGTTTGTGCACTCACCGGGTCCTATTTATCAGTGTCAGAGTGAAACACAGTGCCAGCATTCTTATGGCTAATACTATGACTCCAAGTCAAAAGTGAAAACTCTTGTGTTGACACTTGACTATTGTCACAAATTGTGCATGTACACTACTGTTCCTCAATACAAGGCTCAATTAAGCCTGTGATCTCAAAGGTCTGTGGTCCAGCCTGTGTGTGGCACGTTGCACCATGGTTCGGGGATTATAGCAACCATGTCTTGATCTGATAGTTAACTGTTCTAAATGGGCATTTGCTTGCATTGGGTGAACTGAGCGTACAAATAACTGTATGGTATAGTTGGTCCTTGATAACTGGTGTAGGGAAAGTTACTACATGGAGCATTCTTTTGAAGTTAGTATCTTCAGTTCAAATTGCCATAGCCAACACTATTGCCCTTTCAGGGAGGAAATACTTTATCCCAAAAGGATGAAATTCACAGTTACCTCTATAGGGTATCTTTTCACTTTATTCCTGTGTACTTTACTTTCCTGTAAAATGATATACTCCCAATGCACTGTTTTACCTAAATTGGTATGTTGTGCTGTTACACCAAAACCAGTAAGGGCCGAGATTAAACATTTTTCATGCATATGTTGTAAAGGCAAATTCAAATGGATGAATCCATGTATGATAACAGAGCCATGTTTGATTCAGCAGTGTTGTAACATTGTTGCTGATGTTTGGTCATAAAGATGATGCTTGCTTGCTGAAATGGAATATTGAAATGGAATGAAGTTACATGTGCCAAGTAAAAAGTACGTGGAACGTCAATGACTCAAATAATATTCTGTTGTTCATTCCCTTTAGTTTCTGGCAACAACGTTGGTGGTATGATTGGTGACTTGCTTCAAAAAAGTGCAGATTTGCAAAGAGAGCTGGACTTAAGTAATCAGCTAAAAGATGGGCAGGATAGAGAAATTCAAAGCTTGAACCAAACTCTCATTACAGCTAATAAAAAAGCAGAAAAGTATGACGAAGCAGAAAAAGGAAGAAGAAGGGTAAGACAAATTTATGTTTTTATTCGTGTTGCATGCATTCTCTTCTAGGAAAATCATTGTTTCAAATGTACATTCAGCATTAAACTTTAAACCACTGTTATAGGGTATAATAAGCTACTGTAGATTTGGCTACCTTCCAGAAGATTTGTGGGTACCTTCCAGTATATAACAAGGAGCTAACAAGGAGACAATGTAATAATCACTTGATGTATGCTTTCATGTTCATGCGTGTGCACATGGCAGTGCCATGCACCTGGAGATAGTGCTTGCCAAGAAAGGAGAAATTGTTCTTGGCCAGCACTAGCCTCATGAGGGTGGTTAGGTCAGAGATGGGGGGGAGAAGACTGTTTTCCTTTGGCCAGGGCTGAGGAGCCAAAAATATATTGATGAAGCCAATCGCCAACTAAACAATCCCCAGCACTATAATTGTCTGGACTCTAACCCCACTGGCAAATTTTCAGAGCAAATTCAGGAAGTTTTGGATGACATGGAACTACCCACACGACATGTGGCTCTATCACGTTCTCTACCTCAAACATCATATACCTCATCTCATGTAGAGTTTGTAATGTTCAGTTTGTTGATGAGACCAAAAACACTCTCAAAAAACGTATCTATGGCCATAGGTCTACAATCAAAACCGGTAAAATGAACACCCCTGTTGGGTATCCCTTCAATCTCCCTGATCATTCGATATCAGATATGAGTGCACTGGGCATAGAATCACTTGGTCACCGTAGTAATGCTGTCTGTCAATCAATTGTAGAACTGCCAGTTCTACCTTCTCCCGAAAATTCACAAAGCCAACAACCCAGGCAGACCCATCATCTCTGATCATTCGATATCAGATATGAGTGCACTGGGCATAGAATCCCTTGGTCACCGTAGTAATGCTGTCCGTCTAAGCAGTTAGAAAATGTGGATGAAGTGTCTTCGGACCATTCAACCACATGGTCTCAACATCCAGGAGGGTAACACCATGCAGCTTTCCGATAATCCTTCTTTTGTGTTCACTCCTTCACACTTCTCTCTTTGATCTTTCCCACCTCTTGTCACTAATCCCTACCCTACTCCTTGCCCTTCCCTTTGATCTCACCCTACCAGCTTTACTCTTTGTCCTTTGTTTCTCATCCGTGTCCTATTCACTCTCTTCCCCCTTCCTTCGTGTTTATGTATCTGTGTTGTCCTTGTCACTCTGCCTTTGAGAAAGGTCTTGCTAGGATCAAAACGTCAGGCCCACTAAATTTTAAGATTTGCATTTTGGTAATTTTAGTCAGTAAGCAGTTTGCAACATTTTTGTATATCACTCATAAACTTTAGACGAAACAGGAGGAATTTTTACTCTCTCAGAGTGTCAAGTGCAACCAGCTTTGTTGACAGAAAAGATTTCTGGCTGTGTAAGTGGTTTGTTATTGTCAAGGAATTATGACCATGTGCCATTAACTCAACAGGGCAAAGGCTCAATTTGGAACCATTCCAAACTTTTTCATCCTCTAGCACATAAGTGAACAGTCCTTTGCTGGTGTTGACAATTCTCTGTTGAGTTGAGAATTTGTTAGCGGAAAAGCTATTGTTTTTCTTCTGATTTCTTTTTAGCTTTTCCGCGGCGAAGTGGAAAAGGAATTGATTTTGTTAATATTTTGAGGGGTTTTCTTCTTATCAGAAAAATCCCTTAAACAAATCACAGGGTCAAAATGCCATGATGCAATTGTGACGTCATCAAAATGCATGTTTTTAAAACACATATTTGCCATTGGTCAATATTCTCGAAATTTGGTGGGCGTTTAGCTATTGGGCTAGACATTCTCAGTCCTGAGTTTGGAAGCAATTGACCATTGTTCAGAATTATTATGATTTCTTGAAAAATATAATAAAGTCCCATAGACTGCATGCACAAAATATGCACGAATTTCTGTTTGCCTACAGACATAATTAGCTTTTCCGCTGCTTCCAGGGAAGCGGAAAAGCTATATCTGTTGTTCAGCTTTTTAGCTTTTCCGCCGCTTCCAGGGAAGCTGAAAAGCTATATCTGTTGTTCAGCTTTGTTTAGCTTTTCCGCCGCTTCCAGGGAAGCGGAAAAGCTATATCTGTTGTTCAGCCTTTTAGCTTTTCCGCCGCGTAGCGGAAAAGCTATTGTTGTTGTTCTGATTTTTTCTTTTTTTTTCTTTTTCTGGTCGGAATAATCCCATAGACTTTGTACAGGGTTTTAGTAAGCACCACTTTGGCCATTGAACACACTTGGATTTTTTTGAAACTTTGCAAATGTATAGAGCCCATGCTGAAGTTGTGCACAGTTGTCTTTAAAACTTCATGACGTCACCACGTGTCACGTGACAGCGCTTTAAAGGGACAAATTTCAAACTCCAATAAAAGCAAAAGTACAAGTTCGTTTGGTTTCAATTTTGCAGTATATCTAAGTTGGGAAAAGGTGTATCCAAAAATTGCCCTCATTTGATCTTGACGTCATCTCATGAATATTAATGAGGTCATAAACTTTTAAGATTTTAACATTCAATTGAGCATATTTGGCCAATGGAGCAAGATTATTTTCATTTTTTCGATTATTTCTATTGGGGATGTAGTTTAGAAACACCCTCCGGGGCCAAAATGCCATGACGCAATCGTGACGTCATCAAAATGCGTGTTTTTAAAACGCATATTTGCCAAAGGTCAATCGTCTCGAAATTTGGTGGGCATTTAGCTTTTGGGCTAGACATTCTAAATCCTGAGTTTCGAAGCAATCGACCATTGTTTAGAATTATTATGATTTTTTGAATGTTATAATGAAGTCCCTTACACTTTGTGCACGAAATATGCTCGTGCGTTTTGGGGTAGAAATTGAGGTTACGGGTTCGAATCCCGTTGATGTCAATTTTTTTTTCATCATTTTTTTTTTTTTTTTAAGAGAACCAGATGCGGAAAAGCGTTATGTTCTGTTTGCCAACAGACAGAAATCTCTAGTTAGCTTTTCCGCCGCTTCCAGGGAAGCGGAAGAGCTATATCTGTTGTTCAGCTTTTTAGCTTTTCCGCCGCTTCCAGGGAAGCGGAAAAGCTATATCTTTTGTTAAGCTTTTTAGCTTTTCCGTTCCATACGGAAAAGCTATTGTTCTTGTTCTGATTTTTAGCTTTTCCGTTCCATACGGAAAAGCTATTGTTCTTGTTCTGATTTTTTTAGCTTTTCCGTTCCATACGGAAAAGCTATTGTTCTTGTTCTGATTTTTTTTTTTTGTCTTCTTCTTCTTCTTCTTCTTCTTCTTCTTCTTCTTTTTCTGGTCGGAATTTTCCCATAGACAAAGCACAGGGTTTTTTCGGAGGGCACTTTTGCCATTGAACAAACTTTGATTTTTTCCAAACTTGACAAATGCATAGAACCCTTGCTGAAGTTGTGCACAGTTGTTTTTAAAACTTCATGACGTCACCATGTGTCACGTGACAGCGCTTTAAAGGGGCAAATTTCAAATTGCAATAAAAGCAACAAATTAATTTCGTGTGGTTCCAAGTTTGCACTAAATCTAAGTTGGGAAAAGGTGTATCCAAAAATTGCCCTCATTTGATCGTGACGTTATCTCATGAATATTAATGAGGTCATAAACTTTTAAGATTTTAACATTCAATTGAGCATATTTGGCCAACGGAGCAAGATTTTTTTATTGTTTTTGTTTATATCTAATAGGGATGTAGTCTAGAAACACCCTCTGGGGCCAAAATGCCATGACGCAATCGTGACGTCATCAAAATGCGTGTTTTTAAAACACATATTTGCCAAAGGTCAATCGTCTCGAAATTTGGTGTGCAGGTAGCTATTGTGCTAGACATTCATAATCCTGAGTTGGGAATTAATTAACCATTGTTCAGAATTGTTATGATTTTGATCATATTATAATGTAGTCCCATACACTTTGTGCGCATAATATGCACGTGCTTTAAAGGGGCAACTTGTACACTACACTGTAGTCATTAATTATGGATTCACGTAGGTAGATCTAAACTTCAGACGAAGATTACTACCTGAACGAAGAAGAAATCGTATTTTTATTTTGTCTTCAACCGACTCAACATATACCCCGGATTAAAAATATCAAAACATATTTCCGGAATTTCCTTTGTTTTTCATTGTTTAGGTTTTTTATACTAAGGGCCATAGGTTTGTGTACAAATTAGCTGTGAAATCCATTAAGGGCCTAATATCAAATACAAATGGCTTCAAACTTGGGACATACTTAGGTTAGTAGATGGAGATTCATTGCAAAAAGTGAGATCTTCATGACGTCACCACGTGTCACGTGACAGCGCTTTAAAGGGGCAAATTTCAAACTCAAATAAAAGCAAAAATGCAAATTCGTTTGGTTTCAATTTTGCAGCATATCTAAGTTGGGAAAATATGTATCCAAAAATTGCCCTCATTTGATCGTGACGTCATCTCATGAATATTAATGAGGTCATAAACTTTTAAGATTTTAACATTAAATTGAGCATATTTGGCAAACGGAGCCAGATTTTTTTTCATTTTTTCGTTTATATCTAATGGGGATGTAGTTTATAAACACCCTCCGGGAACAAAATGTCATGACGTAATCATGACGTCATCAAAATGCGTGATTTTAAAGCACATATTAGCCAATGGTCAATCTTCTCGAAATTTGGTGGCCAGTTAGCTATTGGGCTAGACATCTTAAATCCTGAGTATGGAACCGATTAAACATTGTTTTGAATTATTATGATTTGTTAAATATCATTTCTTAGTCCCATAGACTTTGTGCACGATACGTTGGTGTGCCTTTTGGGGTAGGAATGGATGGTACAGGTTCGAAACAGAGTTGCCACCTTCATGAACTCAATCAAAACGATGCTAAAAGGGGTTTACACCAATATACAGTAAAACTGTGTTTTTTTTCGTTTGTTTGTGCTTGAGTTGTCACGTGACCACCCTTTAAAGGGCCAACCTGGCATGTGCAATCACGCCACGATCTTAGATCCCGCAGGATCGATATTTAGCATATATCTAAGTTGGGCAACAATGTATCCAAATATTGCAATAATTATGATGATGAGGTCATCTCATGAATATTAATGAGGTAATAAAAAAACGATATTAAATCAATGGTTAACTCCCTTGTTGTGCTGTTGCTAGCGCATATAGCATGTGAGAGGAGTTTCAGGGACCAATTAGGTTTCATGACCTTCCTCATGTCATGTGACCCCTTCCTCCGCTCCAGACCGGAAGTACTGTAGTAATCATGCATGTGCTACTGGTTTTCAGATTTTCAACTTGGTCTTTCTTCGGGAAAAAAAAGGAAAAGCTACACGTTCTGTTACAACAGACGTATGTTTCTAGTTTTTTTGTCTTCTTCTTCTTCTTCTTCTTCTTTTTCTGGTCGGAATTTTCCCATAGACAAAGCACAGGGTTTTTTCGGAGGGCACTTTTGCCATTGAACAAACTTTGATTTTTTCCAAACTTGACAAATGCATAGAACCCTTGCTGAAGTTGTGCACAGTTGTCTTTAAAACTTCATGACGTCACCATGTGTCACGTGACAGCGCTTTAAAGGGGCAAGTTTCAAATTGCAATAAAAGCAAAAAATTAATTTCGTTTTGTTCCAAGTTTGCACTATATCTAAGTTGGGAAAAGGTGTATCCAAAAATTGCCCTCATTTGATCGTGACGTCATCTCATGAATATTAATGAGGTCATAAACTTTTAAGATTTTAACATTCAATTGAGCATATTTGGCCAACGGAGCAAGATTTGTTTATTGTTTTTGTTTATATCTATTAGGGATGTAGTCTAGAAACACCCTCCGGGGCCAAAATGCCATGACGCAATCGTGACGTCATCAAAATGCGTGTTTTTAAAACACACACTTGCCAAAGGTCAATCGCCTCGAAATTTGATGTGCAGGTAGCTATTGTGCTAGACATTCATAATCCTGAGTTTGGAAGCAATCGATCATTGTTCAGAATTATTATGATTTTTTGAAAAATATAATGAGGTCCCATACACTTTGTGCACAAAATATGCACGTGCGTATTGGGTTAGGAATGGAGGTTACGGGTTCGAAACAGAGTTGCCACCTTCATGAACTCAATCAAAACGATGCTAAAAGGGGTTTACACCAATATACAGTAAAACTGTGTTTTTTTTTCGTTTGTTTGTGCTTGAGTTGTCACGTGACCGCACTTTAAAGGGCTAACCTGGCATGTGCAATCACGCCAAGATCTTAGATCCCACAGGATCAATATTTAACATATATCTAAGTTGGGCAACAGTATATCCAAATATTGCAATAATTATGATGATGAGGTCATCTCATGAATATTAATGAGGTAATACCGCTTATAGCATGTGAGAGGAGTTTCAGGAACCAAGGTTTCATGACCTTCCTCATGTCATGTGACCCTTTCCTCCGGTCCAGACCGGAAGTACTGTAGTAATCATGCATGTGCTACTGGTTTTCAGATTTTCAACTTGGTCTTTCTTCTGAAAAAAAAGAGGAAAAGCTACACGTTCTGTTACAACAGACGTATGTTTCTAGTTTTTTTAGCTTTTCCGTTCCATACGGAAAAGCTATTGTTCTTGTTCTGATTTTTTTTTTTTGTCTTCTTCTTCTTCTTCTTCTTCTTCTTCTTCTTTTTCTGGTCGGAATAATCCCATAGACAAAGCACAGGGTTTTTTCGGAGGGCACTTTTGCCATTGAACAAACTTTGATTTTTTTCAAACTTGACAAATGCATAGAACCCTTGCTGAAGTTGTGCACAGTTGTCTTTAAAACTTCATGACGTCACCATGTGTCACGTGACAGCGCTTTAAAGGGGCAAATTTCAAATTGCAATAAAAGCAAAAAATAAATTTCGTTTTGTTCCAAGTTTGCACTATATCTAAGTTGGGAAAAGGTGTATCCAAAAATTGCCCTCATTTGATCGTGACATCATCTCATGAATATTAATGAGGTCATAAACTTTTAAGATTTTAACATTCAATTGAGCATATTTGGCCAACGGAGCAAGATTTTTTTATTGTTTTTGTTTATATCTATTAGGGATGTAGTCTAGAAACACCCTCTGGGGCCAAAATGCCATGACGCAATCGTGACGTCATCAAAATGCGTGTTTTTAAAACACATATTTGCCAAAGGTCAATCGTCTCGAAATTTGGTGTGCAGGTAGCTATTGTGCTAGAAATTCATAATCCTGAGTTGGGAATTAATTAACCATTGTTCAGAATTGTTATGATTTTGTTCATATTATAATGTAGTCCCATACACTTTGTGCGCATAATATGCACGTGCTTTAAAGGGGCAACTTGTACACTACACTGTAGTCATTAATTATGGATTCACGTAGGTAGATCTAAACTTCAGACGAAGATTACTACCTGAACGAAGAAGAAATCGTATTTTTATTTTGTCTTCAACCGACTCAACATATACCCCGGATTAAAAATATCAAAACATATTTCCGGAATTTCCTTTGTTTTTCATTGTTTAGGTTTTTCATACTAAGGGCCATAGGTTTGTGTACAAATTAGCTGTGAAATCCATTAAGGGCCTAATATCAAATACAAATGGCTTCAAACTTGGGACATACTTAGGTTAGTAGATGGAGATTCATTGCAAAAAGTGAGATTTTCATGACGTCACCACGTGTCACGTGACAGCGCTTTAAAGGGGCAAATTTCAAACTCAAATAAAAGCAAAAATGCAAATTCGTTTGGTTTCAATTTTGCAGCATATCTAAGTTGGGAAAATATGTATCCAAAAATTGCCCTCATTTGATCGTGACGTCATCTCATGAATATTAATGAGGTCATAAACTTTTAAGATTTTAACATTAAATTGAGCATATTTGGCAAACGGAGCCAGATTTTTTTTCATTTTTTCGTTTATATCTAATGGGGATGTAGTTTATAAACACCCTCCGGGAACAAAATGTCATGACGTAATCATGACGTCATCAAAATGCGTGATTTTAAAGCACATATTAGCCAATGGTCAATCTTCTCGAAATTTGGTGGCCAGTTAGCTATTGGGCTAGACATCTTAAATCCTGAGTATGGAACCGATTAAACATTGTTTTGAATTATTATGATTTGTTAAATATCATTTCTTAGTCCCATAGACTTTGTGCACGATACGTTGGTGTGCCTTTTGGGGTAGGAATGGATGGTACAGGTTCGAAACAGAGTTGCCACCTTCATGAACTCAATCAAAACGATGCTAAAAGGGGTTTACACCAATATACAGTAAAACTGTGTTTTTTTTCGTTTGTTTGTGCTTGAGTTGTCACGTGACCACCCTTTAAAGGGCCAACCTGGCATGTGCAATCACGCCACGATCTTAGATCCCGCAGGATCGATATTTAGCATATATCTAAGTTGGGCAACAATGTATCCAAATATTGCAATAATTATGATGATGAGGTCATCTCATGAATATTAATGAGGTAATAAAAAAACGATATTAAATCAATGGTTAACTCCCTTGTTGTGCTGTTGCTAGCGCATATAGCATGTGAGAGGAGTTTCAGGGACCAATTAGGTTTCATGACCTTCCTCATGTCATGTGACCCCTTCCTCCGCTCCAGACCGGAAGTACTGTAGTAATCATGCATGTGCTACTGGTTTTCAGATTTTCAACTTGGTCTTTCTTCGGGAAAAAAAAGGAAAAGCTACACGTTCTGTTACAACAGACGTATGTTTCTAGTTTTGTCTTCTTCTTCTTCTTCTTCTTCTTCTTCTTCTTCTTTTTCTGGTCGGAATTTTCCCATAGACAAAGCACAGGGTTTTTTCGGAGGGCACTTTTGCCATTGAACAAACTTTGATTTTTTCCAAACTTGACAAATGCATAGAACCCTTGCTGAAGTTGTGCACAGTTGTCTTTAAAACTTCATGACGTCACCATGTGTCACGTGACAGCGCTTTAAAGGGGCAAATTTCAAATTGCAATAAAAGCAAAAAATTAATTTCGTGTGGTTCCAAGTTTGCACTAAATCTAAGTTGGGAAAAGGTGTATCCAAAAATTGCCCTCATTTGATCGTGACGTTATCTCATGAATATTAATGAGGTCATAAACTTTTAAGATTTTAACATTCAATTGAGCATATTTGGCCAACGGAGCAAGATTTTTTTATTGTTTTTGTTTATATCTATTAGGGATGTAGTCTAGAAACACCCTCTGGGGCCAAAATGCCATGACGCAATTGTGACGTCATCAAAATGCGTGTTTTTAAAACACATATTTGCCAAAGGTCAGTCGTCTCGAAATTTAGTGTGCAGGTAGCTATTGGGCTAGACATTCTAAATCCTGAATTTGGAAACAATCGACCATTGTTCAGAATTATTATGATTTTTTGAATGTTATAATGAAGTCCAATACACTTTGTGCACGAAATATGCACGTGCGTTTTGGGGTAGAAATTGAGGTTCCGAGTTCGAATCCCGCTGATGTCAATTTTTTTTTTTTTTAAGAGAACCAGATGCGGAAAAGCGTTATGTTCTGTTAGCAAACAGACATGAATCTCTAGTTCTTAGTCTTCTTCTTCTTCTCCCCCAAAGCCCATAGACAATGCACAGGGGTTTTGTAAGCACGACTTTGGTCATTGAACAGACTTGGATTTTTTTCAAACGTGGCAAATGCATAAAGCCCATGCTGAAATTGATCCTAAACACCTTGATATCATCATGACGTAATCACGTGTCACGTGACCTTGCTTTAAAGGGGCAAATTTCGAAATCCATTAAAAGCAAAAGTACAAGTTCGTTTGGTTTCAACTTTGCACTGTATCTAAGTTAGGAAAAGTTGTATCCAAAAATTGCCATCAATTGACCTTGACGTCATCTCATGAATATTTATGAGGTCATGAACTTTTCAGATTTTCACATTGAAATGAGCATATTTGACCAACGGAGCAAGATTTTTTGTTTTGTTTTGTTGATATCTATTCCGGATGTAGTTTAGAAACACCCAAATGGGCCAAAATGTCATGACGCAATCGTGACGTCATCAAAATGCGTGTTTTCAAATCACATATTTGCCATTGGACAATCTTCTCGAAATTTGTTGGGCAGTTAGCTATCGGGCTAGACATTCTAAATCTTGAGTTGGGAATTAATTAACCATTGTTCAGAATTGTTATGATTTTTTTAATATTATAATGTAGTCCCATACACTTTGTGCACATAATATGCACGTGCGTTTTGGGGTAGGAATGGAGGGTACGGGTTCGAAACCCAGTGACGTAAACTCTCTTTTTTTCGTCCGTCACAAATCCAATTAAAACGACGCGAAATGGGCCTCAACCTATCATAGAATAAACATATGTATTTTGTTCTGTTTTTCTCTGTCTGTTTTTGCTTGGGTGGTCACGTGATAGCTCTTTAAAGGGCCAAACTGGCATGTGCAATCATGCCGCGATCTCACATCCCACACGTGACAGTGCTTTAAAGGGGCAACTTGTACACTACACTGTAGTCATTAATTATGGCTTCACGTAGGTAGATCTAAACTTCAGACGAAGATTACTACCTGAACGAAGAAAAAATCGTATTTTTATTTTGTCTTCAACCGACTCAACATATACCCCGGATTGAAAATATCAAAACATATTTCAGGAATTTCCTTTGTTTTTCATTGTTTAGGTTTTTTATACTAAGGGCCATAGGTTTGTGTACAAATTAGCTGTGAAATCCATTAAGGGCCTAATATCAAATACAAATGGCTTCAAACTTGGCACATACTTAGGTTAGTAGATGGAGATTCATTGCAAAAAGTGAGATCATCATGACGTCATCAGGGGGTCACGTGACAGGTCATTAAAATGTCAAACTTCAAACTTAATTATTAGCAAAAGTATCGGTTAGTTTGGTTT
Source organism: Luidia sarsii (assembly GCA_949987565.1). Lineage (NCBI taxonomy): Eukaryota > Metazoa > Echinodermata > Asteroidea > Paxillosida > Luidiidae > Luidia > Luidia sarsii. Next base: position 20,738,493 of record OX465104.1, read on the forward strand.
CAATTTTGCAGCATATCTAAGTTGGGAAAAGATGTATCCAAAAATAGCCCTCATTCGATCGTGACGTAATCTCATGAATATTAATGAGGTCATAAACTTTTAAGATGTTAACATTCAATTGAGCATATTTGGCCAACGGAGCGAGATTTTTTTCATTTTTTCTTTGATATCTATTGGGGACATGGTTTAGAGACACCTTCCGGAGCCAAAATGTCGTTACGCAATCATGACGTCATCAAAATGTGTGATTTTAAAACACATATAAGGCATTGCCGATCATCTCGAAATTTGGTATGTCGTTAGCTATCGTGCTAGACATTCCAAATCTAAAGTTTGGAACCGAAGGACCATTGTTTATATTTTTTATGAATTTCTGAATACCACACTCGAGTCCCATAGGCTTTGTGCACAAAATATGTACATGCGTTTTGGAGTAGGAATGGGGCTATTCTATGACTTGTTAACAACAGAAGCGGAAAAGCTCTATGCTCTGTTTCACAACAGACATATATTTCTCGTTCTTAGTCTTCTTCTTCTTCTCCCCCAAAGCCCATAGACAATGCACAGGGGTTTTGTAAGCACGACTTTAGTCATTGAACAGACTTGGATTTTTTTCAAACGTGGCAAATGCATAAAGCCCATGCTGAAATTGATCCTAAACACCTTGATATCATCATGACGTCATCACGTGTCACGTGACCTTGCTTTAAAGGGGCAAATTTCAAAATCCATTATAAGCAAAAGTACAAGTTCGTTTGGTTTCAACTTTGCACTGTATCTAAGTTGGGAAAAGGTGTATCCAAAAATTGCCATTAATTGACCGTGACGTCATCTCATGAATATTTATGAGGTCATGAACTTTTCAGATTTTCACATTGAAATGAGCATATTTGGCCAACGGAGCGAGATTTTTTTCATTTTTTCTTTGATATCTATTGGGGACATGGTTTAGAAACACCTTCCGGAGCCAAAATGTCGTTACGCAATCATGACGTCATCAAAATGTGTGATTTTAAAACACATATAAGGCATTGGCCGATCATCTCGAAATTTGGTATGTAGTTAGCTATCGTGCTAGACATTCCAAATCTAAAGTTTGGAACCGAAGGACCATTGTTTATATTTTTTATGAATTTTTTAATACCACACTCGAGTCCCATAGGCTTTATGCACAAAATATGTACATGCGTTTTGGAGTAGGAATGGGGCTATTCTATGACTTGTTAAAAACAGAAGCGGCAAAGCTCTATGCTCTGTTTCACAACAGACATAATTTCTCGTTTTGTCTTCTTCTTCTTCTCCCCCAAAGCCCATAGACAATGCACAGGGGTTTTGTAAGCACGACTTTGGTCATTGAACAGACTTGGATTTTTTTCAAACGTGGCAAATGCATAAAGCCCATGCTGAAATTGATCCTAAACACCTTGATATCATCATGACGTAATCACGTGTCACGTGACCTTGCTTTAAGGGGCAAATTTCAAAATCCATTAAAAGCAAAAGTACAAGTTCGTTTGGTTTCAACTTTGCACTGTATCTAAGTTGGGAAAAGTTGTATCTAAAAATTGCCATCAATTGACCTTGACGTCATCTCATGAATATTTATGAGGTCATGAACTTTTCAGATTTTCACATTGAAATGAGCATATTTGACCAACGGAGCAAGATTTTTCATTTTTTTTGTTGATATCTATTCCGGATGTAGTTTAGAAACACCCAAATGGGCCAAAATGTCATGACGCAATCGTGACGTCATCAAAATGCGTGTTTTCAAATCACATATTTGCCATTGGACAATCTTCTCGAAATTTGTTGGGCAGTTAGCTATTGGGCTAGACATTCTAAATCTTGAGTTGGGAATTAATTAACCATTGTTCAGAATTGTTATGATTTTTTAAATATTATAATGTAGTCCCATACACTTTGTGCACATAATATGCACGTGCGTTTTGGGGTAGGAATGGAGGGTACGGGTTGGAAACCCAGTGACGTAAACTCTCTTTTTTTCGTCCGTCACAAATCCAATTAAAACGACGCGAAATGGGCCTCAACCTATCATAGAATAAACATATGTATTTTGTTCTGTTTTTCTCTGTCTGTTTTTGCTTGGGTGGTCACGTGATAGCTCTTTAAAGGGCCAAACTGGCATGTGCAATCATGCCGCGATCTCAGATCCCACACGTGACAGTGCTTTAAAGGGGCAACTTGTACACTACACTGTAGTCATTAATTATGGCTTCACGTAGGTAGATCTAAACTTCAGACGAAGATTACTACCTGAACGAAGAAAAAATCGTATTTTTTATTTTGTATTCAACCGACTCAACATATACCCCGGATTGAAAATATCAAAACATATTTCAGGAATTTCCTTTGTTTTTCATTGTTTAGGTTTTTTATACTAAGGGCCATAGGTTTGTGTACAAATTAGCTGTGAAATCCATTAAGGGCCTAATATCAAATACAAATGGCTTCAAACTTGGCACATACTTAGGTTAGTAGATGGAGATTCATTGCAAAAAGTGAGATCATCATGACGTCATCAGGGGGTCACGTGACAGGTCATTAAAATGTCAAACTTCAAACTTAATTATTAGCAAAAGTATCGGTTAGTTTGGTTTCAATTTTGCAGCATATCTAAGTTGGGAAAAGATGTATCCAAAAATAGCCCTTATTCGATCGTGACGTAATCTCATGAATATTAATGAGGTCATAAACTTTTAAGATGTTAACATTCAATTGAGCATATTTGGCCAACGGAGCGAGATTTTTTTCATTTTTTCTTTGATATCTATTGGGGACATGGTTTAGAAACACCTTCCGGAGCCAAAATGTCATTACGCAATCATGACGTCATCAAAATGTGTGATTTTAAAACACATATAAGGCATTGACCGATCATCTCGAAATTTGGTATGTAGTTAGCTATCGTGCTAGACATTCCAAATCTAAAGTTTGGAACCGAAGGACCATTGTTTATATTTTTTTATGAATTTTTGAATACCACACTCGAGTCCCATAGGCTTTGTGCACAAAATATGTACATGCGTTTTGGAGTAGGAATGGGGCTATTCTATGACTTGTTAAAAACAGAAGCGGAAAAGCTCTATGCTCTGTTTCACAACAGACATATGTTTCTCGTTTTCCCATTTTTTTTTTAAGAGAACCAGATGCGGAAAAGCGTTATGTTCTGTTAGCCAACAGACATAAATCTCTAGTTTTCTTCTTCTTCTCCCCCAAAGCCCATAGACAATGCACAGGGGTTTTGTAAGCACGACTTTAGTCATTGAACAGACTTGGATTTTTTTCAAACGTGGCAAATGCATAAAGCCCATGCTGAAATTGATCCTAAACACCTTGATATCATCATGACGTCATCACGTGTCACTTAACCTTGCTTTAAAGGGGCAAATATCAAAATCCATTAAAAGCAAAAGTACAAGTTCGTTTGGTTTCAACTTTGCACTGTATCTATGTTGGGAAAAGGTGTATCCAAAAATTGCCATCAATTGACCGTGACGTCATCTCATGAATATTTATGAGGTCATGAACTTTTCAGATTTTCACATTGAAATGAGCATATTTGGCCAACGGAGCGAGATTTTTTTCATTTTTTCTTTGATATCTATTGGGGACATGGTTTAGAAACACCTTCCGGAGCCAAAATGTCGTTACGCAATCATGACGTCATCAAAATGTGTGATTTTAAAACAAATATAAGGCATTGACCGATCATCTCGAAATTTGGTATGTAGTTAGCTATCATGCTAGACATTCCAAATCTAAAGTTTGGAACCGAAGGACCATTGTTTATATTTTTTATGAATTTTTGAATACCACACTCGAGTCCCCTAGGCTTTGTGCACAAAATATGTACATGCGTTTTGGAGTAGGAATGGGGCTATTCTATGACTTGTTAAAAACAGAAGCGGAAAAGCTCTATGCTCTGTTTCACAACAGACACATATTTCTCGTTTTTTTTAATTCTTATCAGAAAAATCCCATAGACAAAGCACAGGGTTTTTTTGTTGGGCACTTTTGCCATTGAACACACTTGGATTTTTTTCAAACTTGGCAAATAGATAGAGCCCTTGCTGAAATTGTGCACAGTTGTCTTGAAAACGTCATGACCTCACCACGTGTCACGTGTCAGTGCTTTAAAGGGACAAAATAAATAAAAGTACAAACTAGAGATTTATGTCTGTTTGCAAAACAGATCATAACGCTTTTCCGCATCTGGTTCTCTTTAAAAAAAAAAAAATTGATGAAAACAAATTTGACATCAACGGGATTCGAACCCGTAACCTCTATTCCTAACCCAAAACGCACGTGCATATTTTGTGCACAAAGTGTATGGGACATCATTATATTTTTCAAAAAATCATAATAATTCTGAACAATGGTCAATTGCTTTCAAACTCAGGATTTAGAATGTCTAGCCAAATAGCTAAATGCCCACCAAATTTCGAGACGATTGACCTTTGACAAATATGCGTTTTAAAAACACGCATTTTGATGACGTCACAATTGCGTCATGGCATTTTGGCCCCGGAGGGTGTTTCTAAACTACATCCCCAATAGATATAATCGAAAAAATTAAAAGAAATCTTGCTCCGTTGGCCAAATATGCTCAATTGAATGTTAAAATCTTAAAAACAGTTTATGACCTCATTAATATTCATGAGATGACGTCAAGATCAAATTAGGGCAATTTTTGGATACACCTTTTCCCAACTTAGATATAGTGCAAAATTGAAACCAAACGAACTTGTACTTTTGCATATAATGGAGTTTGAAATTTGCCCCTTTAAAGCGCTGTCACGTGACACGTGGTGACGTCATGACGTTTTCAAGACAACTGTGCACAACTTCAGCAAGGGCTGCAAAGTTTGAAAAAAATCCAAGTGTGTTCAATGGCAAAAGTGCCCGACAGAAAAACCCTGTGCTTTGTCTATGGGATTTTTCCGATAAGAAGACAAAAAAATAATCCGAACAAAAACAATAGCTTTTCCGCTTCGCGGCGGAAAAGCTAATTAGTTTGGTTTCAATTTTGCAGTATATCTAAGTTGGGAAAAGGTGTATCCAAAAATTGTCCTCATTTGATCGTGATGTAATCTCATGAATATTAATGAGGTCATTAACTTTTCAGATTTTCACATTCAAATGAGCATATTTGGCCAACAGAGCAAGATTTTTTTCATTTTTTTGTTTATATATATTGGGGATATAGTTTAGAAACACCCTCCAGGGCCAAAATTCAATGACGTAATCGTCAAAATGCGTGATTTTAAAGCACATATTAGCGAAAGGTTAGGAGGGTACGTTTTTTTTTGTTTTTTTTTAAGAGAACAAGATGCGGAAAAGCATTATGTTCTGTTTGCCAACAGACATAAATTTCTAGTTTTGAATTGCTTTCTGTAGTTTGGTTTTACTATGTGCCTTTCTGTTTTTCCTCTGAAGCTTGTACATGTAAATGTAATAAATCCTTTCCATATTTTAGCCCAAAAATAACTGAAACAGTGGGATAATTATGATGAGCTAGTATTTAAGTGGAAAGGGTGATCAAAGTCAAGTGATGTGTCGTTGCTGGTGGCGACGTTTCGGTTGCTAACTGCTAACCTTCTGAAGAATGCGTGCTGCGGCGTCTGTTTATGTCCGCTTCGCCGGTTCCTGTGTACCGGTTTGCGGACGTCGTAGTGGTGATCGTGCGGTTTGGCGCGCGATTCTGGCGTCCACTAGCGGCCCCGTCCGTAAGTGGGTCGGCGGTCGTGGCGTCTGATGGTGGGGAGCCAGAAACCGGGGATGTCAATGCCGCTGTCTCGATTGATGTTGTTTCGGCGAAGTCGGATGTGGATGGCCTCCTTGACACGCCTGGTGTACCAATATTGTTCACGGTCAATACACCGCACATCGTCCCAATTGGGCGGTGACCAGCTCCCCAAGCGTGCTCGGCTACCGCCGATCCGTCCACACGGGAGAGTCTCACGTCGCGTTAGTAGAATAGTAAGAGCAAGATGACCCCCATTGAGGTGGGATTGAGGTGGGATTGAGGCGGGATTGAGGCGGGATTTAGGTGGGATTGAGGTGGGATTGAGGTGGGAATGAGGCGGGATTGAGGTGGGATTTAGGTGGGATTGAGGTGGGATTGAGGTGGGAATGAGGCGGGATTGAGGCGGGGATTGAGGCGGGGATTGAGGCGGGGATTGAGGCGGGGAATGAGGCGGGATTGAGGCGGGGAATGAGGCGGGAATGAAGCGGGATTGATTTGGGGATTGAGGCGGGGAAGGAGGTGGGAATGAAGCGGGAATGAGGCGGGATTGAGGCGGGGAATGAGGCGGGGATTGAGGCGGGGATGAGGCGGGATTGAAGCGTGAATGAGGCGGGAGTGGTTTTGTTAATGACTTGCGACAGTGGAGTTGGAATAAATAACAGTCGAAACGGGTGCCTAAAACCAACCGGAACTCACCAGAACATTCCTTATGTGGTCAACGGGCAATATTCAGTTTGAAGTATTTTATTGTAATAATAAAACAGTAACAATAACAATAATAAATTAATAAGTAAACGAAACTCGGATATAGGTTCTCACAAGATATAAATGAATTACATGTTATAACAACAACAATTATAAAAAGAATTCAGAACTCAATGATTCATTAAAATCAACCAACTTTCAAAATCACAAGTCAAGAAAAAAGAAAAAAAGAAGAAAAAAAAGAAAAGAAGAATGGATTAGTGCAGTCTCGGGTATAGGCTCTCACAAGATATAAATGAATTACATGTAATAACAACAACAACAATTATAAAAAGAATTCAGAACTAATGATTCATTAAAAGGTGACGTCATCGTTCTTTACATGGGCAAACGGGCGATGAGGAAGAAAATGTGGTGGCCCTGAAAAGGGCCGTTTGGGTTGGTTAAAGATTTATCCGGCTAGATGAACTTTCCACAGCCCATTTTCCTGAGAAAGAGGAACATCTCCAGGTGGATAAACGGATTCTTGAATTTCCGGTAACGTCGGCGGGCTTCTTGCTCCGAGATGCGAGGATCTTGCCTGATGATGCCTCGTTGGAGCAGACGGGTGGCCAGGAGATTTATTTTGCTCCGCAACTCTTCGAGGTGGAGATACGGGTAGCGGTTTTCCGTTTCGTCTTCGTACCTCCACACAAGGTCGAAGAGCCGGGCAGGGGAAAATACCTCGTCTGTGTTTTTTATGGGTTGACTGTAGCGGAAGCAAGCCTCTTCTGCTGAAATAAAAAGATGATGTGTGACGAGCCCCTCATATTGAAGTAACCCCACAAGGGTGTTGATCTTCCGTCTGATTTGCTCGAGGTGGGTGCATGAATGTCCGTCCTCAATATCTTGCTCATACTTCTCCAAAAGGTATTGGAGACGGTTCTGGTTGGAAAATTCTTCGTAGTTGTTCATATTGTAGGCCGGTGCAGTTGTGTTCAGTCCGAAGATGGAACGCGTAATGATCGTCTGCGAGGGTGACAGGGCACGTTGAATCGGTGCTAGGTGAGTTGTTACTACAAGTCCGAGTCAAGGGGACATTAGTCTCGATCGAACAAAACAAAGAGGGCTTAATCAGGGACCTGCGCGTCTCTATTGGAAAGAACGATGAGGGGGTAATGAGCGACCTGCACGTCTCTATCGAACCAAACAAAGAGGGGGATAATCAGGGACCTACACGCCTCTATTGGACAGAACGACGAGGGGTAATGCGGGGCCCGCAAATCTCTCTCGGGCAGGACAAAGAGGGATCTGTGAGTGTCTATCGGACAGAACAAAGAGGTAATCTAGAAGGCTGAATGTTATTGATGTCGGTTCAATGCCGGCCACGAACAGTGTCAGTAATTCTAATGAAGGTATATTGTCCGATTGACGTATTTGAGCGCGGTCGTGGAAGTCTTCAAGAGACTTGACTGCTTGCAGTCGGCAACGTACTCATCGTCATCTGTGCATCCATCTAAAAACATCAAACAGGAATCGGGACCTGCTCATTGTACTCATCAACCTGCTCATGTTGCTCATCGACCTGCTCATTGTACTCGTCCACCTGCTCATTTTGCTCATTCACTTGCTCATTTTGCTCATTCACGTACTCATTTTGCTCATGTTGCTCATTTCCTGCTCATTTTGCTCATCGACCTGCTCATTTTGCTCTCATAAAGAAATAGGATTCTCTAATCCTTACCATCTCTAACTTTTTCTTCCGCTTTCATCATGTTGGAACAAGCCGAGAAATTCGGCATGGTGTTTAACCATTACCCTGTCCAGGGACTTGTCAACTTCCATGCCTTTATCTAGTTTTTCTTTGAGATCTGCGAGAATAACTTGGTGGGTCTCATTTTCTTCAAGATGCAAGTAACTTGACAGGAAATCCTTGTAGTTGTCAAAGAAGATTCTCTTGACTGCCCAGCAGGTTTTCCTATTGGCTTTGTCTTCGGCTTCATCTTCGTCCATACCATTGTCGATGTACTTCTCGTGTTTCTCATTCCACATATCTTTGGTTGCCTCTTTGGCCTCTTTCAACCAGTCTTGGTAAGCGATATTATCTTCCAATTCAGAGCTGGACCCATCTTCTTCCGACAAGTCATCGTCAGTTTCTTCCTCTGATTCGTCATCACTCTCCTCCAAATCGTCACCATCATCCTTAGATTCAGTCCCGGCACCATCAATTGTAGATTCAGTTCCGCTGCTGTCTGTTTCCGAATCCTGACATCTACGCCTTTTAAATCCCGGTTCATAATCTTCTACGTTAGAATTGGCTGATCGAAATGTTCTTATGTTACGATCATCGTCAATGTCGTCCATTTTCGATTCACCCGCAACGTGTGCATTTTCTTCATGTCTTCGAAGGTTATATCGCCGACTATAGCTTTTGCTGCAGCGATGACAAGCATAGCGTTTTAGCCCAGAAATAGTATTCATGATGTTTACTCGTGGAGTGTCGATCTCCAAATGGGAAGACATGATTAAAATAGGGCAATGTATAAATGTCCTGTTTTCTGTCCTCATTCAGGTGAAATGAGCAGACATGAGCAGAAATGAGCAGAAATGAGCAGAAATGAGCAGAAATGAGCAGAAATGAGCAGAAATGAGCAAAGACGAGCAGAAATGAGCACAGACATGAGTAGAAATGAGCAGACATGAGTAGAAATGAGCACAGACATGAGTAGAAATGAGCAGACATGAGTAGACATGAGCAAAAAATGAGCAAAAATGAGCAAAAATGAGCAAAAATGAGCAGACATGAGCACAGACATGAGCACAGACATGAGCACAGATATGAGCAGACATGAACAGACATGAGCAGACATGAGTAGACATGAGTAGAAATGAGCAAAATGGGGGAATGCTCGGGGGGAAAACCCATAAAATAATGGGGAGCGAGAATTTCTCTTTTCCCCGGGCATTCCCCCATTTTACTCATTTTTACTCATTTCTACTCATGTCTGCCCATGTCTGCTCATGTCTGTGCTCATGTCTGCTCATGTCTGCTCATGTCTGCTCATTTTTGCTCATGTTTGCTCATTTTTTGCTCATGTCTGCTCATTTCTACTCATGTCTGCTCATTTCTGCTCATTTCTACTCATGTCTGCTCATTTCTACTCATGTCTGTGCTCATTTCTGCTCATTTCTGCTCATTTCTGCTCATTTCTGCTCATTTCTGCTCATTTCTGCTCATGTCTGCTCATTTCACCTGAATGAGGACAGAAAACAGGACATTTATATATTGCCCAATTTTAAACATGTCTTCCCATTTGGAGATCGACACTCCACGAGTAAACATCATGAATACTATTTCTGGGCTAAAACGCTATGCTTGTCTTCGCTGCAGCAAAAGCTATAGTCGGCGATATAACCTTCGAAGACATGAAGAAAATGCACACGTTGCGGGTGAATCGAAAATGGACGACATTGACGATGATCGTAACATAAGAACATTTCGATCAGCCAATTCTAACGTAGAAGATTATGAACCGGGATTTAAAAGGCGTAGATGTCAGGATTCGGAAACAGACAGCAGCGGAACTGAATCTACAATTGATGGTGCCGGGACTGAATCTAAGGATGATGGTGACGATTTGGAGGAGAGTGATGACGAATCAGAGGAAGAAACTGACGATGACTTGTCGGAAGAAGATGGGTCCAGCTCTGAATTGGAAGATAATATCGCTTACCAAGACTGGTTGAAAGAGGCCAAAGAGGCAACCAAAGATATGTGGAATGAGAAACACGAGAAGTACATCGACAATGGTATGGACGAAGATGAAGCCGAAGACAAAGCCAATAGGAAAACCTGCTGGGCAGTCAAGAGAATCTTCTTTGACAACTACAAGGATTTCCTGTCAAGTTACTTGCATCTTGAAGAAAATGAGACCCACCAAGTTATTCTCGCAGATCTCAAAGAAAAACTAGATAAAGGCATGGAAGTTGACAAGTCCCTGGACAGGGTAATGGTTAAACACCATGCCGAATTTCTCGGCTTGTTCCAACATGATGAAAGCGGAAGAAAAAGTTAGAGATGGTAAGGATTAGAGAATCCTATTTCTTTATGAGAGCAAAATGAGCAGGTCGATGAGCAAAATGAGCAGGAAATGAGCAACATGAGCAAAATGAGTACGTGAATGAGCAAAATGAGCAAGTGAATGAGCAAAATGAGCAGGTGGACGAGTACAATGAGCAGGTCGATGAGCAACATGAGCAGGTTGATGAGTACAATGAGCAGGTCCCGATTCCTGTTTGATGTTTTTAGATGGATGCACAGATGACGATGAGTACGTTGCCGACTGCAAGCAGTCAAGTCTCTTGAAGACTTCCACGACCGCGCTCAAATACGTCAATCGGACAATATACCTTCATTAGAATTACTGACACTGTTCGTGGCCGGCATTGAACCGACATCAATAACATTCAGCCTTCTAGATTACCTCTTTGTTCTGTCCGATAGACACTCACAGATCCCTCTTTGTCCTGCCCGAGAGAGATTTGCGGGCCCCGCATTACCCCTCGTCGTTCTGTCCAATAGAGGCGTGTAGGTCCCTGATTATCCCCCTCTTTGTTTGGTTCGATAGAGACGTGCAGGTCGCTCATTACCCTCTCATCGTTCTTTCCAATAGAGACGCGCAGGTCCCTGATTAAGCCCTCTTTGTTTTGTTCGATCGAGACTAATGTCCCCTTGACTCGGACTTGTAGTAACAACTCACCTAGCACCGATTCAACATGCCCTGTCACCCTCGCAGACGATCATTACGCGTTCCATCTTCGGACTGAACACAACTGCACCGGCCTACAATATGAACAACTACGAAGAATTTTCCAACCAGAACCGTCTCCAATACCTTTTGGAGAAGTATGAGCAAGATATTGAGGACGGACATTCATGCACCCACCTCGAGCAAATCAGACGGAAGATCAACACCCTTGTGGGGTTACTTCAATATGAGGGGCTCGTCACACATCATCTTTTTATTTCAGCAGAAGAGGCTTGCTTCCGCTACAGTCAACCCATAAAAAACACAGACGAGGTATTTTCCCCTGCCCGGCTCTTCGACCTTGTGTGGAGGTACGAAGACGAAACGGAAAACCGCTACCCGTATCTCCACCTCGAAGAGTTGCGGAGCAAAATAAATCTCCTGGCCACCCGTCTGCTCCAACGAGGCATCATCAGGCAAGATCCTCGCATCTCAAAGCAAGAAGCCCGCCGACGTTACCGGAAATTCAAGAATCCGTTTATCGACCTGGAGATGTTCCTCTTTCTCAGGAAAATGGGCTGTGGAAAGTTCATCTAGCCGGATAAATCTTTAACCAACCCAAACGGCCCTTTTCAGGGCCACCACATTTTCTTCCTCATCGCCCGTTTGCCCATGTAAAGAACGATGACGTCACCTTTTAATGAATCATTAGTTCTGAATTCTTTTTATAATTGTTGTTGTTGTTATTACATGTAATTCATTTATATCTTGTGAGAGCCTATACCCGAGACTGCACTAATCCATTCTTCTTTTCTTTTTTTTCTTCTTTTTTTCTTTTTTCTTGACTTGTGATTTTGAAAGTTGGTTGATTTTAATGAATCATTGAGTTCTGAATTCTTTTTATAATTGTTGTTGTTATAACATGTAATTCATTTATATCTTGTGAGAACCTATATCCGAGTTTCGTTTACTTCTTAATTTATTTTTGTTATTGTTACTGTTTTATTATTACAATAAAATACTTCAAACTGAATATTGCCCGTTGACCACATAAGGAATGTTCTGGTGAGTTCCGGTTGGTTTTAGGCACCCGTTTCGACTGTTATTTATTCCAACTCCACTGTCGCAAGTCATTAACAAAACCACTCCCGCCTCATTCACGCTTCAATCCCGCCTCATCCCCGCCTCAATCCCCGCCTCATTCCCCGCCTCAATCCCGCCTCATTCCCCGCCTCAATCCCCGCCTCAATCCCCGCCTCAATCCCCGCCTCAATCCCGCCTCATTCCCACCTCAATCCCACCTCAATCCCACCTCAATCCCGCCTCAATCCCACCTCAATCCCACCTCAATCCCACCTCAATCCCGCCTCATCCCCGCCTCAATCCCCGCCTCATTCCCCGCCTCATCCCCGCCTCAATCCCCGCCTCATTCCCCGCCTCATCCCCGCCTCAATCCCACCTCAATCCCACCTCAATCCCACCTCAACGGGGGTCATCTTGCTCTTACTATACTACTCGCCTTGATGTTCCTTGATTCTCTCACCGATGGGCCGGCCGGTTTCGCCGATGTAGACCTGGTTGCACTCGTCACACGGAATCTCGTAGACGACACCTCCGCGTCTTTCCGGGGGGACAGGGTCCTTGGGGTGGACGAGTTGGTTCCTCAAGGTGGTGGAGGAACGAAACACGGTACGGATACCGTGTCCCTCGAGGATTCTCCTCAACTGTCCGGAGACGCCGTCCATGAAGGGGAGTACAGCGAAGGACTTGTACTCAACCCTCTCCGTATCGGTGCTCACCTTGGGTCTCGAAGAGCGAAGGATGAAGGGGGTTGGGTATCCGTTCGCTGTTAGTGGCACTTGGCCACTCCACGCTTCACAGACTCAGGGTGGTGGGAGTCGTAAGCCAGGTACTGGTCGGTGTGTGTGGGTTTGCGGTACACGGTTGTGGTTAGGCTGCCGTCGGGCTCCCTGTGGACCAATTAGGCGATGGTGTTGTCCACTTCCACCTCGACAGTGAAGTGTATGGTGGGCCGGAGACAGTTCAGATGGGAGAGCAGCTGGTCGGTCCAGCTTGTATTTCTTCAAATACGTTTCTCTACATGGCTACAGGTATAATGGGAAAACATGATGTGGATGGCACCGCGTAGACTGCATGTGCTAATATCGTACATGATTCTTAAAAATTAACAAAAGTAAGCACTCTTTAGAAAATATTTTCTCAAGTTTTGTTGCAACTCCACATGATCTGTTTTGTTTTAATTAATCCTCCAGGCAGAACTGAAAGTAAGTGTTTTGGAGGAAAATAACAGGACGCTTCTTGCGAATTCATTGCTTCACAAAGAAGAAAAAGACCGTGCCATGGAAAGTTTGAGAGAGGTTGGTAGAATTGTTTAACATAGGACTGAGTGACAAGCAGTGCAATGGGCACTGTGATGATTAACGTCTTTAAAACACATTCTCAGTTTCATAAAAAAAATTGTAAGTGAAATGATTCAGATGATCATTTTGGAAGATGAATTATAATACCTTTATTTATCAAAACATTAAAGAAAATTGATACAAACATTGTTTTAACAGTTTCTTGTATTCAACCAAATTGCTGTAAAATACATTCCAAATGAATGCTCAGGTTAATCAAGTGTTGTGTTGTACAAAATTATTTTTTTAAATGACAACTATTATGATATTACTATTATCAATATATTTGTTTGCAGATTTTGCAGATTTTTACCGGTATTTACAATTGTTGGTTGATATTGCAAATTAAATTTTAAATACCCCATGAACTTTTTTACATTCATTATGTGCAGATATGATATTCATAGCACATAACAGTTATGATCAAGATAGGTGTGATACTACTTAGCACAAAACTTAACAATCGTTTCATAGTTATATTCCAACTACCCAAGTGTTTTACTTTGTGCACAGCTTATTAAATGTCTTCATCTTTTATATTTTTGCAAAGTAGAAAATAAAAGAGGTTCATGACTTAGAGAGACGTCTCCAACAAGCCAAGGATCAGGCAGAAGTTCGGCGCCTAATATGGCAAAAAACATGCAAGGACAAAGAACAACTAAAATTTGACAAAGAAGAGATGCTTCAACAAATGTCATCAATGGAGGACGAATTAAAACAAGCCAAGCGGCATGAAGTAAGCTTGTCATTTAATAATTCATTCAAAACCACTAATTTCACTTGTTTAGTAAAACTGAAAATAATATCATGAGATCCATGCAATTTGTTTTGTTACTGTTTGAAGTTGTCCACATGAAAGTTTTCTTACTGCATTTGATGTATTGATGACAACATTTTTGAGACAGCCAAATCCTCCCATGCTTTCTTGTCCATAATGAAAAGTCCAAAATTTGCAAACACTACATTTCAGGAAATTGATTTGTTTTTTTCTTATTTCTCCTTTAATATTTTTGTTTTACCAATGAGATCCCCCTTATGCCAAGATTTCCGGGTTCCATGCCTTTCATTGATTGATCCCTCTTATCTGAAACCCCACATACTCATCCTCCACTACTAAATATTTCATCTTCCAAACTTTAGACTTCCTATCACCTCAACACTACTGAAGACAAGTAGACCTCCAAAATAGAAATTATCCAGCACTTTGATTTAGGACCATCTGTGCCCTCTTTCCATAAGCATTACAATAAATGCTGCATTGTTCAAAAACCCCAGTACGGCGGTCATCGGCGCTGAAAAACCACCCGGCGCGAAGTGGTTAAAGTGCTCAAGACCTCCTCTCAAACAATGAAGCCTTTTGGGGAAATTCCAACAGCTACATTCCGTCTTCCCATCAATGGAGGGCATCATGCTTACATAGAAAGCTGAAGCTGGGAAGTGTTTCAGAAGCATTTCATAGCAATGAGTTGATGACTGACTAGGCTTGAAAGATAAGTTAACAAAGACATTGTGTTATGCCATGTTACCTAGACAACCTTATTAGCATGTATTGAAGTGTGCATTGGCATATTGGTCTCAAGGAGTGTTGGTCCATTGAAAAAATACATGTCTACAGTAACTGTATTTCATCTGTAAGTTGAAGTTGAAGCCAATCTCCAGGCACTTGATTCCTGACTCTTAACTACAGTAGGAAATATGTATCATCGGAGATTAATGTCCACATAGACTCGCCTACTAACTGATTCCATAACTCTTTTGGGACTCTGCATTTTCAGCCAGCACCTACTGTCCCTTAGACAAAGCTGCAGTCAAGACACTCATCAACAAGACATCAGAGGGCCCGAGTACCATGAGAAAACCCCTGGGGCTGGCAGGCTACATGTACTACCACCAGCTGATGGCATCAATACACCGCCAGCTGTCTACGGCCCTGGGGTCTTAACGCCCGACACGGGACGAAACTTCACCCACCCCGGACACCAGAGGAGGTATAGCGGTATTAGCGTCATTGGCCATGGCACCTCGACAAAACGTGTGCAACTTATTTCTTTTTTTTCAATTTGCTGTGAATATCGGTTTCCAATGCAAGTTTGAAACAACACATCTTCAATGTTTTCATCGTAACTATAAAGTCTTGAAGAAATCGGCCCAAATCGGAGGTTTGCGAAAGTATTTGAAAAATCGCCGTGCTGTTGTTGTTTTTATTGGAGAAGTTGAGCAGTGTCCTAGAGTACCAGACCAATGACTACCTTACGTCACCTCGGCGGGGGACCTTCCGCCTACTTGACACGGGTGTGCAAGGTCCAAAAACCTTGAATGGCACAAGATCATCCCTGACTTCAGCAGGTTTGAAGGTTGTTTTTTTGTTTCTTTTGCTAGTCAATTTCAGCTAATCAAAGAGAAACTGCACGCGTATAATCAGTGCGTGCACTGACTCAAGTCTCTGCCTCCTTAACTGCAATACCTACCGTGCTATACTGTGGAAATAAAATGGCAATGGGAGAATCACTTTATCCAAATAAAGGCAATGGGCCTACCTGGTCCGTCGATAGAGTAGACTGTAGGCCTCACCGATAGCAGATCCTACGGGATGCACTGCGATGCGATGAGCAGGTTTCGTCTTGTGGACGAGATTTCAAGCGCCCGTGATTCAGACGTCCAATCTTCACTCTTCGTCATCAATCTGTCGTGGCCTGATACTAAACTTGTGTGTACAAAACAACATGACTTTACGCATGGCATCGTCCTGTACAACCTTCTGTTTGTTTACCTTGCGTATGAGGGCAACGTGCGCGTGTTGCGTAGGAACGCAATATAACGCGTCGCGTATAATGACGCACACAAGCGCGCGCAGAGAACGGTTCATGTCCTAAAAGATGAAGACCAAAGATCTTATAGCGCCGCTAGCGGCGCAAGATGAAGAACTCGATCATAACGCTATGCAGACGTGTGAAATCCGTGTGCGTGCCGCCGGCCGTCATTCTGGCAAGTTAGTTATTCTAAATGTCCCGGATGTTAATGTAAACAACAAACATGGTTGGCGCATGATTGCCACGACTGGAGTTTTCGTCGAGTTTTTATTCTTTTCACTGTGGTGAGCTAGTTCTGCAAAAGTATGTGCACGGTACATGGGAACTTTCTCAAACATTTGTCTTAATATATTTATGTATTTTAGCGTTAAATCATTGTCACGGGGCCAGTTTGTACAGTTGTTGGTCCATGATGCGAGGTTCCGCTACCTCGACGTCAGTGAAATCGGTCTATACTTTATCTTTAAAAGCCGTACAAAAAACAGTACAATTAAAAGCAAAATAGTATCTAAAGATTATCAATGAGGCGAAATCAAATAAATATCGTGTCATTTCTTTCTATTTCATGATTAACTGTCTGTAGCTAGCAGCTGAGATTTCAGGTAGGTAGCACAAAGCATGTTGATATTGATATAACATTGCAGTCGTTCACTTATTTCGTTGTTACTTACACATTATTTTTTGTGTTCTTAATCTTTATTTCTAAAAATTTAGTGGGCCTGGCGTTTCGATCCTAGCAGGACATTTCTCAAAGGTCTCTGCCTTTGAGAAACGTCAGACCCACTAAATTTTAAGATTTACATTTTGGTAATT
Organism: Luidia sarsii; assembly: GCA_949987565.1. NCBI lineage: Eukaryota > Metazoa > Echinodermata > Asteroidea > Paxillosida > Luidiidae > Luidia > Luidia sarsii. The sequence continues at coordinate 20,755,738 of OX465104.1, forward strand.
TTAGTCAGTAGGCAGTTTGCAACATTTTTGTATATCACCTTAATCTTTTTTTGTTAACATAATCCAACAACAAAAATATGGCATTTACAGGAAAAGGATAATCTTAAATAAATTAATAAATACATACATTATACAAATTTATATACGTATTTATATTAAATTGAATAAATTCATGCACGTATATAAAATTATACATATCATTTATAATATTTTGGTACATAAATTTATATACAGATTGAGTATAAATACAAGTTAACGGTTAACGGTTTGAGATAACACACTGCATTTACTAGCATTCAGATTCATTATGCAGTCTTCCGGTGATTGTTGTGGCCCTATTGCATAGCTTTTGAAAATATGCTCATTGGAAGTTATATATGTATGATTAATTCTTGTGTATTTTATCCCAAGGAATTATTGAACACACTTTCTGCTGTCAGCAATGAAAAGGGAATAAGTATCAAAATTGTTACAACTTAAATGTATACTAGCAGAATGTTGGATTATTTTTGCCCTATGCCTATTATCCCTTTACATACTTTTAACCATGTCACCTCCTTCAGGTTATTCTCTTTATTGCAGCAACTGAATAGTGTTGCGCAACCATAGGGTACGCCCTTTGACTTTTGTCCTTTTGGGGAATTTTAAATAATTTTTTCAAAGTTGTTGGGAAAACACTTCCAAACATCAACGTCATGGGGGAGTAATATGATTTACAGATTATAGAAGAAATTGGACCCCACAGAATAGTTCTTACTCTTCCAATGTTGACAGTAGCTAGCCTACGGTAGGGAATAAAAACATACATGTATATAGTTTTACTTATTTTGCTAATGAGCCCATGACCAAACCAAAATCTTATCTCAGATGTCTGGCCTAAAGCACTATCATGCTGCAAAGCACTTATTTAATTGGCCAAGAGGCCTTAATAAACCTCAATTTCAAAATGCCAGCAGCAAAATCTAGGTAAACAGTCAGTAGAACAAATCCGAATATTTATTCGGAACAATCTGGTTTGGGATTTTTTTCTTCGGGTTTTTGATTTTTGTATTCATTTAGTTTCGAAACTGGTTTTCAGTTGTTATTGTTGGTTTTTTGGTTAATTCCTGACTCGCCAAGCGAAAAAACAAACAAAAAACGCTATGTAGGCTTGCATTATTTTGTTCCTTCGTTCGAGCATTGAAGCTGATAGTAATACATTGATTTACTTGATTTCAATGGTACAGTGTGGAAGATCGAGTTGGATGTTTGCTGTTTGCTGTTTGTGTTAATCTGAATTCCTTCAATAAATCACAATTAGTGGGAGAAAATATTTCTCTGATTATTTTGATTACTCTGTATTTGTTTTGTTTTTATACATGTGTGAGAAAGGTCCAGCTAGGATTGAAACGTCAGGCCCACTAAACTTTTAGATTTGCATTTTGGTAATTTTAGTCAGTAAGCAGTTTGCAACATTATGTGTGTGTATTATTTGTATGTCTCTGTTTATTCAAATTTAATTATAAAGAGATAAGGTTATTTATGCATCCTTGTTTGTATTTATGACAGAGGTGTTGCCTTGGTTGCCCGATGGGTGTGGGGGATTTGGAATGGCCTGGTAGGGATGACATTCCACTAAAGCTTCTTCGTCTCCTTGTTGAGGAACTGCCTTCCCTCAAAATGTTCAGCACTGACTGCAGAGCCGGTAGTTACTGAACGCACATAGCAAGGGGTTTTTCCCAGGAGATACTGGTACCTGAAATGGTCCAAGAAAAAAAAAGGCCCATCAATTTTCAATAAATTAATCAAATGTTTGAATCGCACACATGGTAGTACAGAGTACTCTGTAGTGTATGAGGGCGAGAAATGCTTTTGAAAATTACAGTAATTACAAAAATGTTAACCAACGAATCAATTAAATTTATTATACATCTACAAACCTTTGGAAATCTTAAGAAAGATAAATTCGGGCATGTCACTGTCTTGTTCCGGCGCAGTTAATGGCCGAGCTAAACGTCGATATGATGTTTACTTTGCGTTTGCCATTAGCCTGTATACACTCATACTAGCCCGCGCGTAGACTTTGGGCCAATCCAGCTTGCCAGAATGGCGGCCGTGGGCGCCCATGCCAATTTCAGGTTTTCCAGCCAGTTCTCCATCTTGCGCCGCGCGCTACGCGGCGCTATACTATCTTTGATGAAGACACACACAGAAAAATAAAAAAAGTATTGACACAGGAAAAGGCTTCACTTTGATAGCGTCACATACTATAGACACAAAGATGGACTACATTTAGCTCTGCTCATTCTAAACATCGGGCACGATTTTCTCTGCTAGGACGGTGGCATGATTGGGAAGAATTTGTGAATATATTTGCCAGGCCTTCCAGTATTATGCTGTCTTTTCCTATGAACTGACAACTCATGCTTAGGTCTAACAATGTTACCGAATGCTAATCCATCCCCTTGACCGCATACCCTACCCCCTTGTCCATTTAACCCTAAACCTCACCCTTACAACCCTATATCCCCTTGGTCTCCTAACCCAAACCTAACCCCATCACTCAGCAGCTTCCCTACAACCAACCCTTCCCCAGACCCCAACCCTGACAAAAACACTAACCCTAACACTATATCTAACAATGCAGGCCTAACCCTAATCCTAAACCTACCGATAACCATAGTAGAGAATAAACTCAATGTGCCTACCTGGTCCGTCCATGGATTGCACATCTCTCAGCCATCACACCGAAAATGTATCCTACATAACGCAGTGCACTGAGAAGGTTTCGTCTTCTATAGGCCTAGAGGAGATTTCAAGTGGAATTGATCCCAACGTCTAACCATCAGTCTTCGTCGGTTTCAATCCACTGATACTGGGCTGGTTTGAAACTGCCTACACACCTCAATTACAAGGGAACTTTAAGATGGAAAACAAGAGTCTATAGATTAAATTTCTATCGGTATTGTTCTGACGTCATTTGCAAAGAGTCTGTCTTCTGTAACTCGAACTGGTAAGAAATAATGATGCAGGCAAAGAGGCAGAGAGATAGAGTAAGATGGAACTAGCCAGGCACACCGTCACAGTCTCAACCAGTTTTGATCCTACTGGCCGTAAGGGACCCCCCTCAACTCTAAAATGTCCGGTGGTAGCTTACCCACGTGTCCACTGCTCTTGGAACCCACCTTTGGTATGTGGGGATGTGTCTGAAGCGAGAGGCAAGATACTGACCAACTTAGTCATCGTGAGAATTCGGGAAGTTGATGCAATGACAGCAAAGAATCAGTTTTGCCGAGATTCACTATTAATGACTAGAATGTGTCCGGTAGTTCATCGAAGCAAAGGATCGAGTGTCCGACGGTCATATGGCTGACCTGGGTTCCGCCAGCTTTCTACGGCCGTGGGGTCTCAACGCCCGACACTGGACGAAACTTCACCCACCCCGGACACCAGAGGAGGTATAGCGGTATTAGCGTCATTGGCCATGGCACCTCGACAAAACGTGCAACTTATTTCTTTCTTTTCAATTTGCTGTGAATATCGGTTTCCAATGCAAGTTTGAAACAACACATCTTCAATGTTTTCATCGTAACTATACAGTCTTGAAGAAATCGGCCCAAATCGGAGGTTTGCGAAAGTATTTGAAAAATCGCCGTGCTGTTGTTTTCATTGGAGAAGTTGAGCAGTGTCCTAGAGTACCAGACCAATGACTACCTTACGTCACCTCGGCGGGGGACCTTCCGCCTACTTGACACGGGTGTGCAAGGTACAAAAACCATGAATGGCACAAGATCATCCCTGACTTCAGCAGGTTTGAAGGTTGTTTTTTGTTTCTTTTGCTAGTCAATTTCAGCTAATCAAAGAGAAACTGCACGCGTATAATCAGTGCGTGCACTGACTCAAGTCTCTGCCTCCTTAACTGCAATACCTACCGCGCTATACTGTGGAAATAAAATGGCAATGGGAGAATAACTTCATCCAAATAAAAGCAATGGGCCTACCTGGTCCGTCGATAGAGTAGACTGTAGGCCACACCGATAGCAGATCCTACGGGATGCACTGCGATGCGATGAGCAGGTTTCGTCTTGTGGACGAGATTTCAAGAGCCAGTGATTCAGACGTCCAATCTTCACTCTTCGTCATCAATCTGTCGTGGCCTGATACTAAACTTGTGTGTACAAAACAACATGACTTTACGCATGGCATCGTCCTGTACAACCTTCTGTTTGTTTACCTTGCGTATGAGCGCAAAGTGCGCGTGTTGCGTAGGAACGCAATATAACGCGTCGCGTATAATGACGCACACAAGCGCGCGCAGAGAACGGTTCATGTCCTAAAAGAGGAAGACACACACAGAATAATGAAAAAGTATTAAATTGACACAGGAAAAGGGCTTCACTTTGATAGCGTCACATACTATAGACACAAAGATGGACTACATTTCGCTCTGCTCATTCTAAAGATCGGGCATGATTTTCTCTGCTAGGACGGTGTTATGATTGGGAAGAATTTGTGAATATATTTGCCAGGCTTTCCAGTATTATGCTGTCTTTTCCTGTGAACTGACAACTCATTCTTAGGTCTAACAATGTTACCGATTGAATGCTAACCCATCCCCTTGACCGCATACCCTAACCCCTTGTCCATTTAACCCTAAACATCACCCTTATAACCCTATATCCCCTTGGTCTCCTAACCCAAACCTAACCCCATCGCTCAGCAGCATCCCTACAACCAACCCTTCCCCAGACCCCAACCCTGACAAAAACACTAACCCTAACACTATCTCTAACAATGCAGGCCTAACCCTAATCCTAAACCTACCGATAACCATAGTAGAGAATAAACTCAATGTGCCTACCTGGTCCGTCCATGGATTGCACATCTTTCAGCCATCACACCGAAAATGTATCCTACATAACGCAGTGCACTGAGATGGTTTCGTCTTCTATAGGCCTAGAGGAGATTTCAAGTGGAATTGATCTCAACGTCTAACCATCAGTCTTCGTCGGTTTGAATCCACTGATACTGGGCTGGTTTGAAACTGCCTACACACCTCAATTACAAGGGAACTTTAAGATGGAAAACAAGAGTCTAGATTAAATTTCTATCGGTATTGTTCTGACGTCATTTGCAAAGAGTTTGTCTACTGTAACTCGAACTGGTAAGAAATAATGATGCAGACAAAGAGGCAGAGAGATAGAGTAAGATGGAACTAGCCAGGCACACCGTCACAGTCTAAACCAGTTTTGATCCTACTGGCCGTAGGGGGCCCCCCTCAACTCTGCAATGTCCGGTGGTAGCTTACCCACGTGTCCACTGCTCTTGGAACCCACCTTTGGTATTTGGGGATGTGTCTCAAGCGACAGGCAAGATACTGACCAACTTAGTCATCGTGAGAATTTGGGAAGTTGATGCAATGACAGCAAAGAATCAGTTTTGCCGAAATTCACTATTAATGACTAGAATGTGTCCGGTAGTTCATCGAAGCAAAGGATCGAGTGTCCGACGGTCATATGGCTGACCTGGGTTCCGCCAGCTTTCTACGGCCCTGGGGTCTCAACGCCCGACACTGGACGAAACTTCACCTACCCCGGACACCAGAGGAGGTATAGCGGTATTAGCGTCATTGGCCATGGCACCTCGACAAAACGTGCAACTTATTTCTTTCTTTTCAATTTGCTGTGAATATCGGTTTCCAATGCAAGTTTGAAACAACACATCTTCAATGTTTTCATCGTAACTATACAGTCTTGAAGAAATCGGCCCAAATCGGAGGTTTGCGAAAGTATTTGAAAAATCGCCGTGCTGTTGTTTTCATTGGAGAAGTTGAGCAGTGTCCTAGAGTACCAGACCAATGACTACCTTACGTCACCTCGGCGGGGGACCTTCCGCCTACTTGACACGGGTGTGCAAGGTACAAAAACCATGAATGGCACAAGATCATCCCTGACTTCAGCAGGTTTGAAGGTTGTTTTTTGTTTCTTTTGCTAGTCAATTTCAGCTAACCAAAGAGAAACTGCACGCGTATAATCAGTGCGTGCACTGACTCCAGTCTCTGCCTCCTTAACTGCAATACCTACCGCGCTATACTGTGGAAATAAAATGGCAATGGGAGAATCACTTCATCCAAATAAAAGCGATGGGCCTACCTGGTCCGTCGATAGAGTAGACTGTAGGCCTCACCGATAGCAGATCCTACGGGATGCACTGCGATGCGATGAGCAGGTTTCGTCTTGTGGACGAGATTTCAAGCGCCCGTGATTCAGACGTCCAATCTTCACTCTTCGTCATCAATCTGTCGTGGCCTGATACTAAACTTGTGTGTACAAAACAACATGACTTTACGCATGGCATCGTCCTGTACAACCTTCTGTTTGTTTACCTTGCGTATGAGCGCAAAGTGCGCGTGTTGCGTAGGAACGCAATATAACGCGTCGCGTATAATGACGCACACAAGCGCGCGCAGAGAACGGTTCATGTCCTAAAAGAGGAAGATACACACAGAATAATGAAAAAGTATTAAATTGACACAGGAAAAGGGCTTCACTTTGATAGCGTCACATACTATAGACCCAAAGATGGACTACATTTCGCTCTGCTCATTCTAAACATCGGGCATGATTTTCTCTGCTAGGACGGTGTTATGATTGGCTAGAATTTGTGAATATATTTGCCAGGCTTTCCAGTATTATGCTGTCTTTTTCTGTGAACTGACAACTCATTCTTAGGTCTAACAATGTTACCGATTGAATGCTAACCAATCCCCTTGACCGCATACCCTAACCCCTTGTCCATTTAACCCTAAACATCACCCTTATAACCCTATATCCCCTTGGTCTCCTAACCCAAACCTAACCCCATCGCTCAGCAGCATCCCTACAACCAACCCTTCCCCAGACCCCAACCCTGACAAAAACACTAACCCTAACACTATATCTCTAACAATGCAGGCCTAACCCTAATCCTAAACCTACCGATAACCATAGTAGAGAATAAACTCAATGTGCCTACCTGGTCCGTCCATGGATTGCACATCTTTCAGCCATCACACCGAAAATGTACCCTACATAACGCAGTGCACTGAGATGGTTTCGTCTTCTATAGGCCTAGAGGAGATTTCAAGTGGAATCGATCCCAACGTCTAACCATCAGTCTTCGTCGGTTTCAATCCACTGATACAGGGCTGGTTTGAAACTGCATACACACCTCAATTACAAGGGAACTTTAAGATGGAAAACAAGAGTCTATATTAAATTTCTATCGGTATTGTTCTGACGTCATTTGCAAAGAGTTTGTCTACTGTAACTCGAACTGGTAAGAAATAATGATGCAGGCAAAGAGGCCGAGAGATAGAGTAATGTGGAACTAGCCAGGCACACCGTCACAGTCTAAACCAGTTTTGATCCTACTGGCCGTAGGGGGCCCCCCTCAACTCTGCAATGTCCGGTGGTAGCTTACCCACGTGTCCACTGCTCTTGGAACCCACCTTTGGTATTTGGGGATGTTTCTCATGCGACAGGCAAGATACTGACCAACTTAGTCATCGTGAGAATTCGGGAAGTTGATGCAATGACAGCAAAGAATCAGTTTTGCCGAAATTCACTATTAATGACTAGAATGTGTCCGGTAGTTCATCGAAGCAAAGGATCGAGTGTCCGACGGTCATATGGCTGACCTGGGTTCCGCCAGCTTTCTACGGCCCTGGGGTCTCAACGCCCGACACTGGACGAAACTTCACCTACCCCGGACACCAGAGGAGGTATAGCGGTATTAGCGTCATTGGCCATGGCACCTCGACAAAACGTGCAACTTATTTCTTTCTTTTCAATTTGCTGTGAATATCGGTTTCCAATGCAAGTTTGAAACAACACATCTTCAATGTTTTCATCGTAACTATACAGTCTTGAAGAAATCGGCCCAAATCGGAGGTTTGCGAAAGTATTTGAAAAATCGCCGTGCTGTTGTTTTCATTGGAGAAGTTGAGCAGTGTCCTAGAGTACCAGACCAATGACTACCTTACGTCACCTCGGCGGGGGACCTTCCGCCTACTTGACACGGGTGTGCAAGGTCCAAAAACCATGAATGGCACAAGATCATCCCTGACTTCAGCAGGTTTGAAGGTTGTTTTTTGTTTCTTTTGCTAGTCAATTTCAGCTATTCAAAGAGAAACTGCACGCGTATAATCAGTGCGTGCACTGACTCAAGTCTCTGCCTCCTTAACTGCAATACCTACCGCGCTATACTGTGGAAATAAAATGGCAATGGGAGAATAACTTCATCCAAATAAAAGCAATGGGCCTACCTGGTCCGTCGATAGAGTAGACTGTAGGCCACACCGATAGCAGATCCTACGGGATGCACTGCGATGCGATGAGCAGGTTTCGTCTTGTGGACGAGATTTCAAGCGCCCGTGATTCAGACGTCCAATCTTCACTCTTCGTCATTAATCTGTCGTGGCCTGATACTAAACTTGTGTGTACAAAACAACATGACTTTACGCATGGCATCGTCCTGTACAACCTTCTGTTTGTTTACCTTGCGTATGAAAGCAAAGTGCGCGTGTTGCGTAGGAACGCAATATAACGCGTCGCGTATAATGACGCACACAAGCGCGCGCAGAGAACGGTTCATGTCCTAAAAGAGGAAGATACACACAGAATAATGAAAAAGTATTATATTGACACAGGAAAAGGGCTTCACTTTGATAGCGTCACATACTATAGACCCAAAGATGGACTACATTTCGCTCTGCTCATTCTAAACATCGGGCATGATTTTCTCTGCTAGGACGGTGTTATGATTGGGAAGAATTTGTGAATATATTTGCCAGGCTTTCCAGTATTATGCTGTCTTTTCCTATGAACTGACAACTCATGCTTAGGTCTAACAATGTTACCGATTGAATGCTAACCCATCCCCTTGACCGCATACCCTAACCCCTTGTCCATTTAACCCTAAACATCACCCTTATAACCCTATATCCCCTTGGTCTCCTAACCCAAACCTAACCCCATCGCTCAGCAGCATCCCTACAACCAACCCTTCCCCAGACCCCAACCCTGACAAAAACACTAACCCTAACACTATCTCTAACAATGCAGGCCTAACCCTAATCCTAAACCTACCGATAACCATAGTAGAGAATAAACTCAATGTGCCTACCTGGTCCGTCCATGGATTGCACATCTCTCAGCCATCACACCGAAAATGTACCCTACATAACGCAGTGCACTGAGATGGTTTCGTCTTCTATAGGCCTAGAGGAGATTTCAAGTGGAATCGATCCCAACGTCTTACCATCAGTCTTCGTCGGTTTGAATCCACTGATACTGGGCTGGTTTGAAACTGCCTACACACCTCAATTACAAGGGAACTTTAAGATGGAAAACAAGAGTCTAGATTAAATTTCTATCGGTATTGTTCTGACGTCATTTGCAAAGAGTTTGTCTACTGTAACTCGAACTGGTAAGAAATAATGATGCAGGCAAAGAGGCAGAGAGATAGAGTAATGTGGAACTAGCCAGGCACACCGTCACAGTCTAAACCAGTTTTGATCCTACTGGCCGTAGGGGGCCCCCCTCAACTCTGCAATGTCCGGTGGTAGCTTACCCACGTGTCCACTGCTCTTGGAACCCACCTTTGGTATTTGGGGATGTGTCTCATGCGACAGGCAAGATACTGACCAACTTAGTCATCGTGAGAATTCGGGAAGTTGATGCAATGACAGCAAAGAATCAGTTTTGCCGAAATTCACTATTAATGACTAGAATGTGTCCGGTAGTTCATCGAAGCAAAGGATCGAGTGTCCGACGGTCATATGGCTGACCTGGGTTCCGCCAGCTTTCTACGGCCCTGGGGTCTCAACGCCCGACACTGGACGAAACTTCACCTACCCCGGACACCAGAGGAGGTATAGCGGTATTAGCGTCATTGGCCATGGCACCTCGACAAAACGTGCAACTTATTTCTTTCTTTTCAATTTGCTGTGAATATCGGTTTCCAATGCAAGTTTGAAACAACACATCTTCAATGTTTTCATCGTAACTATACAGTCTTGAAGAAATCGGCCCAAATCGGAGGTTTGCGAAAGTATTTGAAAAATCGCCGTGCTGTTGTTTTCATTGGAGAAGTTGAGCAGTGTCCTAGAGTACCAGACCAATGACTACCTTACGTCACCTCGGCGGGGGACCTTCCGCCTACTTGACACGGGTGTGCAAGGTACAAAAACCATGAATGGCACAAGATCATCCCTGACTTCAGCAGGTTTGAAGGTTGTTTTTTGTTTCTTTTGCTAGTCAATTTCAGCTATTCAAAGAGAAACTGCACGCGTATAATCAGTGCGTGCACTGACTCAAGTCTCTGCCTCCTTAACTGCAATACCTACCGCGCTATACTGTGGAAATAAAATGGCAATGGGAGAATAACTTCATCCAAATAAAAGCAATGGGCCTACCTGGTCCGTCGATAGAGTAGACTGTAGGCCACACCGATAGCAGATCCTACGGGATGCACTGCGATGCGATGAGCAGGTTTCGTCTTGTGGACGAGATTTCAAGCGCCCGTGATTCAGACGTCCAATCTTCACTCTTCGTCATTAATCTGTCGTGGCCTGATACTAAACTTGTGTGTACAAAACAACATGACTTTACGCATGGCATCGTCCTGTACAACCTTCTGTTTGTTTACCTTGCGTATGAAAGCAAAGTGCGCGTGTTGCGTAGGAACGCAATATAACGCGTCGCGTATAATGACGCACACAAGCGCGCGCAGAGAACGGTTCATGTCCTAAAAGAGGAAGATACACACAGAATAATGAAAAAGTATTATATTGACACAGGAAAAGGGCTTCACTTTGATAGCGTCACATACTATAGACCCAAAGATGGACTACATTTCGCTCTGCTCATTCTAAAGATCGGGCATGATTTTCTCTGCTAGGACGGTGTTATGATTGGGAAGAATTTGTGAATATATTTGCCAGGCTTTCCAGTATTATGCTGTCTTTTCCTATGAACTGACAACTCATGCTTAGGTCTAACAATGTTACCGATTGAATGCTAACCCATCCCCTTGACCGCATACCCTAACCCCTTGTCCATTTAACCCTAAACATCACCCTTATAACCCTATATCCCCTTGGTCTCCTAACCCAAACCTAACCCCATCGCTCAGCAGCATCCCTACAACCAACCCTTCCCCAGACCCCAACCCTGACAGAAACACTAACCCTAACACTATATCTCTAACAATGCAGGCCTAACCCTAATCCTAAACCTACCGATAACCATAGTAGAGAATAAACTCAATGTGCCTACCTGGTCCGTCCATGGATTGCACATCTCTCAGCCATCACACCGAAAATGTACCCTACATAACGCAGTGCACTGAGATGGTTTCGTCTTCTATAGGCCTAGAGGAGATTTCAAGTGGAATCGATCCCAACGTCTTACCATCAGTCTTCGTCGGTTTCAATCCACTGATACTGGGCTGGTTTGAAACTGCCTACACACCTCAATTACAAGGGAACTTTAAGATGGAAAACAAGAGTCTAGATTAAATTTCTATCGGTATTGTTCTGACGTCATTTGCAAAGAGTTTGTCTACTGTAACTCGAACTGGTAAGAAATAATGATGCAGGCAAAGAGGCAGAGAGATAGAGTAAGATGGAACTAGCCAGGCACACCGTCACAGTCTCAACCAGTTTTGATCCTACTGGCCGTAAGGGACCCCCCTCAACTCTAAAATGTCCGGTGGTAGCTTACCCACGTGTCCACTGCTCTTGGAACCCACCTTTGGTATGTGGGGATGTTTCTCATGCGACAGGCAAGATACTGACCAACTTAGTCATCGTGAGAATTCGGGAAGTTGATGCAATGACAGCAAAGAATCAGTTTTGCCGAGATTCACTATTAATGACTAGAATGTGTCCGGTAGTTCATCGAAGCAAAGGATCGAGTGTCCGACGGTCATATGGCTGACCTGGGTTCCGCCAGCTTTCTACGGCCGTGGGGTCTCAACGCCCGACACTGGACGAAACTTCACCAACCCCGGACACCAGAGGAGGTATAGCGGTATTAGCGTCATTGGCCATGGCACCTCGACAAAACGTGCAACTTATTTCTTTCTTTTCAATTTGCTGTGAATATCGGTTTCCAATGCAAGTTTGAAACAACACATCTTCAATGTTTTCATCGTAACTATACAGTCTTGAAGAAATCGGCCCAAATCGGAGGTTTGCGAAAGTATTTGAAAAATCGCCGTGCTGTTGTTTTCATTGGAGAAGTTGAGCAGTGTCCTAGAGTACCAGACCAATGACTACCTTACGTCACCTCGGCGGGGGACCTTCCGCCTACTTGACACGGGTGTGCAAGGTACAAAAACCATGAATGGCACAAGATCATCCCTGACTTCAGCAGGTTTGAAGGTTGTTTTTTGTTTCTTTTGCTAGTCAATTTCAGCTAATCAAAGAGAAACTGCACGCGTATAATCAGTGCGTGCACTGACTCAAGTCTCTGCCTCCTTAACTGCAATACCTACCGCGCTATACTGTGGAAATAAAATGGCAATGGGAGAATAACTTCATCCAAATAAAAGCAATGGGCCTACCTGGTCCGTCGATAGAGTAGACTGTAGGCCACACCGATAGCAGATCCTACGGGATGCACTGCGATGCGATGAGCAGGTTTCGTCTTGTGGACGAGATTTCAAGAGCCAGTGATTCAGACGTCCAATCTTCACTCTTCGTCATCAATCTGTCGTGGCCTGATACTAAACTTGTGTGTACAAAACAACATGACTTTACGCATGGCATCGTCCTGTACAACCTTCTGTTTGTTTACCTTGCGTATGAGCGCAAAGTGCGCGTGTTGCGTAGGAACGCAATATAACGCGTCGCGTATAATGACGCACACAAGCGCGCGCAGAGAACGGTTCATGTCCTAAAAGAGGAAGACACACACAGAATAATGAAAAAGTATTAAATTGACACAGGAAAAGGGCTTCACTTTGATAGCGTCACATACTATAGACACAAAGATGGACTACATTTCGCTCTGCTCATTCTAAAGATCGGGCATGATTTTCTCTGCTAGGACGGTGTTATGATTGGGAAGAATTTGTGAATATATTTGCCAGGCTTTCCAGTATTATGCTGTCTTTTCCTGTGAACTGACAACTCATTCTTAGGTCTAACAATGTTACCGATTGAATGCTAACCCATCCCCTTGACCGCATACCCTAACCCCTTGTCCATTTAACCCTAAACATCACCCTTATAACCCTATATCCCCTTGGTCTCCTAACCCAAACCTAACCCCATCGCTCAGCAGCATCCCTACAACCAACCCTTCCCCAGACCCCAACCCTGACAAAAACACTAACCCTAACACTATCTCTAACAATGCAGGCCTAACCCTAATCCTAAACCTACCGATAACCATAGTAGAGAATAAACTCAATGTGCCTACCTGGTCCGTCCATGGATTGCACATCTTTCAGCCATCACACCGAAAATGTATCCTACATAACGCAGTGCACTGAGATGGTTTCGTCTTCTATAGGCCTAGAGGAGATTTCAAGTGGAATTGATCTCAACGTCTAACCATCAGTCTTCGTCGGTTTGAATCCACTGATACTGGGCTGGTTTGAAACTGCCTACACACCTCAATTACAAGGGAACTTTAAGATGGAAAACAAGAGTCTATATTAAATTTCTATCGGTATTGTTCTGACGTCATTTGCAAAGAGTTTGTCTACTGTAACTCGAACTGGTAAGAAATAATGATGCAGGCAAAGAGGCCGAGAGATAGAGTAATGTGGAACTAGCCAGGCACACCGTCACAGTCTAAACCAGTTTTGATCCTACTGGCCGTAGGGGGCCCCCCTCAACTCTGCAATGTCCGGTGGTAGCTTACCCACGTGTCCACTGCTCTTGGAACCCACCTTTGGTATTTGGGGATGTTTCTCATGCGACAGGCAAGATACTGACCAACTTAGTCATCGTGAGAATTCGGGAAGTTGATGCAATGACAGCAAAGAATCAGTTTTGCCGAAATTCACTATTAATGACTAGAATGTGTCCGGTAGTTCATCGAAGCAAAGGATCGAGTGTCCGACGGTCATATGGCTGACCTGGGTTCCGCCAGCTTTCTACGGCCCTGGGGTCTCAACGCCCGACACTGGACGAAACTTCACCTACCCCGGACACCAGAGGAGGTATAGCGGTATTAGCGTCATTGGCCATGGCACCTCGACAAAACGTGCAACTTATTTCTTTCTTTTCAATTTGCTGTGAATATCGGTTTCCAATGCAAGTTTGAAACAACACATCTTCAATGTTTTCATCGTAACTATACAGTCTTGAAGAAATCGGCCCAAATCGGAGGTTTGCGAAAGTATTTGAAAAATCGCCGTGCTGTTGTTTTCATTGGAGAAGTTGAGCAGTGTCCTAGAGTACCAGACCAATGACTACCTTACGTCACCTCGGCGGGGGACCTTCCGCCTACTTGACACGGGTGTGCAAGGTCCAAAAACCATGAATGGCACAAGATCATCCCTGACTTCAGCAGGTTTGAAGGTTGTTTTTTGTTTCTTTTGCTAGTCAATTTCAGCTATTCAAAGAGAAACTGCACGCGTATAATCAGTGCGTGCACTGACTCAAGTCTCTGCCTCCTTAACTGCAATACCTACCGCGCTATACTGTGGAAATAAAATGGCAATGGGAGAATAACTTCATCCAAATAAAAGCAATGGGCCTACCTGGTCCGTCGATAGAGTAGACTGTAGGCCACACCGATAGCAGATCCTACGGGATGCACTGCGATGCGATGAGCAGGTTTCGTCTTGTGGACGAGATTTCAAGCGCCCGTGATTCAGACGTCCAATCTTCACTCTTCGTCATTAATCTGTCGTGGCCTGATACTAAACTTGTGTGTACAAAACAACATGACTTTACGCATGGCATCGTCCTGTACAACCTTCTGTTTGTTTACCTTGCGTATGAAAGCAAAGTGCGCGTGTTGCGTAGGAACGCAATATAACGCGTCGCGTATAATGACGCACACAAGCGCGCGCAGAGAACGGTTCATGTCCTAAAAGAGGAAGATACACACAGAATAATGAAAAAGTATTATATTGACACAGGAAAAGGGCTTCACTTTGATAGCGTCACATACTATAGACCCAAAGATGGACTACATTTCGCTCTGCTCATTCTAAACATCGGGCATGATTTTCTCTGCTAGGACGGTGTTATGATTGGGAAGAATTTGTGAATATATTTGCCAGGCTTTCCAGTATTATGCTGTCTTTTCCTATGAACTGACAACTCATGCTTAGGTCTAACAATGTTACCGATTGAATGCTAACCCATCCCCTTGACCGCATACCCTAACCCCTTGTCCATTTAACCCTAAACATCACCCTTATAACCCTATATCCCCTTGGTCTCCTAACCCAAACCTAACCCCATCGCTCAGCAGCATCCCTACAACCAACCCTTCCCCAGACCCCAACCCTGACAGAAACACTAACCCTAACACTATATCTCTAACAATGCAGGCCTAACCCTAATCCTAAACCTACCGATAACCATAGTAGAGAATAAACTCAATGTGCCTACCTGGTCCGTCCATGGATTGCACATCTCTCAGCCATCACACCGAAAATGTACCCTACATAACGCAGTGCACTGAGATGGTTTCGTCTTCTATAGGCCTAGAGGAGATTTCAAGTGGAATCGATCCCAACGTCTTACCATCAGTCTTCGTCGGTTTCAATCCACTGATACTGGGCTGGTTTGAAACTGCCTACACACCTCAATTACAAGGGAACTTTAAGATGGAAAACAAGAGTCTAGATTAAATTTCTATCGGTATTGTTCTGACGTCATTTGCAAAGAGTTTGTCTACTGTAACTCGAACTGGTAAGAAATAATGATGCAGGCAAAGAGGCAGAGAGATAGAGTAATGTGGAACTAGCCAGGCACACCGTCACAGTCTAAACCAGTTTTGATCCTACTGGCCGTAGGGGGCCCCCCTCAACTCTGCAATGTCCGGTGGTAGCTTACCCACGTGTCCACTGCTCTTGGAACCCACCTTTGGTATTTGGGGATGTGTCTCATGCGACAGGCAAGATACTGACCAACTTAGTCATCGTGAGAATTCGGGAAGTTGATGCAATGACAGCAAAGAATCAGTTTTGCCGAAATTCACTATTAATGACTAGAATGTGTCCGGTAGTTCATCGAAGCAAAGGATCGAGTGTCCGACGGTCATATGGCTGACCTGGGTTCCGCCAGCTTTCTACGGCCCTGGGGTCTCAACGCCCGACACTGGACGAAACTTCACCTACCCCGGACACCAGAGGAGGTATAGCGGTATTAGCGTCATTGGCCATGGCACCTCGACAAAACGTGCAACTTATTTCTTTCTTTTCAATTTGCTGTGAATATCGGTTTCCAATGCAAGTTTGAAACAACACATCTTCAATGTTTTCATCGTAACTATACAGTCTTGAAGAAATCGGCCCAAATCGGAGGTTTGCGAAAGTATTTGAAAAATCGCCGTGCTGTTGTTTTCATTGGAGAAGTTGAGCAGTGTCCTAGAGTACCAGACCAATGACTACCTTACGTCACCTCGGCGGGGGACCTTCCGCCTACTTGACACGGGTGTGCAAGGTCCAAAAACCATGAATGGCACAAGATCATCCCTGACTTCAGCAGGTTTGAAGGTTGTTTTTTGTTTCTTTTGCTACTCAATTTCAGCTATTCAAAGAGAAACTGCACGCGTATAATCAGTACGTGCACTGACTCAAGTCTCTGCCTCCTTAACTGCAATACCTACCGCGCTATACTGTGGAAATAAAATGGCAATGGGAGAATAACTTCATCCAAATAAAAGCAATGGGCCTACCTGGTCCGTCGATAGAGTAGACTGTAGGCCACACCGATAGCAGATCCTACGGGATGCACTGCGATGCGATGAGCAGGTTTCGTCTTGTGGACGAGATTTCAAGCGCCAGTGATTCAGACGTCCAATCTTCACTCTTCGTCATTAATCTGTCGTGGCCTGATACTAAACTTGTGTGTACAAAACAACATGACTTTACGCATGGCATCGTCCTGTACAACCTTCTGTTTGTTTACCTTGCGTATGAAAGCAAAGTGCGCGTGTTGCGTAGGAACGCAATATAACGCGTCGCGTATAATGACGCACACAAGCGCGCGCAGAGAACGGTTCATGTCCTAAAAGAGGAAGATACACACAGAATAATGAAAAAGTATTATATTGACACAGGAAAAGGGCTTCACTTTGATAGCGTCACATACTATAGACCCAAAGATGGACTACATTTCGCTCTGCTCATTCTAAACATCGAGCATGATTTTCTCTGCTAGGACGGTGTTATGATTGGGAAGAATTTGTGAATATATTTGCCAGGCTTTCCAGTATTATGCTGTCATTTCCTATGAACTGACAACTCATGCTTAGGTCTAACAATGTTACCGATTGAATGCTAACCCATCCCCTTGACCGCATACCCTTACCCCTTGTCCATTTAACCCTAAACATCACCCTTATAACCCTATATCCCCTTGGTCTCCTAACCCAAACCTAACCCCATCGCTCAGCAGCATCCCTACAACCAACCCTTCCCCAGACCCCAACCCTGACAAAAACACTAACCCTAACACTATCTCTAACAATGCAGGCCTAACCCTAACCCTAAACCTACCGATAACCATAGTAAAGAATAAACTCAATGTGCCTACCTGGTCCGTCCATGGATTGCACATCTTTCAGCCATCACACCGAAAATGTATCCTACATAACGCAGTGCACTGAGATGGTTTCGTCTTCTATAGGCCTAGAGGAGATTTCAAGTGGAATTGATCCCAACGTCTAACCATCAGTCTTCGTCGGTTTTAATCCACTGATACTGGGCTGGTTTGAAACAAGGGAACTTTAAGATGGAAAACAAGAGTCTAGATTAAATTTCTATCGGTATTGTTCTGACGTCATTTGCAAAGAGTTTGTCTACTGTAACTCGAACTGGTAAGAAATAATGATGCAGGCAAAGAGGCCGAGAGATAGAGTAATGTGGAACTAGCCAGGCACACCGTCACAGTCTAAACCAGTTTTGATCCTACTGGCCGTAGGGGGCCCCCCTCAACTCTGCAATGTCCGGTGGTAGCTTACCCACGTGTCCACTGCTCTTGGAACCCACCTTTGGTATTTGGGGATGTGTCTCAAGCGACAGGCAAGATACTGACCAACTTAGTCATCGTGAGAATTCGGGAAGTTGATGCAATGACAGCAAAGAATCAGTTTTGCCGAAATTCACTATTAATGACTAGAATGTGTCCGGTAGTTCATCGAAGCAAAGGATCGAGTGTCCGACGGTCATATGGCTGACCTGGGTTCCGCCAGCTTTCTACGGCCCTGGGGTCTCAACGCCCGACACTGGACGAAACTTCACCTACTAGGCCCCGGACACCAGAGGAGGTATAGCGGTATTAGCGTCATTGGCCATGGCACCTCGACAAAACGTGCAACTTATTTCTTTCTTTTCAATTTGCTGTGAATATCGGTTTCCAATGCAAGTTTGAAACAACACATCTTCAATGTTTTCATCGTAACTATACAGTCTTGAAGAAATCGGCCCAAATCGGAGGTTTGCGAAAGTATTTGAAAAATTGCCGTGCTGTTGTTTTCATTGGAGAAGTTGAGCAGTGTCCTAGAGTACCAGACCAATGACTACCTTACGTCACCTCGGCGGGGGACCTTCCGCCTACTTGACACGGGTGTGCAAGGTACAAAAACCATGAATGGCACAAGATCATCCCTGACTTCAGCAGGTTTGAAGGTTGTTTTTTGTTTCTTTTGCTAGTCAATTTCAGCTATTCAAAGAGAAACTGCACGCGTATAATCAGTGCGTGCACTGACTCCAGTCTCTGCCTCCTTAACTGCAATACCTACCGCGCTATACTGTGGAAATAAAATGGCAATGGGAGAATCACTTCATCCAAATAAAAGCAATGGGCCTACCTGGTCCGTCGATAGAGTAGACTGTAGGCCACACCGATAGCAGATCCTACGGGATGCACTGCGATGCGATGAGCAGGTTTCGTCTTGTGGACGAGATTTCAAGCGCCCGTGATTCAGACGTCCAATCTTCACTCTTCGTCTTCAATCTGTCGTGGCCTGATACTAAACTTGTGTGTACAAAACAACATGACTTTACGCATGGCATCGTCCTGTACAACCTTCTGTTTGTTTACCTTGCGTATGAGAGCAACGTGCGCGTGTTGCGTAGGAACGCAATATAACGCGTCGCGTATAATGACGCACACAAGCGCGCGCAGAGAACGGTTCATGTCCTAAAAGAGGAAGACACACACAGAATAATGAAAAAGTATTGACACAGGAAAAGGGCTTCTCTTTGATAGCGTCACATACTATAGACACAAAGATGGACTACATTTCGCTCTGCTCATTGGGAAGAATTTGTGAATATATTTGCCAGGCTTTCCAGTATTATGCTGTCATTTCCTATGAACTGACAACTCATGCTTAGGTCTAACAATGTTACCGATTGAATGCTAACCCATCCCCTTGACCGCATACCCTAACCCCTTGTCCATTTAACCCTAAACATCACCCTTATAACCCTATATCCCCTTGGTCTCCTAACCCAAACCTAACCCCATCGCTCAGCAGCATCCCTACAACCAACCCTTCCCCAGACCCCAACCCTGACAAAAACACTAACCCTAACACTATCTCTAACAATGCAGGCCTAACCCTAATCCTAAACCTACCGATAACCATAGTAGAGAATAAACTCAATGTGCCTACCTGGTCCGTCCATGGATTGCACATCTTTCAGCCGTCACACCGAAAATGTATCCTACATAACGCAGTGCACTGAGATGGTTTCGTCTTCTATAGGCCTAGAGGAGATTTCAAGTGGAATTGATCCCAACGTCTAACCATCAGTCTTCGTCGGTTTCAATCCACTGATACTGGGCTGGTTTGAAACTGCCTACACACCTCAATTACAAGGGAACTTTAAGATGGAAAACAAGAGTCTAGATTAAATTTCTATCGGTATTGTTCTGACGTCATTTCCAAAGAGTTTGTCTACTGTAACTCGAACTGGTAAGAAATAATGATGCAGGCAAAGAGGCAGAGAGATAAAGTAATGTGGAACTAGCCAGGCACACCGTCACAGTCTAATCCAGTTTTGATCCTACTGGCCGTAGGGGGTCCCCCTCAACTCTGAAATATCCAGTGGTAGCTTACCCACGTGTCCACTGCTCTTGGAACCCACCTTTGGTGTTTGGGGATGTGTCTCAAGCGACAGGCAAGATACTGACCAACTTAGTCATCGTGAGAATTCGGGAAGTTGATGCAATGACAGCAAAGAATCAGTTTTGCCGAAATTCACTATTAATGACTAGAATGTGTCCGGTAGTTCATCGAAGCAAAGGATCGAGTGTCCGACGGTCATATGGCTGACCTGGGTTCCGCCAGCTTTCTACGGCCCTGGGGTCTCAACGCCCGACACTGGACGAAACTTCACCTACCCCGGACACCAGAGGAGGTATAGCGGTATTAGCGTCATTGGCCATGGCACCTCGACAAAACGTGCAACTTATTTCTTTCTTTTCAATTTGCTGTGAATATCGGTTTCCAATGCAAGTTTGAAACAACACATCTTCAATGTTTTCATCGTAACTATACAGTCTTGAAGAAATCGGCCCAAATCGGAGGTTTGGGAAAGTATTTGAAAAATTGCCGTGCTGTTGTTTTCATTGGAGAAGTTGAGCAGTGTCCTAGAGTACCAGACCAATGACTACCTTACGTCACCTCGGCGGGGGACCTTCCGCCTACTTGACACGGGTGTGCAAGGTACAAAAACCATGAATGGCACAAGATCATCCCTGACTTCAGCAGGTTTGAAGGTTGTTGTTTGTTTCTTTTGCTAGTCAATTTCAGCTAATCAAAGAGAAACTGCACGCGTATAATCAGTGCGTGCACTGACTCAAGTCTCTGCCTCCTTAACTGCAATACCTACCGTGCTATACTGTGGAAATAAAATGGCAATGGGAGAATCACTTCATCCAAATAAAAGCAATGGGCCTACCTGGTCCGTCGATAGAGTAGACTGTAGGCCTCACCGATAGCAGATCCTACGGGATGCAGTGCGATGCGATGAGCAGGTTTCGTCTTGTGGACGAGATTTCAAGCGCCAGTGATTCAGACGTCCAATCTTCACTCTTCGTCATCAATCTGTCGTGGCCTGATACTAAACTTGTGTGTACAAAACAACATGACTTTACGCATGGCATCGTCCTGTACAACCTTCTGTTTGTTTACCTTGCGTATGAGAGCAACGTGCGCGTGTTGCGTAGGAACGCAATATAACGCGTCGCGTATAATGACGCACACAAGCGCGCGCAGAGAACGGTTCATGTCCTAAAAGAGGAAGATACACACAGAATAATGAAAAAGTATTAAATTGACACAGGAAAAGGGCTTCACTTTGATAGCGTCACATACTATAGACACAAAGATGGACTACATTTCGCTCTGCTCATTCTAAACATCGGGCACGATTTTCTCTGCTAGGACGGTGTTATGATTGGGAAGAATTTGTGAATATATTTGCCAGGCCTTCCAGTATTATGCTGTCTTTTCCTATGAACTGACAATTCATGCTTAGGTCTAACAATGTTATTATACCGAATGCTAACCCATCACCTTGACAGCATACCCTAACCCCTTGTCCATGTAACCCTAAACTTTCCCTGTGCTAGATTGCTCCGAAAAATCAGCCGAGACGACGGTTAGCAAAGTGCGGCAACTCGTGTGCAGCCGCCCAATTCGAATTTCTGCAAGGATATGGGAACCATCCCTCGACTTTCACAGCCAAATAGGTCCACATTTCAAGCCCCATGACCCTGACTCCGAAGGCCCCCGATTTAAAAAAAAAGCTGTGTGTCCACACATTATGATAATAAGCTGGGCGTAGCCATCTTTGATTGAAATAGTGTGTTTTAACCATGCAGCTCCATCTGTGAACAACATCAAGCGCGGACTCAAGTATGGATTGTAGGCTAGGCGTTAAAGCCTTTATAAAATAAAGTTCCCAATTTCTGGACATTCAAGATTTGAAAAATATCTTGCTCATCAAAAAGGCTGTACTGGTATCAGATATACCGTGAATTTGTAGAGCTCAAATTTCCGCCGTTTTCGAGAAAAGAAACAAATCTTGAATTTCAAAAGATCGCTCCGTTGAGTACCTTTCACAAATACCGCCCTCTTCGTCCGCGTTTTGGAGAAATTTCGGTCGCACAGTCAATTTGGTTGATTTTAATTGCATGGTATTAGTAACGTGACATGTATGAGATAATAATATCCATTATGGTAGATTGTCTTATAAGGCATGGGGCCTATGTCCTTCAACGATATCCCAGCAGATCATACTCCTACTCCCCGCGGAAATACAACTTACAAGATTGTTGCATGTATAATTACTTACACTGTATGATTCCTTAAAATAAGACATGACTTGAGTTGCAGGTAGGCTCACAGAAGTCTTTTACAGACGTAACGTTACTTTGTCAGACCCTTATTATAATGCTGGACTACCTGTGCTCATTGGTCCATCCACCATGCCATACACACCTACACAAACAAACACGTCATCTTTTCTTTCAAATAGCACAAGTGGTAATTTCCCCAAACATTCAATAAACAGAGATGAAAGGGTTGTTCATCGCGGTGGTGTAGACAATTAGAAGGGTGATCAAAGTCACGCGATGTGTCGTTGCTAGAAGCGACGTTTCGGTTGCTAACTGCTAACCTTCATCAGGCAACCTTAATCAGTTGCCTGATGAAGGTTAGCAGTTAGCAACCGAAACGTCGCTTCTAGCAACGACACATCGCGTGACTTTGATCACCCTTCTAATTCAATAAACAGTTAAATGCACAACACAAATGTAAAAAAACAATTTGCTGCTTATAGTATTGTTTAATTTCAAGGTTGAATTCCGAGGTAAACATGAAATGTTTGTATCGACTGAGTGGTATACGGCCTGGATATCGACTGAGTGGTATAAGGCCTGGATATCGACTGAGTGGTATAAGGCCTGGATATCGACTGAGTGGTATAAGGCTTGGATATCGACTGAATGGTATAAGGCCTGGATATCGACTGAGTGGTATAAGGCCTGGATATCGACTGAGTGGTATAAGGCCTGGATATCGACTGAGTGGTATAAGGCCTGGATATCGACTGAGTGGTATAAGGCCTGGATATCGACTGAGTGGTATAAGGCCTGGATATCGACTGAGTGGTATAAGGCCTGGATATCGACTGAGTGGTATAAGGCCTGGATATCGACTGAGTGGTATAAGGCCTGGACATCGACTGAGTGGTATAAGGCCTGGATTGCTGTCTCTAGCTCCACCCCCGTCTGCGCGATGCAGAGCAAAAAATGCAATTACGTGACATCCACATGATTGAGGCAAAAAAGACGAAAAGGGCGACGCGAGACGGGCGACGGCAGATATGGAATTCCATAGGTTTTCACTGCCCGATGCCACACTTTTCACACTATGAATGTCTCATCCGTGTCGAAATCTACGGGTCCGACCCGTGTCGAACACGGGTCACTTTCAACACGGGCCACTTTCGCTCCGTTTTCACGCTACTCACCAAAACACCGGCATTTGCTCGCCACGTGTAACGTTTCGACCTGTGTATTGCGCGATCGTTTCACAATACACACTGTATCGTGCTTTCAACACTGATAGACCCTATAGTGCCATATACAGTGTACAGTGTGATGCTGCCACGCGCGCACTCGGCCGTTATGTTGCACGGGTCGAACTCAACCCGGAGACGTTCACACTACGGCTTTCAACTCGTGTTGGAATTCTTAACACGGGTCGTCCGTTCTCAACCCACCTCCCGAGCAGGGTTGGTTTCAACACGTGTCGAGCGCTCTACACGGGTCGACGCCGTGTTGAAAACGTGTAGTGTGAACAGCTCAGTCTAGTGGACACGTGTCCGACCCGTGTCCAGCACGGAGATTTTTCGTAGTGTGAAAAGCCCTTTGGTGGGTTGAAATCCCACATGCAGTGTTTTAACTCGCTGCGGTACAGAACTTTCTTGAGACCCGCTGAGTTACGAACCTCGTGCACTGATTGGCCCTCGTAATGGTCGTCCGACAACCAAATAGGGCGTCTCCTCCCAGAAGTCCGGATCTTAGCCCTACCACGCCTACTGCAGATGCGGCAGCAAGTACATACTAGCCTGTGCTTAAGGGTCTCTCGAAGACATCCCTTTCGTGAGTGGCTGTTCGTGCCTCGGCTGCCTTGTCGAGATTGGTTGCCGCAATCTTGCGTGCCAGCTCCAACTCGGCGGCGTGTATCTTGACATAGGGCTCCATGCACTTCTCCTCCAACTTGGCAACGGTCGACCCCAAGGGCAAGATGATGGGGCAGTCGGGCCGTCCTGCCAAACAGCAAAAAGAACGGCGCGTAGCCGGTGCTGGAGTGGCTGTTGTTGTTATACTTGGCCACCAACTGAGGAAGGTAGTCTGGCCACCTGGCCCTCTTGTGATCAGGCAGGGTCACCAGGAGGGTGTGTAGGATCCTGTTAAAACGTTTCGCATTGGCCGTTGCCCTGGGGGTGGTAGGGGGTAGTGTGAGACCGGCCAATGCCATACAGCTGACAGAGCTCCCGCACAACTCGTGCTTCAAAACATCTCCAGTTAATGGCGTGATGAGGTGCTTGACGAGCACCTTGGCGACAGTATCAGCTCGTTGGTTTCACGTGGGAACAGCCCAGGCGAACTTGGTGGACACATCCGCCAGGGTCAGCACGTTTTCATTGCCACTGGAAGATTGTTCGAGGACCGTGAAGTCCATCGCGATGACCTCTGATGGTGCCGTGCCTCTCAGGTTTCCCATGGGTGACTTGGTATGATGATTGGGTCGTTTACCCACTGAGCACATTTCACATTGCTGGCACCAGGCAATGTCTGACCTCTCCATGTTCCAAGAGCGGCCGAATCAGCTTCAGTGTTCGCCGCGCTCCGGAATGTCCCATCTCATCATGGAATGCACCAAGGATAACTTCACGCAGTGCAGCTGGGGTAGGCGTTCTGTTTGTACCCCATCGTGGAAGGTCGAATGTCTGTAGAGTACACCGTCCCTCTAATGTAGCTGGTCCCAATGCCTCTGGATAGTTGCCACTTCTCTCGGGTCCTCTTGTCTTTCTTGCCGGTCTGGCTTGTATCCGCTCCCAAAGTATGTCAAAACTCTGCGGAGGATGACATCGTTTCTTGAAGTGTTTGTAGCTCTTTGGCGCCTGCCATCACCAGGTGGCCCAAGTTCTTGACCTGCGTCTGGAGGAAAGAACACTTTCCTGGTTTGATCTTCAGCCCATGTTGCTTCAACCTCGAGAAGACTCCTCTTAGGCGCACCAGGTGCTCTTCGAATGTCATCGAGAAGATGATAACATCGTCAAGGAGATCAAGATGCTCTGCAGGGCCTGGCCTCCATGGGAAGGCTGCGTTAGACGCTGAAAGGTTGCAGGGCTGTTGCAGAGCCCGGATGGCATTCGTGTGTATTCCCACAGGCCAAACGGGGTTATAAACGCTGTCTTCTCCTGGTCTTTCCCATCCATGGCCAACTGGTATATACGGTAGTACCCTGAGGTCAAATCTGACACTGAAGTATCTCGCTTCTCCCAGGGTCTGCAGAGACTCATCAATAAGGGGCAAGGGGAAGGAGTTAATTCTTGGTGGTCACCGAATTTAGCCTCCAAGTCGACGCACATGCGGATGACTGATCCCTCTTCCGAACAACCATATGAGGGGCCCCCAAGGGTTAACGCTTTCTCGGATGGCTCCAGCTTACACCGACTCTTGTATATGCCTCCGGACTTCCTGGTACTGGGATTGAGGCAGGGACCTGTAGCGCTGTCGAATGGGACCTGCGTCTCCCCTCTCGATGGTGTGCTTCACGGTGTCACAAAACCCCAAATCACGATCGTGCTTTGAATTGTCATATTACTCATTCAGTAGCTCATCCTTGCTGGCCTTCTGGTCTGATGGCAATTCGACTCCTACTTCAAAGTCGTGAAGTCGCACAGGTACATTCCCTGTGTTTGGAGCCAGCATGGAGGAGCTGGTGACTGTGGCGCTTGGTGAGGTGATGAGACTCGATCTACTCTTGTCTGAGGTGTCCACTATGTCAGCGTGGTGCAACGTCCCTGTCCATGTATGGCTGGGGACGACAGCTTCTCCGCTGCTGTGATTGGTTAGGGCTATCGGAAACCAAACATCGCCCTACCTGTAAGGATGAGGGCATGTTGGAGGATCCATTATGGGGTTCCAGAAGCGCCTCATTCCTATACCATCAGGCCCGGACGTGCAATTGCCTGTAGTATGATGGTCTCACCTTGTGGGACAACCACGGTACCCCCCTTCCGTAGGTAGGCACGGCCTACCACTCCACCATCTTCCAGGAACTTGATTCTTTTCTCTGTGGCCACCATAGCTCTCTCCCAGGCTACTCCGCTACTTCTTGTGCGTAACTGCTCGAGGTGTCCCTGGCCGCTCTCCCTGAATAGCTGGCTTCAACATTCCCGCAGAAATTCCTGCCTAAGATGCAGGGTGGGTTGACTGCGGCTGCCTCTCTATCCGTCTCCTTGATCACCAGTATCAACCTGGCAGGGATGATGGTACCGAGGACCGTCACGTCTGTTTCAAAACAGCCGAGGTACAGTATACGGGACGTTTGCCCCATTAGCGGACAACAAGCGGAAGTACTCTGGAACCGGCTTCATCGCTGATAGATCCTTTCCTTCCTTTGGAGCCGCAAGAATAGCCGCTGTATCGCCACAAAGAACTCCTTTACGTTCTCTCCATGTTGTTGATGTCGGTCCAGTAGTCTGCACTGCAGCTTGCCACTGGTCAGCCCCTCTGCATATGACTCCTTTAGGTAGGCGAGCACCTCCTCGCCTGTCTTGTCGTCAGTGGGTTGATTTGGGAGTTTCTTGGATGAGTACAGCTGTGGGAGACTTTTTAGATGCAAGATTCAAGATTCTGAAGTACTTCACGTTTGGCGGCTTCTTGCCAGATTCATTTCATTCTCGTCCTAATAATTAGGACGGACCTCCGCTGGGAGGACAGGCTTGCCGCACTAGTATTAATGCTATGAGCTATAAGTTGGGATGATCATGAGCTGTGATTAACGGTTTACTGCAAATTTCTCAAAAATTAGAGGGCCTGACGTTTCGATCCTAGCAGGACCTTTCTCAAAGGCAAAGGGAAAAGGACAAACATAGACACTAGACAGTAAGGGGAAGGAAAGCCCTGACACACATTACAGAGGAAGGACAAAAGGAAAGGGAGTGGGATGCAGATGTACACTGAGGGAGGGGAGATTAGGGAAACAAACAAAAGGGTAGGGAGCATCAAAGGGACGGGAGGGAGGCGGGAGATCAAAAAAGAAAGCTACAGGGAAGATGAAGAAAAGAGGTGAAAATGAGGTGAGGATTAGTCATTCCCTTTCCTGAATATTAAGGCCATGAGGTTGTATTTAAGGCCATGAGGTTGTATTGTGCGGAGACGCTTAATCCACAGTTTTTCCCTGCTGAGGCGGAGAGCATCTTTCTGATGGCCAAGAGACTCTATGCCCTGTACAGAGTTGTCAAGAATGGAATGGTTAGGGAGATTGAAGTGATGACCCACAGGGGTATCTACTCGCATGGTGTTGATGGTAGATCGATCTGTGATCATAGAGTCGTTTCTTTAGGCTGTTTCTAGTTTCACCGACATATTGAATGTTGCAAACCCTGCAAGAAATGAGAATATAACATTAGTAGTTTTACAAGTGATCATTCCATTGGTCCTATGCGTAGAGAGTCAGAGGAGTGGCCAGAAATGGAGACTGCTTCCTTCACATGGTTCAGTCTGGCTACACATTTTAGAGTTACACTTGAAGGTTCCATGATGGGTCGGGTGAAGGATCCAGCACTGGCCAGACGTTCTGAGGTGTGGAGTATGAGGTGATTGTCATCAATAATTTTCCGGAGGTGAGGGAGACAAGGATGAAAGCTGGTGACCAAGGGGATCCTGGACCTTTTAGTAGGGCGAGGACACCTTCTTTTAAGGGTCAGACTACGGGAGACAGACCTAGCCCTATCAATAGAGCTTTCAATTTGACGACGGCCGTGACCCCTGGCAATTAAATTCCTCTTGAGGTCCTGTGAATGGCGGGAGAAATCTGAACCATTAGAACATAGGCCTACGCCTAAGGTGAAAAGCTTGACTGTAGGCTATTCCAGTCTTACAGTGTCTAGGATGGCAGCTTGAGGCATGGATATATCGATGTGTATCTGTGGGTTTAGAATACAAATAGGTGGTTAGGATGTCGCCGTCTTTCCGTATGGTGACATCCAGAAAGTATGGGATGAGTACTCCGATGGGAATTTGATACTCCCGTGGATACTCACCTAAATACTCACCTAACCTGTACTTTCTCTAGTCCAGATGAAAAATACGTCATCGATGTATCTCCACCATATCCATGGGAGACAGGGTGACGTTTTCAGCGTGCGTTCTTCAAGGTCACCCATGAAGAGGCAAGCGAAGGAGGGAGCAATGCGTGTACCCATGTACTTGCAGTCCCATGTACTTGTAGATTGTGTTTGTCCAGAAAGTTCTTGTTTAATACAAGTCTCATTAGGTAATAATGTTACTAATGGTGGGGGAGGAGTGTCCACTTCTGACCAAAGCTGAGGAGTAAGCCAGCATTCCTTCCTCACAGGGGATGTTAGTATACAGGGAGGAGGCATCAATGGTGTCAATGATGGCTGTGTTGGGAACCTGGTCCTTGATGTCTTTCAACTTTCTAAGGAAGTCGGGCGTGTCATGGATGTACGATGGGATCTGCGGGACAAGGGACTTGAGAAAGGAGTTGATGAATAATGATTAATGATTATGTTCAGTAGGGGATCCATTGCCAGACATGATGGGTCTACCAGGGTTGCTGGCCTTGTGGATCTTAGGGATAAGGTAAAATCTTGCAGTTCTGCAGTTAGTGGGATCGAGAGAGGAATTTATGAACTTTCTTGCTGAGCTGGTCACAAGAGCGCATGTAATCCAACACCTCTTGTATCTCTTTTGAGAATTTACCTGTGAGTTCTAAATCGAGACATTCATAGTTAGTGGGGTTATTAAGCTGGCGGTGTGCTTCATCGATGCACTTCTGGCTGTCCATTACTACCACAGCGGAGCCTTTGTCAGCTGGCTTGATGATGACATCAGTGCGGGAACGCAGAGATTCAAGTGCCAAACGCTCATCCCTGGGAAGATTGTCATGGGGCCTGTGGAGGGAAATTTCGGGTTTATAGACTAATAATGTGAGCTAACAGCCTAACAGCCTGCAAATTTCGATAGTTTCACTAATACAGGAAAGTGTATATCCTCCAATAACCGGTTTTCGACGATATAAGGACTTTTCTTCAAACTGAACAATGTGGACGAAAGTATCACACTAAAAGAGGTCCCAGTCACTTTCTCCACACCACAGACTATTAGAATAATCATAGAGAAGGTTGATCAAGCCTGTCACTTCCGTAAGATTACCCGGTTTTGTTGACGTCCGCGGCGCACCGCGCAGTAAGCATCGTCACCTATTTTCGTCAGTGGTGTTTGGCAAGGTGTCCCAGTGCAGCCAAACGCAAAATAAATTCTTAAAATAACTCAAAATGCTGTGTGGCACTGTAGAATTCTTCCCTGTCTGTTTTTTGTGTGTTCATCTTTGTTTTTGTTTTTCCACACTGCTTCTAACACTTTCCTCAAATCATTCATAATTTATGTTTAAAACGTATTGGTCTGGTTGATGTCTTCTTTTGAGACGTTTAAAGAAAAACTCCACAATCCTCTTTCTCGCTGCTTCTTCAGTTATGACCTTTCCCAATGTCACTCCAGAGACACATTGCCTCCTTCTTGGTACTTTCTCTAGCTGCCCTTTTATTTTTT
The DNA here is from genome assembly GCA_949987565.1 of Luidia sarsii. Lineage (NCBI taxonomy): Eukaryota > Metazoa > Echinodermata > Asteroidea > Paxillosida > Luidiidae > Luidia > Luidia sarsii. The sequence continues at coordinate 20,785,787 of OX465104.1, forward strand.
TCATTTAAAAAAAAGCCTATTGGGCCATGTTACTTTTTGTCTTTAAATAATAATAAAAAATAAATTTAAAAAAATATATAAGCGAGACGCCCTATAGGAGGCTCCATAGTTTTTACCCTGAACGGACTGCCTCAAGTTGCGTGATATATTTTTTTTCTACGGATGTTGGGGTTTGTTATGGTACACTAAGATTTTTTTTAGGACCAACAATAAAGAAAACTGGAGCTTCGAAGCAACTGCCAATTTTGTACAAAGGAAAATAGACCCCTAAAGAGTAACTTTTTGAATAACACGAGTTTGGCCTACTGGAAAAGCCTTAAATTTCCACATTTTCGGTGACGGACAAGAGCAGGAAACCAACTGTAAGATACGAAGTCTGAGATCGTTATACGGAGTTGTTTTCATAGTGCGATGTGAGTTAGAAGGCTAAGCGTCGAAAACGTGTAGCGTCGAAAATGGGGGTTCCCACGATACAGGAAACTACCCGAGGTGGACGACGGGGACGTAAAACAGTTCAATGTTTGACGATGATTGATTTATTTGGTGATTATAGAGAATCGTGAGAGGGCGCTGTTGGACGCCCCCGCCTAGAGTATACCTACATAAGGCAGTCCCTCATCCCAGCCTACAGTTCCTCTGTAGATCCCCGCCTGCGAATTATTTGTGTTCCGTAGTACGCGTAAGCGAGTCAAAGTATATTAATCATTCATGATTTTTTCCCAAGAACTCTGGAACAGGTGTTTATCTAATCAAAACACCAAAGCTCAGTCGAAGCCCAAATAATTCATATCCCTCACGCCTCATATAATTTCGGGCTACTATATCTCGCCGCAAATATCTGAACACATTACTTTGTTCTCACATTTTCCCCCCTATATACTTTCCGTTTCTGGAAAATGTAGACATTATTTTAGCTTTAATTTGGTACCAAATTCATTCATGCAAGACAATTCTTAAAATTCATTGGTCAAGTCCACCTTTGCGTGGAATAGCCCTGTGTCAATCGCAAAACCGGATACACCTGTACATACATAGTACATATGGCGCCGCGCTGAGAAAGCTGCAACCCGAAATGTTCTTTTTCCATGTGGCCCTTACAGGCTTCCGTACTTCCGTAGTTTCTTGTGCTCCATAGTAAGAACAGTGAACGAGGGAGGTGGACCACTCCAAACTGGTCAGTATTCACTATTCGTATCGTATTTATCAATAATGACGTTATAAAGATTCATCAAGTGTCCGGAATTTCCGAGTTTTACACTGCTACCGAGTAGAAACACGGTGAAAATCGGAAATTAGTAGTAGTACTAGTACTTAGTAGTAAGTACTACTACTACTTTGTATCCTCCAATAACCGGTTTTCGACGATATAAGGACTTTTCTTCAAACTGAACAATGTGGACGAAAGTATCACACTAAAAGAGGTCTCAGTCACTTTTTTCACACCACAGACTATCAGAATAATCATGGAGAGAAGGTTGATCAAGCCTGTCAGTGTCACTTCCGTAAGAATACCCGGTTTTTTTTACGTCCGCGGCGCACCGCGCAGTAAGCATCGTCACCTATTTTCGTCGGTGGTGTTTAGTAAGGTGTCCCAGTGCAGCCAAACGCAAAATAAATTCTTAAAATAATTTAAAATGCTGTGTGGCACTGTAAAATTCTTCCCTGTATGTTTTTTTGTGTTCATCTTTTTTTTTTTTTTCGACACTGCTTCTAACATGTTCCTCAAATCATTCATAATTTATACTTAAAACGTATTGGTCTGGTCGATGTCTTCTTTTGTGATGTTAAAAAAAACTCCACAATCCTCTTTCTCACTGTTATGACCTTCAGTTATGACCTTTCCCAATGTCACTCCAGAGACACATTCCCTCCTTCTTAGTACTTTCTCTAGCTGCCCTTTTTTTTTTTTTTCATTTTTTATAAAAGCCTATTGGGCCATGTTACTTTTTGTCTTTAAATAATAAAAAAAAATTATTTAAAAAAATTCTATAAGCGAGACGCCCTTTAGGAGCCTCCATAGTTTTTACCCAGAAAGGACTGCCTCAAGTTGCGTGATATATTATTTTTCTACGGATGTTGGGGTTTGTTATGGTACATTCAGATTTTTTTTAGGACCAACTATAAAGAAAACCGGAGCTTCGAAGCAACTGCCAATTTTGTACCTAGGAAAATAGACCCCAAATGAGCAACTTTTTTAATCACACGAGTTTGGCCTACTGGAAAAGCCTTAACTTTCCACATTTTCGGTGACGGACAAGAGCAGGAAACCAACTGTAAGATATGAAGTCTGAGATTGTTATACGGAGTTGTTTTCATCGTGCGATGTGAGTTAGAAGGCTAAGCGCCAAAAACGTGTACCGTCAAAAACGGGGGTTCCCACGGTACTACTCAGTACTAGTAGTACTAGTACTAGTAGTAGTATCCTCCAGTAACCGGTTTTCGACGATATAAGGACTTTTCTTCAAACTGAACAATGTGGACGAAAGTATCACACTAAAAGAGGTCTCAGTTACTTTCTCCACCCCACAGACTATTAGAATAATCATAGAGAAGGTTGATCAAGCCTGTCACTTCCGTAAGATTACCCGGTTTTGTTGACGTCCGCGGCGCACCGCGACCTATTTTCGATGGTGGTGTTCAGTAAGGTGTCCCAGTGCAGCCAAACGCAAAATAAATTCTTAAAATAACTCAAAATGCTGTGTGGCACTGTAAAATTCTTCCCTGTATGTTTTGTGTGTCTTCATCTTTGTTTTTTTTGACACTGCTTCTAACACTTTCCTCTAATCATTGATAATTTAATGCTTAAAACGTATTGCTTCTTTTGTGACGTTTAAAAAAACGCAGTGGCTGTTGTTACGGCAGTCGTCCGTGTGGTTCCATGACTTCACAGTATTTGTCAAGATGTTTAGCTCTTGGAACCAGACTATAGCTAATACACTGGTTCAACCAGTCTGCAATGCTGACGAAATACAATCAAGTCAGGGAACCACACGGACGACTGCCGTAACAACAGCCAAAGCGTTAAAAAAAATCCACAAACCTCTTTCTCACTGCTTCTTCAGTTATGACCTTTCCCAATGTCACTCCAGAGACACATTTCCTCCTTCTTGGTACTTTCTCTAGCTGCCCTTTTATTTTTTTCATTTTTTTTAAAAGCCTATTGGGCCATGTTACTTTTTGTCTTTAAATAATAATAACAAAAATATTTTAAAAATTATATAAGCGAGACGCTCTATAGGAGCCTCCATAGTTTTTACCCAGAACGGACTGCCTCAAGTTGCGTGATATATCCTCCAATAACCGGTTTTCGACGATATAAGGACTTTTCTTCAAACTGAACAATGTGGACGAAAGTATCACACTAAAAGAGGTCTCAGTCACTTTATCCACACCACAGACTATTAGAATAATCATAGAGAAGGTTGATCAAGCCTGTCATTTTGGTAAGATTACCCGGTTTTGTTGACGTCCGCGGCGCACCGCGCAGTAAGCACCGTGACCTATTTTCGTCGGTGGTGTTTAGTAAGGTGTCCCAGTACAGCCAAACGCAAAATAAATTCTTAAAATAACTCAAAATGCTGTGTGGCACTGTAAAATTCTTCCCTGTATGTTTTTTTGTGTTCATCTTTGTTTTTTTTCGACACTTCTTCTAACACTTTCCTCAAATCATTCATAATTTATGCTTAAAACGTATTGGTCTGGTCGATGTCTTCTTTTGTGACGTTTAAAAAAACTCCACAATCCTCTTTCTCACTGCTGCTTCAGTTATGACCTTTCCCAATGTCACTCCAGAGACACATTTCCTCCTTCTTGGTACTTTCTCTAGCTGCCCTTTTATTTTTTTCATTTTTTATAAAAGCCTATTGGGCCATGTTACTTTTTGTCTTTAAAAAATAATACAAAATAAATTTAAAAAAATATATAAGCGAGACGCCCTATAGGAGCCTCCATAGTTTTTACCCAGCGCGGACTGCCTCAAGTTGCGTGATATATTTTTTTTCTACGGATGTTGGGGTTTGTTATGGTACACTCAGGTTTTTTTTATGACCAACAATAAAGAAAAGTGGAGCTTCGAAGCAACTGCCAATTTTGTACATAGGAAAATAGACCCGAAAAGAGCAACTTTTTGAATCACACTAGTTAGGCCTACTGGAAAAGCCTTAACTTTCCACATTTTCGGTGACGGACAAGAGCAGGAAACCAACTGTAAGATACGAAGTCTGAGATTGTTATACGGAGTTGTTTTCATCGTGTGATGTTAGAAGGCTAAGCGCCGTTAGAAGGCTAAGCGCCGAAAACTTGTACAGTCGAAAACGGGGGTTCCCACGATATCGTGTTATTCAAAAAGTTGCTCTTTAGGGGTCTTTTTTTTCTAGGTACAAAATTGGCAGTTGCTTCGAAGCTCCAGTTTTCTTTATTGTTGGTCCTAAAAAAAAATCTGAGTTTACCTTAACAAACCCCAACATCCGTAGAAAAAATATATCGTGGGAACCCCCGTTTTCGACGGTACACGTTTTCGACGCTTAGCCTTCTAACTCACATCGCACGATGAAAACAACTCCGTTGCGAGTGATATCCGACAAGCAGCCCCATGCTCTGCTTATAACTTGCACATGCCATGCACCATTCCCCCGCCCATGGCTCCCATGTGCACAGGTCGTGTTTGAGCCCTCCGTCAACCAATGCCTTAATGGTTCCGTGTAATACCAGCACAAGTCATTCCAATAATGAAGAGTACAGTATTCCCGCTGCAAAAACTGGGCACTATTGGTCATGATGCGTGACATATGCCCTACATGTGGTCATGTTTAATAAATGTATAGTGGAAGTTTCCTTACAGTGGGTATGAGCATGCGTGTGTTAGTGAGGGGGTTGTGTGTGCAATGTGTACAGTACATGAATATGGCTGCACAGCATAACTGCATTTTCCAAGTCTTGTGATTGGCTGCAGAAAATTCATTATTATTCATTATAGCTGCATACTGGTAAACGCATAGCTGAGCTGCCCCCCTTTTTGGTCCAAAAGTGGACTGAAATTCAATGAAACACATTCAACTCAGAATGACAGACCTGACAAGGCAGTCTTGCTACTTGAGGGAGGCCAAGACAGCTGTGTACATACTTTTATACTGGGGATGGCAGCAGCATGATCTGCGTGCCATGTACAGCTTGGATCCAGTGTGGTAGTGCCGTTATGCCTTGGTTTATGTGCAGTTGGCCTGGGTTGTACCAGACTCTTTATAGGTTCACATCATATTGCAGTATATGTGATGCTGTTCATAGGGTAAACTGTCATGTTTGAGTCAGTGTTGTACTCAAGTCCATAATCTCCGAGGCAGAGTTTGAGTCATGGGTTTCCGAGGCTGAGTTCAAGACTGAGTCACAACATTAGAGACCAAGACCAAGACCACAGTGTCCGAGGCCAAGACCACAGTGTCCGAGGCCAAGACAAGAGTGTCTGAAGCCAAGACCACAGTGTCTGAGGCCAAGACCACAGTGTCTGAGGCCAAGACCACAGTGTCTGAGGCCAAGACCACACTGTCTGAGGCCATGACCACAGTGTCCGAGGCTATGGCCACAGTGTCTGAGGCCTAGACCACAGTGTCTGAGGCCAAGACCACAGTGTCTGAGGCCAAGGCCACAGTGTCCGAGGACAAGGCCACAGTGTCCGAGGCTATGGCCACAGTGTCTGAGGCCATGGCCACAGTGTCCGAGGCCATGGCCACAGTGTCTGAGGCTATGGCCACAGTGTCCGAGGCTATGGCCACAGTGTCTGAGGCCAAGGCCACAGTGTCTGAGGCCATGGCCACAGTGTCCGAGGCTATGGCCACAGTATCTGAGGCCTAGACCACAGTGTCTGAGGCCAAGACCACAGTGTCCGAGGCCAAGGCCACAGTGTCTGAGGCTAAGACCACATTGTCTGAGGCCAAGGCCACAGTGTCTGAGGACAAGGCCACAGTGTCTGAGGCCAAGGCCACAGTGTCTAAGGCCAAGACCACAGTGTCTGAGGCAAGACCACAGTGTCTGGGGCCTAGACCACAGTGTCTGAGGCCAAGACCACAGTGTCTAAGGCCAAGACCACAGTGTCCGAGGCCAAGACCACAGTGTCCGAGGCCAAGACCACAGTGTCCGAGGCCAAGACCATAGTGCCCAAGGCCAAGAAAACAGTGTCCAAGGCCAAAAAAACAATGCCCAAGGCCAAGAAAACAGTGCCCAAGGCCAAGAAAACAGTGCCCAAGGCCAAGAAAACAGTGTCCAAGGCCAAGAAAACAGTGCCCAAGGCCAAGACCACAGTGTCCAAGGCCAAGGCCACAGTGTCCGAGGCCAAGACCACAGTGTCCGAGGCCAAGACCACAGTGTCCAAGGCCAAGACCATAGTGCCCAAGGCCAAGAAAACAGTGTCCAAGGTCAAGAAAACAGTGTCTGAGGCCAAGGCCACAGTGTCCAAGGCCAAGAGCATAGTGTCCGAGGCCAGTTATGCCATGCACACACATAGCTGTTAAATAGCAAAGCTTTTCACACAGATATATGATTTCATAAATGCTTTTGAATGCCAAATTCGCCAAATCTAAGGCTGCATTCCGATTCATAGACCTGTGTATATGTTCACCATGTAGTATTGTATTATATTAACTTTGGGTCAAGCCTTGAAATTGGAAGACACCACAAGAGAAGTATTAATGAGGATTAAAGGAGTACAAAGATTTACTAACTGACAAAAGTGACAATGATTATCAGATTAAAGAGGAATTAGCAGACATTTTATTGTTAAGATTAACGCTTCAGACTAGAAATAATAGTTCAAAGATAGAATGTACATTGTACATCAACTTCAATGATAGATATAGAACGTACTGCATGTACTGCTGACATGCGCAATTAAGAATAGACTGGTTTCCAAAGCACTAGTATCTGAAATGCATTTGGCTGGATAGGATTCTATGCCACATCCTCACTTGGGTTGGTTCCTCTCCATGGAAACAATGAGCCGGAGCCAGTCTATTTAGAATTTGTAATCATTGGGTCCGGTTGTGCACGTGAGTAGCGTCTTTTCCAATAAAAAAAAATGTTTGAAATTTCGGTCTGTTAAACACTCAGATTTGCGTCAGTTTGTCACAAAAAAGTAAACCGGCCTCGGCTTATTCTTCGAGGCCATTAGGTGCCAAGACAAAGGCCAAGAGCAAGTCATTACCGGTACATCGAGGTCGAGACCGAGGCTACCGGAAGTCAGATTCGAGGCCTTGGCCGGCCTCGAGTGGGGGGGGGGGGGCGTCCCCCACGCCCTCCTGTAGTTACGCCGTTGCATTGTTGGGCTGTGTGACACGCAGCATGCTGTCTTCTGTGGCAATGCACTATCCCTTGATCATCCATGTGCAGTAACATTCCCACAATAGCGCAGTAGTTGCCACTAATCAGCAATTCATGTGTCAAATGACTACTGTTGATGTTAGCCTGTTTCATGTTAATAGCAGTTTTTCACCTTTTATTCTCTCACTTTTCAGTCCTTCCAGTGAAGAGCTAGATTTCAAACAATGTCAAGGGGAGGTCATCCAGCTTACAATCCTGCTTATGTGAGTTTGACTCCAGCATGTATTAGCTATATGTATCATGTATTTCCTGCCAAAATAAGTTATCCTTTTGGCTTATAAATGTTGTTACCTGAAATATCTTAACTAAGAGTAAAAAGTGTCTCAATGTACTGTATAATTAATTTTGAGGTTTGTTCCTAAAAATGGGAAAGCTTCTCTTATGTTTGCAAATATAAAAACAGTATTGAAATAGCTCATAATTCACCTCTTTTCCATTTTGAAATAGGAATACATGTCTACATGGAATGGAAAAAGTGTTAATATAGGTATTTATGTTTGCCCATATTATTTTGTCAGTAATGTCAATGTAATTTGCCTGCTGTTTTCTTATTTACTTTTCCACTGTATGTTTAAAAATTGCACCTTGTTATCTTAATGTGGTTTGTCATTATCTAAGTATTGTCATTTTGCTTTTGATTGTTTCTCTTAAACAGTTTTCAGCCCCAAAACTAATCAATTCTTGTTTGAATTGTGATTATTTGACTTGTTCTGCATGGCTTTGTCCTTTTTGTTTTTTCATTTTAGCCGCACACACTGGATTTGTTTGGTATAAACGTATATATGTAACCCATGGAAATGATGGTTACATGTGCTTGACCAATTTTAAGTCCAGTCCAAATGAGTATGGATACTTTCCTCTTAGGCCGTGTCCGCACTGGATTAATTTTTTACCGAGCCCGTGGGTAACATTCCAATGGGTAAATATTCCAGGCGTCCGCACTTGGACTATTCGACTCGGGTAAACTAACCGAGACGATCAGTAAAACTAACCGACTGGCGCAAACAAACGCATGAGGGCACTTTCGTGGTGACCTTTCACCGGATGTCTGTACACAATCTACTGGCTGCTTGTGTACATTATGTACAGTACACAATGTACATGTGCTTGTACTGTAGTCACGTTGCTACCCCACGCCCGCACGAGTCTTGCGCCGGACCGGATGTGGTTTTTTACCGAGTCGAGACGTCGTGTCTGGATTGGACTTTTCGGCTCGGTTAAACTGACCTGGTCAATTTAACCGGGCAGAAGTTGGTCGGTTAAACTACCCATTTGAGTCGGGTACACTGTAAGTTACCTGGGAGGAAAACTTCCTGGGCTGTCCGCACTGGACTTATTAAAATGGTCAATTTACCCATTTGCTCGGTTAGTTTACCCATTTTAAGTTCAGTGCGGATGCGGCTTTAGTTACATGTACGTTAACCGACTCCATTGGTTACTTTGGCAAAATTTTAGTTAAATACCCACATGGTAAAAGTCTGGAAAAATGTAAATCTACAATGGACCGCCTATCATTATGTTTGAAATAGACATTGTCTGTCACAACCACTTGTCCAAAAAAATGGACTCTAAACATTTTCTCAGAAATCATGATTTTGTGACGTATGCATGGCGCGTATGGAGGAATAGTGAAGTGCATGTTTTGTACATGTAGCTGTGTATTGACCGTCATCCGGTTGATACACATGTACATGTATGCATCACAAAATCATTATTTGGGTGAAAACAAATCGGCAAGTGGTTGTGCCAGAAAGTCTCAATTTTCATATACTGATATGTGGTCAAATGTTTTGGTATAGTACATGTACATGTGCACATTTACATACATGTATGTATTAAACTAAAATCTCTCCATTACTTTTACCAACTAATATCTGCATGAGTAAAGTAACTACTGTAGATCCCTTTTACTGAGTTGATTAATCCAGTGTGAATGTGCGACTTGGGTAAAACTACCGGTAAAACCTGAGATCAGATCAAATGTGAGTCTGTATACTGTAATTCTTTGACAACGCGCTTGCCCTGTACATGCTTACATGCACTATGATCAAACTCCTTGGTGATAGCAGTCAGAAGTGGTAGGCCTGTCATCCTGCGGTTTCAGCAGCTCACTATATTGCCAGCTCTTTTCTTAAACTGTCATGTATGGCAGGTTTTTGGGAAGTCTTAGTGGGAGAGTTGCTTGATACTGATCTATGGTCTAAGTCTTCTCTTCCTTGGCCTTCAGCCTAAGATGTTGATCGAGCACACTGCTTCATCTGTTGTAGTAAGGTTCTGTCTCAAGTATTAGTACAGCTGTCTACCAGTTCTTCCATTTTTTAAGGCTTTTTCCAGTCTCCAGCAGGTCTTGGAGACATCTCCACAGTGTCTGAATTAGTTGCGGCAAAGTCGCAGAGACTGGGGAGACGTCTCTGCGGCATCACCACGATGTCCTGTTGGCATCCGAGACCTGCTTCAGACCAAAAAGACTGAGTTGACATTGTGGTGACGTCTCCGCGACAATACTTGACACTGCTTGACTCATTGTAGAGACCACATGACTGAGCACGTGCTTGCTTCATTGAGACTCATTTACTAATTGTCCACGTCAGGTACACTTTGGTCAAGGTCTTATCATCTGGTACTTGTTCCTGCTACTGCTGCTGTTGGTCCTTGTGTTGCCTTGGAAGAGAAACAACCATCTTGTCTTGCCAGGGAACAGCTGCATCCCTGAGTATTCCTAGGTCAGATACTCTCTGGTTCTTGGCAGTGCTGGAGGACTGAAGTCCCGATTTTTGAGGAGTTGGACTCTGACAGTCAGGACTCTGTTATCTCGAGAACTCGGCCCAAGTCCACCCCAAAACCCCTTCAAATTTTTATTTAACCACAATTTAATTTCATGAAGATTGTTTATAGTTGGATTACTTATGGCAGAACTCGGGGATTGCCCATTTGGACAAACTACATACATGAACATGTAAAGGCGCACGCACATGGCGTTATCGTACAGCGTTTGGTATTTGACAGTGCACATGGGTATTCCATACGCACTGCCCAAGGGAGTTATGCATGGTGCATGGCCATATTTTGATGTGCCCATGGATGTTTGTGGTCTTTTGACTACTGTAGTTATGCATGATTCAGTTGGTGCATGGTGTAACAACTACAATCTATCCCGTGAGACCAGCGCTTTTTACTCAAACATGTGGGAACATTAATAGTGGTCATGCACCATGCATACGTTTGGTGGCAAAATGACCAACCTGGCAACTTCTCAGTGAGTCTACCTTAGCTTTCATAAAGAGCAGCGTCCAATAAAAGCAATGATCATGAATAGCTGAGGATCAGTGATGGTGAGTTATAAGCAGTGCTGTAGACCTTCCCTCCTGAGTCCAATTCTGAGTCCTTGCCACCTGACTCCAAGTCCTGGCCCTCTGAGTCCTGGCCCTCTGAGTCCTGGCCCTCTGAGTCCTGGCTCTCTGAGTCCTGGCCCTCTGAGTCCTGGCCCTCTGAGTCCTGGCCCTCTGAGTCCTGGCCCTCTGAGTCCTGGCCCTCTGAGTCCTGGCTCTCTGAGTCCTGGCCCTCTGAGTCCTGACCCTCTGAGTCCTGGCCCTCTGAGTCCTGGCACTCTGAGTCCTGGCCCTCTGAGTCCTGGCCCTCTGAGTCCTGGCCCTCTGAGTCCTGGCCCTCTGAGTCCTGGCCCTCTGAGTCCTGACCCTCTGAGTCCTGACTCTCTTAGTCCTGGCTCTCTGAGTCCTGACTCTCTGAGTCCTGGCCCTCTGAGTCCTGGCCCTCTGAGTCCTGGCTCTCTGAGTCCTAGCTCTCTGAGTCCTGGCTCTATGAGTCCTGGCTCTCTGAGTCCTGGCTCTCTGAGTCCTGGCTCTCTGAGTCCTGGCTCTCTGAGTCCTGGCTCTCTGAGTCCTGGCCCTCTGAGTCCTGGCCCTCTGAGTCCTGGCCCTCTGAGTCCTGGCTCTCTGAGTCCTGGCCCTCTGAGTCCTGACCCTCTGAGTCCTGGCCCTCTGAGTCCTGGCACTCTGAGTCCTGGCCCTCTGAGTCCTGGCCCTCTGAGTCCTGGCCCTCTGAGTCCTGGCCCTCTGAGTCCTGGCCCTCTGAGTCCTGGCTCTCTGAGTCCTGGCCCTCTGAGTCCTGGCCCTCTGAGTCCTGGCCCTCTGAGTCCTGGCTCTCTGAGTCCTGGCTCTCTGAGTCCTGGCCCTCTGAGTCCTGGCCCTCTGAGTCCTGGCTCTCTGAGTCCTGGCTCTCTGAGTCCTGGCTCTCTGAGTCCTGGCTCTCTGAGTCCTGGCTCTCTGAGTCCTGGCCCTCTGAGTCCTGGCCCTCTGAGTCCTGGCCCTCTGAGTCCTGGCTCTCTGAGTCCTGGCCCTCTGAGTCCTGACCCTCTGAGTCCTGGCCCTCTGAGTCCTGGCTCTCTGAGTCCTGGCTCTCTGAGTCCTGGCCCTCTGAGTCCTGGCCCTCTGAGTCCTGGCCCTCTGAGTCCTGACTCTCTTAGTCCTGGCTCTCTGAGTCCTGGCTCTCTGAGTCCTGGCCCTCTGAGTCCTGGCCCTCTGAGTCCTGGCCCTCTGAGTCCTGGCCCTCTGAGTCCTGGCCCTCTGAGTCCTGGCCCTCTGAGTCCTGGCCCTCTGAGTCCTGGCTCTCTGAGTCCTGGCTCTCTGAGTCCTGGCTCTCTGAGTCCTGGCTCTCTGAGTCCTGGCTCTCTGAGTCCTGGCCCTCTGAGTCCTGGCTCTCTGAGTCCTGGCTCTCTGAGTCCTGGCTCTCTGAGTCCTGGCCCTCTGAGTCCTGGCCCTCTGAGTCCTGGCTCTCTGAGTCCTGGCTCTCTGAGTCCTGGCTCTCTGAGTCCTGGCCCTCTGAGTCCTGGCCCTCTGAGTCCTGGCCCTCTGAGTCCTGGCCCTCTGAGTCCTGGCCCTCTGAGTCCTGGCTCTCTGAGTCCTGGCTCTCTGAGTCCTGGCTCTCTGAGTCCTGGCCCTCTGAGTCCTGGCCCTCTGAGTCCTGGCCCTCTGAGTCCTGACTCTCTTAGTCCTGGCTTTCTGAGTCCTGGCTCTCTGAGTCCTGGCCCTCTGAGTCCTGGCCCTCTGAGTCCTGGCCCTCTGAGTCCTGGCCCTCTGAGTCCTGGCCCTCTGAGTCCTGGCCCTCTGAGTCCTGGCCCTCTGAGTCCTGGCTCTCTGAGTCCTGGCTCTATGAGTCCTGGCTCTATGAGTCCTGGCTCTATGAGTCCTGGCTCTCTGAGTCCTGGCTCTCTGAGTCCTGGCTCTCTGAGTCCTGGCTCTCTGAGTCCTGGCTCTCTGAGTCCTGGCTCTCTGAGTCCTGGCTCTCTGAGTCCTGACTCTCTGAGTCCTGGCTCTCTGAGTCCTGGCTCTCTGAGTCCTGGCTCTCTGAGTCCTGGCCCTCTGAGTCCTGGCCCTCTGAGTCCTGGCCCTTTGAGTCCTGGCCCTCTGAGTCCTGGCTCTCTGAGTCCTGGCTCTCTGAGTCCTGGCTCTCTGAGTCCTGGCTCTCTGAGTCCTGGCTCTCTGAGTCCTGGCTCTCTGAGTCCTGGCTCTCTGAGTCCTGGCTCTCTGAGTCCTGGCTCTCTGAGTCCTGGCTCTCTGAGTCCTGGCTCTCTGAGTCCTGGCTCTCTGAGTCCTGGCTCTCTGAGTCCTGGCTCTCTGAGTCCTGGCTCTCCTTTCAAGGACTTCAAGTACCGTAGTGTTCTAATCTCAGTGGCATCAGTACTGTACATTGAAATAATTGGCACTTATTATTAACCTAAAATCACATCTAGATTCTTTTTTAACAATTGAATCATGTCTAGAAGACAATGAAGACAAATCATTAGTTGGAGACAATATATATAACTGGTCAGAGGATCTTCAAATAATTTCCCTGGTCAAAGTGATAATTTCTTTCAGAGGTAAAGACTTTAAAACATAATTCTCGTTTTGAGCCAGGTCCTTCCTTGCACTATGGTTGAACCATCCATATTTTTTTTTATAGTAAAGGCAAATATCTGCAGACTTCTGTGCAATCATTTTCTTGAAAAGTGAGAGAAGATTTTACATTGTTTGCACAGCAAAATAAATCCATCTACTGTAAATGGTGACATATCACTCAGGATCCTGAGTAGCAGAGTAAATATTTCACAAAAGTTCACTGGCATTTTTAAGTGGTATTTTAACTGGTATTTGAAGCCCCACCGCGATCTATTTTCGTGGTTCAGGGTGTGCTGTTTTGGTAGAAACCTTTATTCAAGCTAGGATTCCACCACCGGGGGGTACGGTAAATTTGTAGAAACGATGCCCTTTTTGAATTGTAAGCATATTGGTACCGGACATGCGTGATAATAATTGCACTTTTTTAAATACAATATAAATTTTCTTTTCAAAGTGCCTTTTCAACAATTTTTTTTTACGGTATCACTAGCCCTGTCTTCATATGTCTGTGGAGCTGCACTCATTGGCATGCAGCAATGTGCTCACTGACTTATTATGGGGAAAATGACATACTGTATATAGGATATACACAGTACATGTATTACACCCATAAACAGGGCCCAGATTGTTGGTCCCCTCTGATATTGGACCCTGCCTGGTCCCAAGAATTTCCTGGAATTCGTTTCCAAAAAAATCCGCTAAGAGTACGTACTATCAAAATTTTGCCTGTGTATTAAGAACTCACGCAGAGAACATCAGGCAGCATCCCAACTACACAGACTGTGACTTTCTCTGAAATTCAAAGAAAAACTGATATAAGCTGTCTACTCGTGTACAGTTTCAGAGATTTGATGTGTCTTTTTACGGGCAACACTGATATGTCAGTAAGGGCACTTGAAAAAAAAATGCATTGTATTTATGAAAGTGCAATAATTACCAAGACGCTTACAATTAAAAAAGGGCATCACATATAGAAAAATTACCTCCGGCAGCACAGGCCTTGCTGAAATAAATGTTAAATATGTACATACCCCTGCCAAAACGAACCACAACAAAATATCAGACAGGGCGGGCCTGAAAAACAAAGTGGCAGCCAACTTTTGCAAAATATTTACTTGGTTGCCCAGGATGCTGAGTGACTGTGGGAAAGTCAGTTAGATACAGGAATACATGTATGTTACCATTTACTCCAGGTGAATTTATTTTGCTTGTGCAAAAAAGTATGAAATCTCTCTTTTTCTAAAGAAAAATTATTGCACAGAAGTCAGCAGATTTTTTGCCTTTACTGTAAAAAAAAATGGATGGTTCCACCACAGAGTGAGGAAGGACCTTGTTCAAAAAGACAATTTTGCTTAACCAATGCCTGGCATTTTCACAGTGCCATACAAGTTTTTTTTTTAACAATGTGTAATTGTTGATAAAGTGTACACAATTTACAGTATGGCTTTTGTGCAGTCTAACCTCCACTCCAGGCAGTCAAATGTTTGTGGTGATCACCCCCAACACTACAGTTTGCGGTAAAGAAAGTGGGTGGAATTCCACTGCCTGACTGACGACTATTGGGCTGTGTGACAACACATGGTCTCCTGTGACAATGCGCTATCCCTCGATCATCCACAGTAATGGTCCCACAATAGCACAATTGCTACCACTAATCTAGCAACTCGTGAGGCATCTTGCTTCAAAGCATCCCTTTCTACCTCAATGGTCATATTTTGCATTTATTTGTTCTAGGCTGAAAACAGTGTTTGTTTATAACTTGGACAATAGTGGTGCCCGGATTTTGAAGGCCTGTCACATATGTACATGTACAATGTAGTCAAGCCAGAGCATACCCCAAATGGGGTGTCCCTGGCGGGAAGTGGTTAACAGTCTTTACCTCTGAAAGAATTTCACAATCACTGAAATAATTTCACTGACCCCCGACCACTTACAAATTGTCTCCAACTACCGGGTAATGAATTGTCTCCAGCAGTCTGCCCTAGATAAGAGAAGAATCAAGCTCTAATTGCATAACATATTTTATCACTAAATGATCAAATGGTTTTATTCTCAGGATTTGGCAGCTAGATTCATGGAGTGTCATAGGATCACTAAATACCGTATGCCAGATCAAACCAGTTGCATCTTTTCCTTCCTCCATGCATGTGCACATGGATCACCATGCATTTGTTTGGCAAGGTACAGGGGTACCAGTACATGTACATGTGCATTCTAACATGCATGAATGGCATGTGTTCATAATACATTGTATTGCACAATGTTACAACTTCAGCACAGTATCCTGCGCTGCAGCTGACTGAACAAGGAGAATTCTGTCATGAATATTCATTAGTAAGGTAGAAATGGCTATGCTGCGTTGTGTAGCTTGCAAAATAAATTTGTAACAAGGATAGTGCACTTTGTGACCAAGAAAAGCTTGGTACATGTGTGTACATGTAGCTGTTTTTAATACTGTAAGTCCTGTACTGTACTTACAATATATATATTCACAACTCACAGTTTTCACAGAGGTTTGCTGTACAAAACTGGGTTTGTGGAAGTGGACATTTTGCTGTACAGCAGTAGGTGTACTTTGGGTGAAAAGTTAGGTAATTTGTTGCAATGGCACACAGAGCCACTAGTAGTACCTCCATTGGCAGTGTGGTCAACACATCGTGCATGATCAAATTGAGAGTTCCTTTGATTTGACCGGTAGCTGAAGTGTTTCGGAAAGACACTTTTGGGGCAACGTTTGAAAAATAAAAATGACCTAGATTGCATCAACTATACTTTGTTCAACAGTAGGCGCTAAGTTCCGTTAAAACATTTAGAAAATTCTCTAAACGGATTTTTTTCTTTCTTTTTTAAACATCCGATCCTTATCATATGCTCCCTTGTTCCTCTATATGGGGCATTTAGTGTCGGGAATTTGACATGCAATGGTTAAAAGTTTTGCAGTGCATTATCAGATTGACTAAAAAGTTGTCCAGTGTGTAATATTTGCTCAACCATAATTACAGATGCTACTGTGGTATGTAAAATTTTGATGGCATGCATTGCCCTAGAGGTTCACCAGGGGCCATTCTTGCCATAGCTATGACATGTACAGTAGCGCCAAGCAGGGGAAATTCTGTGCCTCAGATGCCAAGGACTCTGACTCAGGAGGGAAGGACTCAACTACAGCACTGGTTCTTGGCAACAGACAGCATGTTTCTTCTCTGCATCCCATCCAGCTGGTCGGTATAATGTCTTCACTCTCCAGGGTCAACTTCATGGGTGTGAGGATCCTCTCTGTCACCTGAGAGTCCAATGTCCGTCATCATGTTGTGTACTGGAAGCAAGGACCACATTTTCATCTGTCTGTGGGTGCTTCATCATCATGTACAAAAGTGGATCTGAATCTGGAAGAAAATGTCCTTGTATTTGCTGTATTTACAATCTGGCAAATATGATTGTTTATGTGGCAGAGGAAAATGATAGCGTATGAAATAAGTGATGCACACCTGGATCTAGACAGCCTGTAGTTTAAGATTCTTAGCATGACAATTGGAGTAAGGCATCATCATCCATGTCCTCAAGGCGAATGCATCATCACCAACCAAGACGCACTGTAGGGGACATCTTGTTCCCCACCAGGAAAGGGTTCAGGACATGTCTGGTTAGCATGATCTTCACCCAATGCCTTGAACAAACTGCAGTCCCTGAAAATGCCAGCAACTGAGTCAGCCCCAAGAGTTCCAACGTTGAGGTACATGAACCTATAGTCAGTACATGTACCTACAATGTACATTGTACATGTACTTATGCGAGCATGATGATGGAGAAGTATCCTTTGTAGTTATAGACACTGCCTGACCCTGGAGGTACAAGCATTCTGATATGCTTACCATCAGTGCACCACAGATGGGATGGAAGTTCCACTTAACAGAAAAACCCTTTATGCCTGCTCATGATATTCATCACACATGCAGCCACACACAAGCCATAAGACAGTCTTGTAGGAGTTTCCTGTAGCAAGGAATCTCAGAGTGATGGCAACCTTCAAACCTTGCTTCTAGATCATGGGAGTAAAGTGAGAAACCAGCTTCCTGACCATCTCTGGATCCACCCTCAGGACCCACCTTGAAGGACCTCAGACTCACCTTCTAGGTGTTTCATCAGCCAGAGTGTTGCCATTGTATTGTAGGAGCCACTGAAGTACCCACACTTTGCTTTCCTGACATCCTTTATGGTCCTATCCCTAGCCTTGGCATTTTCCTTGGCCAGAGCTATCAGCATGAGGACCAAGGCCTCCTGCTACAACAACATAACAGCTTTTTATATTGCAGACGTCCACGGTGAGAGTTCTTCACAATGTGACGTTTGGAATGCTAATGATAAAGATGTAGATTTAGGTACAATATCTAGACAGGGAATAGTCACTGGTATGTCTCAACAACCTTGTGGAGACCTGTGGTGAATTATCGGCAATGTTGTGGAGACATTTCCCGACTGCTGGAGAAGTTGTGGACAACTGAGAAGGCGTCTGTCCTCAGAAATGTTCGAGACATTACTGATGTCAGCATTGCTATCTTTATCTTCCATCTTAAACTGCTTCTCACTGCTATCTCTATCTTCCATCTTAAACTGCTTCTCACTACTATCTTTATCTTCCATCTTCAACTGCTTCTCACTGCTATCTCTATCTTCCATCTTAAACTGCTTCTCACTGCTATCTTTATCTTCCATCTTAAACTGCTTCTCACTGCTATCTCTATCTTCCATCTTAAACTGCTTCTCACTGCTATCTCTATCTTCCATCTTAAACTGCTTCTCACTGCTATCTCTATCTTCCATCTTAAACTGCTTCTCACTGCTATCTTTATCTTCCATCTTAAACTGCTTCTCACTGCTATCTTTAACTTCCATCTTAACCACTTCGCGCCAGGACCTCCGAATCCGGAGGTCAATTGGATTGCCTTTGCAACGGGGCCCTCCGAATCCGGGCACCACTATTGTCCACATTCTAAACAAAGACTCTTTTCAGCTTAGAACAAAGCATTATGAATCAGTACAAAGACCCTTTTTGACGCATGTTGCCACATGAATTGCAAGATTAGCAGCAGTAATTGTGCAATTGTGGGACTTTTACTGTGGAGGATCGAGGGATACCGCGCTGCAGCTGAAAGCACGCGGGGGTCATTGTCTTTGCATGCCACACAGCCCAACGGTCGTCGGTCTGGCATTGGAATTCCCCCCACATTCTTTACCGTAATCTGTACGCTCGTTTGTGGCCGACCAACTCGAAGATTTGACTGCCTGGAGTGGAGGCTGGAGTCTGCGGTCAGGGATTGTCAGCAGCGTACACGCACCCACACACACACGTCCGTTACGGTCCATTGACGACGCACAAAGGGCCCTTTTTCGAACGGATAATCTCTTGACAAAGGCCACAACGACGTCCGAATTGTGCCAGGTTTTACTCTCTTGTACCCATATTATACCCTTATTGATTTATTTCACAGAAATATATTGTTCCGATTGTTTTAGCAAGATTTTAAAATGATGCATTGTTAAAAAAAACCCCGTATGGCGGTCATCGGCGCTGAAAAACCCCCCGGCGCGAAGTGGTTAAACTGCTTCTCACTGCTATCTTTATCTTCCATCTTAAACTGCTTCTCATTGCTATCTTTATCTTCCATCTTAAACTGTTTCTCACTGCTATCTCTGTCTTCCATCTTAAACTGCTTCTCATTGCTATCTTTATCTTCTATCTTAAACTGCTTCTCACTGCTATCTTTATCTTCCATCTTAAACTGCTTCTCACTGCTATCTTTATCTTCCATCTTAAACTGCTTCTCACTGCAATCTCTATCTTCCATCTTAAACTGCTTCTCACTACTATCTTTATCTTCCATCTTCAACTGCTTCTCACTGCTATCTCTATCTTCCATCTTAAATTGCTTCTCACTGCTATCTTTAACTTCCATCTTAAACTGCTTCTCACTGCTATCTTTATCTTCCATCTTAAACTGCTTCTCACTGCTATCTCTATCTTCCATCTTAAACTGCTTCTCACTGCTATCTCTATCTTCCATCTTAAACTGCTTCTCACTGCTATCTTTGTCTTCCATCTTAAACTGCTTCTCACTGCTATCTTTATCTTCCATCTTAAACTGCTTCTCACTGCTATCTTTAACTTCCATCTTAAACTGCTTCTCACTGCTATCTTTGTCTTCCATCTTAAACTGCTTCTCACTGCTATCTCTATCTTCTATCTTAAACTGCTTCTCACTGCTATCTCTATCTTCCATCTTAAACTGCTTCTCACTGCTATCTTTGTCTTCCATCTGAAACTGCTTCTCACTGCTATCTTTATCTTCCATCTTAAACTGCTTCTCACTGCTATCTTTATCTTCCATCTTAAACTGCTTCTCACTGCTATTTTTAACTTCCATCTTAAACTGCTTCTCATTGCTATCTTTATCTTCCATCTTAAACTGCTTCTCACTGCTATCTCTATCTTCCATCTTAAACTGCTTCTCACTGCTATCTTTGTCTTCCATCTTAAACTGCTTCTCACTGCTATCTTTATCTTCCATCTTAAACTGCTTCTCACTGCTATCTCTATCTTCCATCTTAAACTGCTTCTCACTGCTATCTTTGTCTTCCATCTTAAACTGCTTCTCACTGCTATCTTTATCTTCCATCTTAAACTGCTTCTCACTGCTATCTTTATCTTCCATCTTAAACTGCTTCTCACTGCTATCTTTATCTTCCATCTTAAACTGCTTCTCACTGCTATCTCTATCTTCCATCTTAAACTGCTTCTCACTGCTATCTCTATCTTCCATCTTAAACTGCTTCTCATTGCTATCTTTATCTTCCATCTTAAACTGCTTCTCACTGCTATCTTTAACTTCCATCTTAAACTGCTTCTCATTGCTATCTTTATCTTCCATCTTAAACTGCTTCTCACTGCTATCTTTATCTTCCATCTTAAACTGCTTCTCACTGCTATCTTTATCTTCCATCTTAAACTGCTTCTCACTGCTATCTGTATCTTCCATCTTAAACTGCTTCTCACTGCTATCTCTATCTTCCATCTTTAACTGCTTCTCACTGCTATCTCTATCTTCCATCTTAAACTGCTTCTCACTGCTATCTTTATCTTCCATCTTAAACTGCTTCTCACTGCTATCTTTATCTTCCATCTTAAACTGCTTCTCACTGCTATCTTTAACTTCCATCTTAAACTGCTTCTCATTGCTATCTTTATCTTCCATCTTAAACTGCTTCTCACTTCTATCTTTATCTTCCATCTTAAACTGCTTCTCACTACTATCTTTATCTTCCATCTTAAATTGCTTCTCATTGCTATCTTTATATTCCATCTTAAACTGCTTCTCACTGCTATCTCTATCTTCCATCTTAAACTGCTTCTCACTGCTATCTCTATCTTCCATCTTAAACTGCTTCTCACTGCTATCTTTATCTTCCATCTTAAATTGCTTCTCACTACTATCTTTATCTTCCATCTTAAACTGCTTCTCACTGCTATCTTTATCTTCCATCTTAAACTGCTTCTCACTGCTATCTTTAACTTCCATCTTAAATTGCTTCTCATTGCTATCTTTATCTTCCATCTTAAACTGCTTCTCACTGCTATCTCTGTCTTCCATCTTAAACTGCTTCTCACTACTATCTTTATCTTCCATCTTAAATTGCTTCTCATTGCTATCTTTATATTCCATCTTAAACTGCTTCTCACTGCTATCTCTATCTTCTATCTTAAACTGCTTCTCACTGCTATCTTTATCTTCTATTTGAAACTGCTTCTCACCGCAATCTTTTCTCTTTCTAGCGATTTTATTGTAATGCACATTTGATCATTTCCTCATGTAAAGGGCGCAGTATAAATGTGTAAATTATTTTTATTATTATTAAAATTGCTTTCATGGAACTCAACTTAATAGCTCCACAGCATCAGATTTTCACTTAGTTTGTATAAAATGTTGTGGACGAGGGTGACTTTGGGAACGACTTTTTGAAGTGCACACGCTTTGAAGTACATGTGCTACAAAACATGTACATAAAACCTTTTATTGAGAGTCCGGTACATGTGTACACGTGCTGTGCAAATTTGAATGGTGGTAGCCATTTGCTGCGAGGAATAATCCGAGTCTGATGTTCCAAATTCTCTTGTAATTCTTCAACAATACAAACATTTTTCCGTCCTAGGACTATCTATAGTGAGCTCTAATTTTGCTGTCATCAAGAGTATCGGACTATCAAAAGGATTGGCTCTGTCACAAAACAATCTCTCTTAGCAAAGTGCTCTTTGATGTTCATGTTGCCCTTATCAACACCATAATTACAATGTGTAGCAACGACTGATGCCAACTAAAGACATGGCGTAAGTTATGCCACATTTTATGCTCTGAGCCCCCAACCTACGCCCCCATCCTGATGGTGCTTAACTTTTGGGAAATCTGTCAAAAATTATTGCACAATTTGCTCAATTAGATATGGCGTAAGTGGAGTTACATGTACGTCATAAGTTAATTTCTTGAAATAAGCTGCTGACTATCCAGTATTGCCAATAAAGTATGAGTGCTTTGATGCTCCAAGTACTGTTAATCAAGTACTAGAACCTTGATTCTCAAGTAATATTTTCAAATCACGAGTACCAAGAACATGTATGTTACAGCCCGTGTACAAGTACCATTGTTCAAGGTTGAGTACTACTGTAGCATGAGTATGAGTTTTCTGAAAATACTACTCAAACTGTACCAGTACCAAGTACGAGTACTACAGCATTGGTCTCTAGTCTGCAGGTCAATACTCTTGTGATTTTTTAATTTTAAGTCAACAAATAAAGGAAAAACTGACTGGGAACGTTTTTGAACACTTTTGAAAAATGGCATAGAAAACCTTGACTGGAACCGGTCTGGATGCCGAGACATCTAGGTTTGTGTACCAGCACTCTTACCATCTGAGCTGCCCAGCCTTCAGATGGTGACCTTCCCAAAAAGTCAACAAGTTAGTATTTTTTTTGTTTAAAAAAAGAAAGAAGTAAATTATCCAACTTCATGACTTAATCTTATAAATGTGATATTTCTCAACAGTCAACTGGGCAGAGTCATGCAACAGCACCAGGTTATTCCCAACAACCAACTCATCAGGGATATGCAGTTCCTCAACAAAATTATTCCAGTGCTCCATATCAGCAGCATGCACCGTATCAACAGAGTTTTGGAAATCCTAATGGGGCAATGCCAATAGGAGCAGACCCAACCCTTTGGCATTGGTTTCAGGTTAGTGCATGCTTAGGTATGCTATGTATGTATTGTACAGGTTGTTTTGTATAATGTAACAAAGAACATTGCATTGACTGATGGTAAATTTGGTTAGGCTAACCTACATGTACAGTAATTGGCCAAGAATGTTCTTCAGTATTTGTATTCATTTGTATCCATTATACTGATACTACATGTACTCATTCTGGTATACTGTCATGGAAAGTCAATGTTTAGACAAAGAAAGGTCAAACATAATGCAGGATAGTGGTATTCTTGGGCTATCCAACCTTCAGTCTTAAAATGGTAGGCTGCCCTTGTATGGATGCCATTAGGGCAAAAAAGACAGTTGTCAGATTTAAGCTTAACCGTCAAACTAAAGGACAATGCCAGGAAATAAAAAGACAATGCCAAGACTTGCATGAAATTAACAGATAATGCTAAAATAAAAGACCAGCCCAAAAATAAAAGGCAATGCCAAAATGAATGACTAAGACAAAATTAAAAGACAAACCTTAAAATTTAGTAGGCCTGACATTTCATTCCTGCCCGGTAGCAGGACCTTTCTCAAAGCAGAAAACGAAACAGATACAAAAATAAAAGACAATGCCAAAATAAAAGACCAGCTCGAAATTAAAAGACTATGCAAAAAATGCTATGCGTGTAGATGCTGCTCTATGCGTGTAGATACTGCTCCATGCGTGTAGATGCTGCTTCATGCGTGTAGATGCTGCTCCATGCGTGTAGATGCTGCTCCTTGCGTGTAGATGCTGCTTCATGCGTGTAGATGCTGCTCCATGCGTGTAGATGCTGCTCCATGCGTGTAGATGCTGCTCCATGCGTGTAGATGCTGCTCCTTGCGTGTAGATGCTGCTCCATGCGTGTAGATGCTGCTCCATGCGTGTAGATGCTGCTCCATGCGTGTAGATGCTGCTTCATGCGTGTAGATGCTGCTCCATGCGTGTAGATGCTGCTCCATGCGTGTAGATGCTGCTCCATGCGTGTAGATGCTGCTCCATGCGTGTAGATGCTGCTCCATGCGTGTAGATGCTGCTCCATGCGTGTAGATGCTGCTCCATGCGTGTAGATGCTGCTCCATGCGTGTAGATGCTGCTCCATGCGTGTAGATACTGCTCCATGCGTGTAGATGCTGCTTCATGCGTGTAGATGCTGCTCCATGCGTGTAGATGCTGCTCCATGCGTGTAGATGCTGCTCTATGCGTGTAGATACTGCTCCATACGTGTAGATGCTGCTTCATGCGTGTAGATGCTGCTCCATGCGTGTAGATGCTGCTTCATGCGTGTAGATGCTGCTCCATGCGTGTAGATGCTGCTCCATGCGTGTAGATGCTGCTCCATGCGTGTAGATGCTGCTCCATGCGTGTAGATGCTGCTCCATGCGTGTAGATGCTGCTCCATGCGTGTAGATGCTGCTCCATGCGTGTAGATGCTGCTCCATGCGTGTAGATGCTGCTCCATGCGTGTAGATGCTGCTCCATGCGTGTAGATGCTGCTCCATGCGTGTCGATGCTGCTCCATGCGTGTAGATGCTGCTCCATGCGTGTAGATGCTGCTCCATGCGTGTAGATGCTGCTCCATGCGTGTAGATGCTGCTCCATGCGTGTAGATGCTGCTCCATGCGTGTAGATGCTGCTCCATGCGTGTAGATGCTGCTCCATGCGTGTAGATGCTGCTCCATGCGTGTAGATGCTGCTCCATGCGTGTAGATGCTGCTCCATGCGTGTAGATGCTGCTCCATGCGTGTAGATGCTGCTCCATGCGTGTAGATGCTGCTCCATGCGTGTAGATGCTGCTCCATGCGTGTAGATGCTGCTCCATGCGTGTAGATGCTGCTCCATGCGTGTAGATGCTGCTCCTTGCGTGTAGATGCTGCTCCATGCGTGTAGATGCTGCTCCTTGCGTGTAGATGCTGCTCCATGCGTGTAGATGCTGCTCCATGCGTGTAGATGCTGCTCCATGCGTGTAGATGCTGCTCCTTGCGTGTAGATGCTGCTCCATGCGTGTAGATGCTGCTCCATGCGTGTAGATGCTGCTCCATGCATGTAGATGCTGCTCCATGCGTGTCGATGCTGCTCCATGCGTGTAGATGCTGCTCCATGCGTGTAGATGCTGCTCCATGCGTGTAGATGCTGCTCCATGCGTGTAGATGCTGCTCCATGCGTGTAGATGCTGCTCCATGCGTGTAGATGCTGCTCCATGCGTGTAGATGCTGCTCCATGCGTGTAGATGCTGCTCCATGCGTGTAGATGCTGCTCCATGCGTGTAGATGCTGCTCCATGCGTGTAGATGCTGCTCCATGCGTGTAGATGCTGCTCCATGCGTGTAGATGCTGCTCCATGCGTGTAGATGCTGCTTTATGCGTGTAGATGCTGCTCCATGCGTGTAGATGCTGCTCCATGTGTGTAGATGCTGCTCCATGCTGCTTAATTTGAGCATTGTATTAATTTTGTGATCTTATAGTCTTTTAATTTCACCATAGTCTTTTAAGATCGCCATATAGATTTTTATTTTGCCGTTGTCTTTTAGTTTCACACTAGTCTTTTATTTTACTGTTGTCTTGATTTTGCACTGAAAAAAAGATCAAAGTTTGTTCAATGGCAAAAGTGCCTTCCGAAAAAACCCTGTGCTTTGTCTATGGGATTTTTCAAATAAGAAAAAGAAGAAAAAAAAAAGTTAGAACAAAAACAATAGCTTTTCCACTTTGTGGCGGAAAAGCTAACAAATATAATTTTGTTGGTAGTATTTTTGATGTTGTTTAAATTAAGGCAGATGAGACTCTTTTCAGAGTCACACTCCGTCCAGAAAGATAGGGCCTAATGTTTAGCCTCCTACTGAAGATAATTTGTACAGTATATCTAGAGAAAACTCTCCAGATTTAGCAAGATAGACCACTGCTACAGTAATGACTAAAGACTTCATTATTTTGTATGTTCAGGCTGTAGATACGGATCACAGTGGAGCCATATCAGCAACTGAGTTGAAGCAAGCCCTTGTCAATGGTAACTGGTCACACTTTAATGATGAAACTTGCAGATTGATGATTGGAATGTTTGACAAGGACAGGTAAGTTACTACTGTATGGTTTTTGCTATAAATTTATATTAATTTTTTGATGGAAATGTAATAAAAATGATTTGAAATCACCCAAAAGTTCCGTTTTTTATTACAGTTGCTTGTTTCTTGGATTTAAGGATATGAAATGTGATCAATTTTCTGTGTTACTTTGAAACTTGTATCATTTCATGACCTTTTTTATAATATTCCCCTGTTATTCATATGTTATTCATACCAGAAATGGAACCATCAATTTCAGTGAGTTTGCTGCCTTGTGGAAATACATTCAAGATTGGAAAAATTGCTTTGAAAGGTCAGTTTAATCAATCTTGTCAATATTTGATTGTAAATCTAGTTACCACTAGTACTTCTACTAATTCAATGGACATCTAACAGAAGCCTTCTTGGGCTCCATGAATATACCTTCTTCATATTATCCTGTTCATATTTCCAAATCTAGTTAACCTATGCCTTGAGGTTGTTATAGTCTTTATGATCGGGGCTTTGGTGTCGCCAACCTAGCTCAGGCTGAGGAGGCTTTCCTCCTGAGGGCTTTGGCCAACCTCTTTCAACCCCGAGACTCAGACTAGTTGCTTTGCCACTCCACCAAGCTGGTCCATCATACATCCAGGTTGAATCCCCTTCTCCAATTGAGAGCTTGTTCTCCTAGGAGCACCATGAATTACCCAAATCGCTCAGAGAATAGCTAAGCATTCCTTCTCAAGAAGCACATAGGCTTTTTTACACTGTCAGAAAAATGTGATGTGAATAGGATCTGAATAATCCTGTCTTTTATATGTTAGTATGAGGGCCCTTGTAGTGCTTGCCCTGTGAGGATAATGACCACCAATGTCACCTTGATATGATGAAGGGAGCAAGCTACATGTACAGTTGTGTTATCATAATGTTTGCAAGGAGTATGGTCCATGCCATTCACATCCCCATCATCTTTGTTCTCACTGGAGCAAGCATGCCCTTGGCGCAGTAATCCCTTTACTGTGCATCTTTACCTATCAGTATGTGGATTTCTATTTAAGACTGCCCTGTTTCAAGCACATTCTCGGTGGCCTACCTAACTACAAGGGACTCAATGAACAACTCCCAAGCCTTTCCCTTAACACCACTAAGGCTTTAAGTCCATGGTGAAATGCCTAATGAACCACACAGTGAGATTAGGATATTGGTTAGATCAGGTGTAATTTCTTTTTATTTCTCACATCATCATTTAAAGGGGAATGAAACCCAGAGAAAAATGTTGGCTTATCTGATTGGGTGTTAAAAACAACCTACAATTACCTATGTGCTACTCACCTACGAGTTTCATAAATTTCTCGTAGGTGAGTAGCACACAGGTAATAGTAGGTTTTTTTAACACCCAATCAGATAAGCCAACATTTTTCTCTGGGTTTCATTCCCCTTTAACCACTTTGCGCCGGGCCTTTTTCCAGTGCCTATGACTGCCATACGGGGATTTTTAAACAATGCGTCATTTTCAAATCTCGCTAATCGGAACAATATATTTCTGTGAAATAACTCAATAAGGGTATACTATGGGTACAAGAGAGTAAAACCTGGCACAAATCGGACGTCGTTGTGGCTTTTGTCCAGAGATTATCCGTTCAAAAAAGGGCCCATTGTGCGTCGTCAGTGGACCGTAACGGACGTGTGTGTGCGTGCGAGTACAGTACTGACAATCCCTGACCGCAGACTCGGACCTCTACTCAGGCAATTAAATCTTCAAGTTGGTCGGCCCAAACCGAGCGTACAGATTGTGGTGAAGAATGTGGGTGGAATTCCACTGCCTGACCGATGACCATTGGGCTGTGTGGCATGCCAACACAATGTCCCCCACGTGCTTTCAGCGGCAGCATGGAATCCCTCGATCATCCACAGTAAAGGTCCCACAATTGCACAATTACTGCTAATCTTGCAATTCATGTGGCAACTTGCGTCAAAAAGGGTCTTTGTACTGATTCGTATCGCTTTGTTCTAAGCTGAAAAGAGTCTTTGTTTAGAATGTGGACAATAGTGGTGCCCGGATTCGGAGGGCCCCGTCACATAGTCAAACCAACGGAGCTCCGATTTCGGAGGTCCTGGCGTGAAGTGGTTAAGGAGAATGATTAAAGAATCATGGCAAACAATAATGATATGAAGAAACAAAAGCCAGTGGCTATCTGGACCTGAAAATGATAAGAAAGACAACATTTTAATATTTACAAGGGAATAAAGTAGGGAAGACATAAGTAATGAAGTTGTATTCATGAAGTTTACATGGCAATATGGTTTGACTTAAGCAGGGGCCAAATTTCAAAGTTTGATAAATGCTCCTCAAGCTGATAGATGTTGATTTTCCTAAACAAATTTTCCATGTGTTAACAATGAAAAAACACAGATCTGTACATAATGTAGATTGATGGACAACCAACAAGATTAATTCTGGATAGCTCTTGTGGTGAGAGTGCTGAGGTTGATTTCACAAAGCGTTAAGACTAGTCCTATCTCGAGTTAGGACTAGTAACTCGTCCTAACTTTACGACCGTTTTAAATTTTATAAAGATCAATTTCACAAAAAACTCATTCTAACTTCCATGGTAACGGCACCGAACAAGTCTTCACTTTAAGACTGGTGTAGGTTAGTCTTTACTATTGAATTTGTGGAATAAACACTTGTCTCCCGCTGTCCATGAATCATAGCACTTATGCCATGTATGCTTTTGACGGACCACGAAGCAAGGCGGAATCTGCCAATAGACAGATTTCCTTGTACGTCCAATTGCTCGACCGCTTACGGTCAGCTTGAGGTTTATGCATGATGATCAACACAACGGAAAACACTGCTAATACTATAGTGCTACACTGCTGTAGTATTTAACTAGCTAAAATACCATAAAACTTATGTGTTATATGGCTGCAGTCTTGCAGACCACATTTCCAAAATTAGTTTGGAGCCAAAAAGTTCCACCCGTCAACTCGCCAATCAGCCATATTTCCTGTGCGCGTGAGTTCGTAATTCCCAACGACTGTTTCGTTGGCGCGTTGTAACATATATAAAACAGCGGTCGCATGAGTATATTCAGCCTCGTTCAATAAATTGGTTTGGGTTTTATGATAATAACAATGAGTTAAGACTAGTCTTACTTGAGATGCGTTTTGTGAAATCAATCCTAGGATCGGTCTAAGCTACGATCGATCCTAAGACTGGGACTAGTCCTAAGTCTTAAGACTGGTCCTAAGTTAGGACTACCTTTGTGAAATCCGCCCCTGGTATGATAATACAGATTTCGGTCCTGATCCAGCAAAATTTTCTTTGCCATTTTTCAAAATTGTTCAAAACAGTTCTGTCAGTTTTTCTCTTATTTGTTTGACTTTGAAAGTTTTTAAATTGAATATGGTGAGGGGATGGTGTGAGAGTGGGTTACAGGTTAAATGAGATAATATGTTTTATTCAATTCTGAAATGAATCAAAACAGAAGGAAGGAAACAGTCTAAGGACACAGTAATTATGCAGTGTCATTGTTTTAAGGCAAGCATTAAACACAGGCCAGATCTACATGTATATATATACATATAGCTCTAACCAAGACTTCGGACTACAGAAAAACAACTTAAACCTGTTCACCCCAGTAGGTCTAACGCAGATGTCTGATCATCAGCCTGATTCTGCTATAAGAAACTGAAACAACACAGGAGGCATTTCCTAAATATTTATACGTTACACACACCGTGGATTTCTGGATACAATCTCAGATCATAAACAGTCTTTCAGAGTTAATAACACAGTACATCAATCTGCAAAGAGAAAAAATATTAATGTTAAAAATGACCCTAACCATCACCACTGAACATCAAATCAACTTCAAAATAATAAATGAGCATTAATTTTCATGGCAAGGATTCATTTACGATTTAGATAATCAAACAGGTTCTTGGGAAAATACGTTGGTTACAATTGAATGAGCCTACACATGGAAAATGATTCAACCTTGACTACTTACAAGTTGCAGTTGTATTGAAATAAACATGAGGACAATACCTAGGGATGTGTGTCTTCAACAGTAGATGGCAAATGGCAAGCAACTTAACAAGAATGTAATACACAAATGGTTGGAAACAGTCATATTCACCCTGCTTGTGCACGCCCCTCATAATGATTCAAAATTGGAACAAAGAATATTGAAATCACCTAATGATAAAAGAGCAACACAATGTATGCACATTGCAAATAATATCTTGATTGATAATAATGTTATGAAAGGAGAAAAAGGAGAAGAGCTCATTATGATTACAGAATAAAGAATGTTTAAAAATTAATGATGATAACAATTGTTATTGTACATAATTCCATACAGGGCCCATATACAAATAATTCAGCTTCGACTACCGGTATGTGTAAGGCAGTAAATTATTAACAGGATTGCAGGCTTTTTGTATCCGGCTGTTCTACGGTGTTGAAGAGTGAACCTCTCAGAGTTGCATAACTGATACCCACTGTTCAGTGTCATTGCCACCTAGTTCAGGCATTAGAGTGGTACAAGGAACTCATCACAGGGCTGGGAGAGTCATATTAGCTGGGTTGATGTTCACCAGGATCAAGGATAGGTCTTGATGGCAATCTTTTGGTGCTGTGTTGGGTCTGGTCCAAATGATGAGCTCCCAGTACAGGATGGTTCTGCAATAGTGAGTGGGATTCATCCTGGAAATGTGTCCAGCCCTGCCAAGGCAATGATGAAGGATGGTGGGTTCCATCCTGAGAAGAGACGCATGATTGAGCTCTTTGTTGTTGGTGATGTGGTTTTCCCAGCTGATACTGATGATGTGGGGGAGTTTAATTTGCAGAATTTACTCCAACCATTTAATATGATCCCATTGGTAGAGAGTCCACGTCTGGCAGTTGTACAATAGTATTGTCGTGGGTCAACAGACACTTATCAGGTGATACGCCCGGATTGGTTTATTCGCAAAAACATACTCAAATCAAACCACAAAACAAACTCCCAAAACAAACCCTGCATACAGAAGTGGACAAAATAAATATGAAATAAGTTGATAGAGTGTATTAACAATAAAAATGTAAGATAAAATACTCGAAGATCAGAGAGTGTTGCGTCCTTAAACACATCAAAATAAATAATCTGACTATGAAGCCTCCAATCTGATTTGCACTCCACAGATTAAATAGGATAGCCAGCCTCATGAGAACATCGTCATTATATCCCTCCAAATGACAAGCAAAACGCCAACTTTCCCATCTCATATCACTTATTTTTGCAGTAAAAACATTTCACCTCTAAATCTTGGAAGGAAATAAAACAGGTAGAATGGTTTAAATAAATCTAGACAGGAAATGCAATTGAATTAATCAATGGAGGCTTACCCAAAACCAGCAGGAGAGCCACGGTAGGTGTGTGTGCCGGAGAGTAGCACGATGGCAAATGCAATGAAACATTCCTCCCCCAAGTATTTTGTAGGCCTTCCCTCACTACCACAGGCGATCTCAATATCATTCCCCAGTGGCTACAACAGAATGTGCACCAGAGGAGGGCCACACCCAGGACTACTTTTGGCGCAAGACCACTACTCGGAAGGAGTAATACAAACTAATTTGCAAAACAATTATCTTTAAAACCAACAATACAAGCTGCAGCTAGAAAGCCCGCATTGGCATCCCCCCAGAATTCCTGCCATGAATGTGCTGCACATTCCCCGTGGGTTGCAGTGGGCAAGAATGCCCTCACTCCCAGTACTCCTAGTACCAACGACAATGAAACTCCCACTGCTTTATTGTTAGTTTTAGCCCATACCCATTCTACTCCACTCCACAAAGTGCTTTATACAATAACAAAACAGAAGCAGGGAATGTAGTTAAATCAATTCCGTCACAGATAAACTCAGTAGTGAAATAGTTAAATCAAAATACACAATTGTCAGCTCCCGACAGTATAGAATGAATCCTGTATCAGAATACTATGATCTTGGACTGCAGGTCTGGATGGTAAGGCCTTGGTTGTTGGTGACCAGATGGCCTACAAGTAGTTTTCCATGTCTCATTTAGTCTTGCATTTTTCTAAAGCTTGGTTGAATGTCCTAACAGTGCATATTTTTGCTTCTGACTGGCGCCCCCACCCCGGCAAAGACTAGTTGACTGTTAGGGAAGGCCACCATCTAAGGGCTGGGTAGCTCAGATGGAGAAGCACTGGTGTGTTAATCTAGAGTTCTGGGGTCCCGGTCCAGTCAAAGTTTCTTTGCCAATTTTTCAATCAGTGAAAATTGATATATGCTATTTGAAAGTTGAGTGTTCTTAAGAGTCTGGACACAATGTGTGGCAAATGTGCTGTGATGTTTTGTTAGAAATAAAGAGCTTACTGGTTTTTTGTTTCATATTTAATGAGGGTTTGCCCTGCTGGACGTGATAAGGTCTCTTGTCAAAAAGATCATCAGTTGAGTGCCGGTTGAATTCATCCTACCGATAAAATTAAAATGTCCCCCGGTAGAAAACCGACTGTACTGGACTCTGGGGTGAAAAATTCACGATGGCTCTCCGGTGGAAATGACTTTGGACGGGTCAAATCATCTGATACCCAACCGATGATCTTTTTGACAAGAGTCCTAAGCACCAAGTGCTCAGTGCTTTGCCGATGCCTGCTTTCTAATGCAGACATCTTAACCACTTGACCACCCAGCTGGTCAAGGTCATTTGAATAATGTATAGAGGTATAGTGGTGGGTACCGCCTTGCACGACAGATATAACAAGGAAAATGGAATTCAATGAGGGTTTGCCCTGCTGGACTTGATAAGCACTGAGTGCTCACTCCTTTGCTCGATGGTTGCCCGAAAAATGCTCAGGCAGCTCGGGCAGGATTTTTTCAAATTATCGAGAAATGTTTGTCGACTGGTAAAGATTCAAATGATTTTCATATAGGGTACCGGGTATCAAAATGAGGGATTCTGTAGCTTGAGTGGAGTGTCATTAGAGGAATGGGAGGAGGACTTGAAAATGGCATAGAATGGGTGCATTGGGAGGGAAATAGGATAAAGATACAGAGAGGGGAAGAGAAGGAAGGAGAGGCAAAGTGGCAGGGGCTGAAGAAATGAAGATGCAAAGTTGGGGAAATGCATTCTTGGGTTGTATGTTAGTGATGGGTATTGATGGCCAATGAAGGAGTAATCATTTTCTGATACTTTTCCTCCTTTCTATTGAGTCCTAGTTCATAGGCCCTATGTTACAGAGATTGTGTTATTTATTAAATTTACCATCATTATTTCATTGATCCGTAAATTATCTTATTCTTCATTATGATTTTTTCATAATTAAAGCTAGTTTGTACATTACAAAGAAATTGTCTAAACAATAGACATTTTGGCATGTCAATAGGGTACATGGAGTATTGTAACTACTTTGTGGTGACATACCTGTATAATAATGTACATAGAAGCTGACTATGTCATTTTAATTTGTACACTCAATTATTCTTCTTTTTTATTTGTAACTAGCAGTGTGGTTGGTATGATCATAGTAAGCAGTTTCCTTGCTTTATGGTATAATCTAATAAAACAATTAAAATCATGTTTATTTTTCCTACATGTATAAGATTTGACCAAGACAGATCTGGCAACATTGATGCAAACGAGCTCAAATATGCACTCTCATCCTTTGGATTCAATTTGTAAGTGTGTTTTATATTCAAAATTACAATTTTTCCCTTTTTCTACATTGCACTGCTGTGGGCTCATGCATGACTTCCATCGCTTGCCTCTTCATGAATGACTTCAATTAGCACATTCTCAGTGCTGCATAATTCCAACCTTTTGTAGAAATACATAGACATACATTCTTTTGCTTCCCCCTTTTTTAATCCCTTACCTGCAACTTGGGGAAACCTTCAGTCTCACCCTAGTCCACTTACCAGCTTACTTCTTGTGTCCATATTCTGTCATCTGTATCGTATTACTTCACTCTCTTTCTCTCTATTTTTCCCCTTTTTTATTCGCCCTCAAATAAAGGTCTTACTAAAGTCCTGTGATTTTTTTAAGTTTTAAAGTTTCCTTTGTTTCAAAAGTTAGAGGGCCTGACGTTTCGATCCTAGCAGGACCTTTCTCAAAGGCCTTTGATAAAGGTGCTGCTAGGATCGAAACGCCAGACCCTAGAACTTTTGAGATTTAAATGTTGGGGGGCATCCTTTAGTCATTACTGATGGTGGTGTAGCAGTCGGCAGTTCTTGGTATGGCTTTGGAGGCCCACTCTTGAGAGGCAGTCTCTGCTGCCGTATTGCAGGTCATTTTAGTCAGTGAAGCAGTTTGCAAAAGTTTTTTGTATATATACTTGTTTGTTTCCTTTGTTCGATTAAGTTTGTTAGAATAATGACACAATAAAAATTAGATTAAAGCTATCATTTAAAGCTATCATCATGCCCATTAACTATATATTTTTCTTAGTGGATTTTATGTAATAATGTTCTGGATGTTTACAGTAAATGACATGTTAGCAAATCTGTCAGTACTTTATGCAGGGAGAAATCGCTGCTTTTCTATTTAGCCATTTACCAATTGGTACTGTAATTGTTCATTTCAAGCAAATTCTTGGGTTCTCTCTGCTTGTCCATTATTTATAGGTCACCTGCTTTTTGTTCAATGGTTGTACAAACATTTGACCGGCAAGATGTCAAAACTATCAAGCTTGATGATTTCATCCAGTGCTGTGTGATGATTCGTTCACTGACCGAGGCGTTCAGGCAGAAAGATCACACTTCAAATGGGATCATAAGAATTCAATATGAAGAGGTACAGTAGTCAATTTAGTTGTACCCAAATTACATACTGATATAAATTTGCATTTAAAATTCATCAATGAAATCATGATATAACTGGAACAAATTGTTTGGCTGTTTTTGAATACTAGTCTGTTACCTGATCACTGGTTGTTCATTCAGACATATTTAAGAGCCATACCTCCAAATATATATTTCCATATTCTCAATCTGCTCATGTGAACAAAAGTCTACAAGATATGATACAGTGTATGTCTCAGATGAAGGCAGTTTTGCTCTACTATGATAGCGTCTTGGACTAAACAATATCTTACAGTGTCATCAGCTTTTATTTCAATAATTTTCATTTTCCACTGAACAAACTCCTTTTTTGCAGACCTCGTAATCAAATTTCAGTCAAGATTATGATGCATATTCTACGGTTATGGTATTGGTCTTAAGAGATTATTATTTCATTTGTGGGGGCTTCATTACAGAAATTGGTGAGCATTAATTAGCTTTTTAAGTTCTTTGAGGGTTGGACATGCTTTAATGGGGTGGGATGTACATCAGGCAAATTGGACAATATCAAGTATGATGAGCAGTAATCCAGAAGGTACAAATACATTTCATACATCCTAAATGGAGAATTAGAGTTTAAACATACTTTAATAGAAAGGAATATTCATGATACATGTAATAAGATGCATAACTAAGGAATAACATCACATTAATTTGTTATAGTCAATTTCAAGTGGCTGTAATAATTTTAGGATAGACTTGATATAATATAATACATGTGCATGTACATGTACATGGCCACTCTGTACATGGTGTGAACAAGTGGATGGTTGACTGATAAACAACTCTTAACTACATTGCATGTAAGTTTCCACAGTAAGCCAAATGCGATGAAATTCAGGCATGAAAAAAGAAAAAGAGGTAAGACATATTGAAACTGTCCACAACCAATGTAAAACACTTTAATACATTTCAGCATTGTTGTACTTTTAAAATTGGACTGTATCTGGATAGTTTAGAACATTTTTTACCAAAAGATTTAATTGATTAATTTTTGTAGTTTACCCCACACAAAATGATGTTGCATTATAACCAGTTATGAAACCCGATGGTATCCTTTGCAATGTCAAACATGTGTGATTTTGTGTTCTTCTGTTCACAGTTTCTTGAAATGGTCCTGGAAAATGGTATCAAATAATAGGAACATCCAAGATGCCCAATAAGGTAACAAATGCAAATCTATTTTTCTACAACATGCATGACCTTTGGATAAGAATTGTACTCAGTGGAATTTACTTTGAAATTGTACATTTTTGGTCTGCTGAAGAAAAATTAAGATAACTTGTTCAAAAGTTCCCAGTCAGTGTTTCATTTGTTTGTTTGACTCGAATTGGAAAGCTGCATGCACTTACAATAACTGCTTGTTTGCATCCGAATGAAAGTGGGGGTCTCATCCCTTAAAGCCCCTACACAACATTGGTTGAGGTCAAAGAATAGCATCCATACGTTGTCTGATCCAACATATGCATGAAATAGCACACCTGTGAAAATTTAAGCTCAATCCGCCAACCGAGTCTCGAGAAAATTGTGAAAACCGCTTCATTTGTTTCGCGAAAATGCAGCATTCAACGCTGTACTGTTCCGAAAAATAGTTTAGATCACAGTGAGACGTAAGCTATTTCTTTTACTCGTTTCTCCCAAAATACAGCATTTTAGGCAGAAAAATTTCAGTGTGAGGATTCTACTATAACCATCTTCAAACTGTATAAGCTTTATGTAAATCTGTAAACATTTATGTTTTTCGATCTTACCGTTGTTGTGTAGGGGCTTTAAGATACATGTATAGCAGTTAATGGTTGAATAAGTTAACACCACAGACATAAATAACCTATAGACGGACAACAGCGGGCGCTAGACTGTAATTTCAGGACGCGTGAAAAACCATGGACAAACTTGCTCGTCATGTCACACGGATGGACGTACGTACACAAACTAGTGCAAGATTAGGCGTACTGGCCATCCACCAGAAAAATGACCGCCAAAGTTTGATTTGTTATTATTTCTAATAAACGCGCAAATACACATCTGTAATGGAGTATGTAGTCATCTCTGAAAAAGGGCTTTTGATCTCAATCAGCATGGTTTCATCCAAAAAATCCAGTTTGAATCCATCATTCTGGGATTTCTCCACATGTTTGCGCACATTGTTCATCTACTTCCGCCCATGGTTTCACATGTAGTCGGGCGCCGTCACCATTACAGTATCCTGACGTCGTTTTCCATAGGCGTTGTGTATGGCTGTTGGTCTATAGGTTATTTATGTCTTTGGTTAACACTAGTTGACTATTTGGGAGACTACCATCTAAGGGCTGGATAGCTCTGATGGTACATGTAAGAGCGCTTGTATGCGAAACCACTCATAATTTTCTTTGCCATTTTTTTGAATCATTTTAAAATTATTCTTAACCACTTCGCACCAGGACCTCCAAAATCAGAGCTCTGTTGACTATCTGACAGGGCCCTCCCAATCCGTGCACCACTATTGTGCACATTTTAAACAAAGACTCTTTTGAGCTTAGAACAAAGCGATACGAATCAGTACAAAGACCCTTTTTGATGGAAGTTGCCACATGAATTGCAAGATTAGCAGTAATTGTGCAATTGTGGGACCTTTACTGTGGATGATCGAGGGATTCCATGCTGCCGCTGAAAGCACGTGGGGGACATTGTGTTGGCATGCCACACAGCCCAATGGTCATCGGTCAGACAGTGAAATTTCACCCACATTCTTCACCACATTCTGTATGCTCGGTTTGGGCCGACCAACTCGAAGATTTGACTGCCTGGAGTGGAGGCTGGAGTCTGTGGTCAGGGATCATCAGTACACACACAAGTCCGTTACGCTCCATTGACGACGCATAATGAGCCCTTTTTCAAACGGATAATCTCTTGACAAAAGCCAGGTTTTACTCTCTTGTACCCATACTATACCCTTATTGATTTATGTCACAGAAATATAATGTTCCGATTGTTTAAGCGAGATTTTAAAATGATGCATTGTTCAAAAATCCCCTTATGGCGGTCATCGGCGCTGGAAAAGGACCTGGCGCGAAGTGGTTAAACCAGATCCATTTGTTTTTGTGTCAAAGCTATTGCAGGAAAAATATTGTTCAAAGATATGTAGAATGCAATTTCAAATGTGCATTCAATACATGCTCAACACACTGAAAAAATCTTACATTATGGCAGCGATCATTGCAAACTGTATTGTGAACGAACAGAGAGGATCAATGTCACTGATAGTAGCATTGTAACAAATCTACATGACACCCCATACAAGCACAAGACTTACTCATCATAAACAGTCCAACCTTTCAGTCATGATTAATGGCCCAATACAACATTGGGAAGATCGGAAAACATCGATGTCCACAGATTTCCTTCTAATTTACACAGTTTGTAGATGGTCATGATAGAATCCTTATGTTGAAATCTTATGGTCTGGGATGCTGTACTTCTCGAGAAATCTTCACTCAAACATCGACAAACAATATATTACTTTCGAGTAATAAACTATTTCATACACTACAGAACGGTGCGAAAACCGTGACGTTTTTTTTTGCCTTTTTCTACTTTGTCAGATCACCATTTAAGCTAAAACCTTTGCAGGATTTCTTTTTTGGAATGTTTAATGGTTTAACACACAAACTATGGCAATCCTTTGACCTTTACCAATGTTGTATAGGGCCTTTAACAGTAAGAATTTAACCAGTTGTTAGTTTTTAGTAATCTTCAAATTGTTAGAGCAAATCTTGGGATTGTTTTAGCCTTTTTTTTTTAGTTCATATTGGGAATTTTCATGAAGAGACGAATATCACTACTCATCAGATTTTCTTTGTAAAAACAGTTAGATTTGTTGTTAGTTTTTAGTAATCTTCAAATTGTTAGAGCAAATCTTGGGATTGTTTTAGCCTTTTTTTTAAGTTCATATTGGGAATTTTCACGAAGAGACGAATATCACTACTCATCAGATTTTCTTTGTAAAAACAGTTAGATTTGTTTGATTTGCTTTTTGCTTTGAGCTGTTAATTTGCTATTAACATTTGCAAGGATTATTTGACCTGAGCAGTTAGATTCATGTATCAGCACTTTCTACCACCTGAGCTACTCAGTCCTGGGATGGGGACCTTTGGATCTGAACAAAAAAGGAAATCTGACCTATTGAGATATATAGAAGATTCTATTGATTTGTTTTGTCTTGTATTATCAGGAATGTTTACATATACCACATTATGTATGTGATGATGTTAGGTGATTGTTAAAGCAGATGGGAATAAATGGCTTGTTGACTAGATTTCAAACATCTGAGGACCTGGTGTTCTTTGTTGGCATTATGATTATGTCTTTGGTCATCTTATTTTTCTTGTTATTATCTGAAATTTAGAACTCATTATTTCTCACTTTGATATGCGTGACACACAGTCATTTTTCATGCTTATCAAAGTGACAAATTTGACTCTAGAAACTTTCTAAATTGTGTTGTTCTTTTAGAAAAACGCCTTTATTGGTTTCTGTATTGAATCTAATGAGGCAGGACCTACATGTACATGTATGGCTGGATGAGTGAGAAATGAATGAATGACTTTCCAATTGAAGTCATATCCAAGCAGTTTTCAAGCTGCATGTTGCTTTCCAAGGTGGAGTCCCAATGTGACCCCATGATCCACTAGTGCAAATCTGTGGTGTAATCTTAGGAAATATGACTATATCTGCCAAACAAATATAAACAAAAATAGATGTACAAAAAATGTTGTGAAAAGGGCCCATTTTGTCCCCTGTATTCCTCTGGTTATTTGGTTATATTGTCCAAAGTCCCCATGTGTTTCATTTCAACAAAAGATGAAAAAAGCAAATATGACTTTAAAAAGTGGGACCTTATGTCATATATGCTTTCTGTGCATAAGTGGTGTGCTTCTATTATGTTAAAAGAAAAAGAATATTAAGAACAATTTATATAATTTTAAATTTTCTTCAAAGAATAAACTTAAAACAAATCTTTTACTCATTCAATAGCCTTAACACAACATTGGTATGTGGCAGTGTTGTTGTCAGTACATTTTTCTATGTACCCAGTACTGCCGACTTAGTGTCGAGTACTTTGCCAATGGAGTGCAAGTATATTCTTTTTCCAAATCCTACTACTATTGCACTTCTGATTAATATGAGTACAAGACAACCCCAATCCACAGGATCCAACACCTTCATGTTCCACCGCATCCAGCAAACCATATAATCCTGCTCTCCAGTCCAGTCCAGCACACTGGCCAGAGAACCCACACCTCTCATTAAGAGACAAGTCCATGGTGTACATAGCAAGACTGAGTATTTGGTTTATAGTACAAGCACTTCTCATTCTGAGTGCAAGTCTGAATACCAGTACCAGGTAAATAAACTGCATGCCAACATATGTTTGAATTAATTTGAACAGGATATATCCCAAGTCTGCTAAGTCAGTTTGCAGATCTAGTTTGGGTCGCAGAGCTTTGTGTTTTGACAAAACGCACAATCAGACAAACACAAGTGCATTTACAACAATAATTTTATATTTCATTGATGAGGTTAGGAGAAAAACAATTTGTTCATTTCAGCAATCTCTATGAGCCAGCATCAGCTGCCCTTTGATAGGCCTACGAACATAACCATATCCCTTAGAGGTTAGTTCCTTAAGCAACTCTAAAAAAAAACCCATATCCTCGAGAAAGAGGATCCTCAACGATTTCTGAAGGATCTCAAGAAGATGTCCCAAACACAATCATGCATGTCGGTCTGTCGGAATTTGGGATCCAGGAACTAGATTGGCAACACCCAAGTTAATCGAGTGCTCATTCTGAGGAGTACCCATGCATTCCACGTACTCATTGTATAATTTTATGTGAAATGCGCCATAGAGCTCTGTAAATATAGCTCTATGGAAATATGATCACAAACAGGAATGGGTCAGTATACGTAAGTGGGTCTCTATACTTGCACCCCTCCGTTGTGTTGTGTTGTGTTGTGTTGTGTTGTTCTGGTGTGTGTTGCACGTCATGCTTTGTCTCCTTCTGGACAGTACCAATATCGGTGCCCGACGGCCGATTTTTCAATTAAATTCAACCTTCCCGATGGAGTACTGCCAATTAAGTTCGAGTACTTCGATGCTCCGATTGTTGTTAATCGTGAAGAGTAACTCAGTTGTCGAGTATGATTTTTGAGATCACGAGTTCCGAGCATTTGACAAGCCATGCACGAGTAGCTATAGGCTACTGTTTTTCGAGTCCGAGTACTTAAGTCGAGTACAAGTGGGAGTACATGTACATAGCTAGTCTGTATAGCTACTCTGAAAAGGTACTCGAGTACGAGCACGATTACAGTCACGTACTACAATACTTGTATGCTGGGATAAATGTTTCATTTCAAACTATATAGTGCGTCCGATATCCTCCCAACAAATTGTGTCCGTGCTTTGTTTGTTGCATGTTGGACCATTTTTTCCTGCTGAAAACTCAATCTATCTGCACTTAAGAGTGCAGTTAAGAAACTCATTGCCAGTGCTGGGAGTAGGACTGAAGCCGTAATTTTGGAAAGGCCCAGTACTTTCCAGAGGTATACAGTCACCCAGCCCCCAGAAAATGGGGGTTGGAGATTTCTTAAAATGTTCTTTGCTTGCCTCTTCATGGGTAACCTTGAAGAACGTATGCTCAGTGCAGCTGCTCCTTGCTGGCCCTGGATTTGGTCTCCAGTCTCCTCCAAATATATAACAGTAGCGACCTGAATGCCTTCATTGATCACGTCAACTCTTTCTCACTACTGCCAAGGCCACATTCGGAAAGACTACAGCTCGCGAACTACTGACCACTCCAGACACTTAATTACGACTGGTATAGCATTATAGTCGGGCCTTCAGATTGAGGCGCACATGATCAATTTATAAGTACTGACCAAACTTGGATGCAAGAGGCTGCAGCTCCCGCCAAGTGAAGAATTATATTGCCAAAGCCCGTCCTATTCCTTGTCACGTACTATCCATGTTTTTCTCCCCACCGTACTAAGGAAAACCATTACATTCTCCATACATCAGATCGTCTGGCTGGTGCTATTCCAGACATTGTTGGCTTTCAGGCGCCCCATAACCTGCGTGACTTATATTATTGTCCGTGTTGAGGTTCCCTTTTTGACGCTTCAACTCCTACCACACATTTTACATTTTAAGTGTTTACCACGAAATGCAATGTTTGCAAGACCCTTCTCTATGAAATAGTGTCTTTCAATGGGAATTACAAGCTATTACAAGCCGATGAATTGGTAAAAACTGGTAAATAGAATCTCATGGCCATCGTAGCGATGTCTGCGCCGCGATAAAATGAAGCGTCTTTGGACAATATAACCACATGGCCTTGATCTTTCCCCTTCTACTATGTATACCTAATCCTATACCCTACCCCTGCCCGTCCCTTTGATCCCAACCTACTAACTATCCTCTTTGTTGTCCTTGGTCATCCAAGTCATTTATTGCTCTCCCTTCCTATCTGTTTTTGTCATTCTGCCTTCAAGAATGGTTCTGCTTTGATCGAAATCTTAGGCTCTTCATATATTTTTGCAAATTAACAGATATTAGAAATTCCAGAGATAACGGCTATAGTGATTGTCACTCAACGACCTAGACTTAAATGGTGACTCACATGAATAGGTAAGGATTCGGTGAAGTTTTAGAGCTGTCGTTTGTTTGCAACTACAGGTTGCTGCGATATCACTGACACTGGTCGTCTTAGTAAAAGCTAAGCGGTTTCTGAATAAATATAAGGATGCATGTATTTATAATAGTCGGAAACGTCTCATGAGAGCAAGAATGAAAACACTAACTGGTCAGTCAATGAAAGGTTAGAAACTCCCTTTAAGAGTACGATGTGTTCTCGAGAGCAAACTATAGTAATCGTTTAGATAAAGGAATAATTATGTTGTCGCAATGTGGAAGACGGGATACGAGCTTGTGATTACATGTACTAGTATTGCATTATTTTAATCGCGATTCGCTCCCTTCATTTTCGGATCCTTCCTCGTGTATTTGTTGAAAAGGAGGGTTTCGCCATATATAAGACTGTTTAAATTGAATAATTATGATCGCGCACTTCATGTGTGTGTGAAGGTACAGTAACACTCATAGGTGTG
Organism: Luidia sarsii; assembly: GCA_949987565.1. Lineage (NCBI taxonomy): Eukaryota > Metazoa > Echinodermata > Asteroidea > Paxillosida > Luidiidae > Luidia > Luidia sarsii. The sequence continues at coordinate 20,828,358 of OX465104.1, forward strand.
GAAAAAAGAACATTTTCTTTGAAATCGATTGAGGAACCTGCCATGCATGATGCACTGATGTCAATGGGGAGGACATGGGTGATATTGACTAGCGACTAGTCCGGCAGTGTGTGGCTTAAATCCAATGCGCTATAACAAAGATTACCATCTTCGCGCCATCCCCAAATTTGCCTGGAGGTTGAAATAGCTTTTGTACACAACAAAATATTGCTTATGGAAAATGGTGCCCAGACCTGTATAGTATTCATCTACGGAAATAGCTGAAGTTGAGGCAGTCAGAGCTTTCCCACAGATATGAATCGCATTGATAACTGATCCAAACTGACTGGACTCCGGCTAAAGCTTGCATGCTAATGGGATTAATTACCCTTTTCTGAAAAATACACTGATGACGAGGTAGTTTAACCATAATACATATATACGACTGATCTTTGCGTTTTTAAAAGTCTTTTTTTGGGGGGCATAGTTTGTGGCAACATCCGCAGACCTTAACTGGTTTCATAAAATTGGTTACATACAATCATACGACATCGTGTCTTCGGTATAACACTTCGGTAAAACATTATAACACCATATAATACGTGTAGGTACGTATGAATTTGTATTTATAACGTATTTTCTCTACATGGAAAGAAAAAAGGATAATTATGTGTAAAATATTTTTTCCTGACCTTTGTATATGGACTGAGTGAGTTGCAGAACACCAACAGCATAAGACGTGACGTCAAACTGCCGATCAAATTGACACAATCATTACTCGTGAAGTATTATGAACGGGTCTTTGCACTACAGGCAACGACCGTTTACTGTCCGTAGATTTATACAGTCAAACGCAAAGGAATAATTTCCTCTGAATGATTACTATATTTAGTAAACCTATAACTTAAGTTTACTTCGAAATTGTTGTTTTGTTTGTTAAGCAATTTACAATGTAAAAGAACGAAGGCCAATACAATAAACAACTTGACATGGGTTTTTACTTGCAGCCTGCATACCATCATTCAGTTTGTACTGGATATAAGCCTGGAGGGGTTCAAACGTTCTTTTTACGCCTTTTAGTGTTTCAAAATGCCAGAGGTAAACATTTTAAGTGAGCCAAAATTGGTGATCAAATCTACAGTGACGGGTATAATCTGTAACTTAGAGTAACATAGTCGATGGTTGTATTACTAAGCACAAATGCATGGTGATATATATTGCGTTAATGCTTAGTAATGTCAAACAATTATGAAAATTTCCTTAACAGATCGAGATTCAATTCATTATACGTAATTTTGATTAACTATTACCCGGGTTATGTGTATTGTGAAGTACGTTAGTAATGAAGGCAATCTCCCGGATGAATCATATAACAGCCGTTTAAAATCCCCGGTGACAAATGGCAATTTCTAGTGAGAAGGTTGGAGCGCGTATAGTCAGACTCGTTGCACACGGCGACGGCAGCGGTTGCAGTGGGAGAGCGCTGCAGAAGAGCACGTACATTATATGCATATTGTGAAGGACAGACAGGACATCAGGTAGCTGGGCCCACCTAATGTAATGTACACGTCGGATGCGGCAGACTTAACGCTGTTGCATGCACTCGTTGTGAGGATCAGACCATGATTAGACCCACTTTTTCCAGTAAATGCACCAGGTAAGTGATAGCGATTACCTGTCCTGATATCAACCAACAATATGTCGTCAAAGTACTTCCTTTTCGGATGGAGAGGAATTCATTTGTTCTTTTTTGTTTCATGTTATTTTCACCAAAATATTTTACAAATAATGTCAAATAACAGAGCAGCCAAATTATACAGAAAACTGTAATTCTCCCTTTCAAACTTATTTTAATTTTTATACTGCCTGGTTCTGTTAGGGCAGCGATAGTATTAATGTAGCTTCCACAAATCAACGTTTAATATTCCAAGGCTTCCAAATTCAGACTTGCCAGTTGACCACATTCCTGCTTTCTTTCCCCTGGTTATAATGTCTATTTGGAGTAATTTGAACATGACATCATTTGATAAATAGGCCTATATGAAGAGATGATAGATTATCAAAATAGTGTTTGAAGTCAATATTTCTCTTGGACGTGTACATTTTACCCCAATTACAAAAAATAAAAACGTATTATTTCGAGTGAGTTTAAGAAGGTGTCAGTTATTTTCAGCCCATTATTACACTGTCTGAAGACCGTTTGAAGAGACTATGAATGTGTCACCACACCTCTAGATAGGGTACCATCCTACCGAAATTCTGTCACATTTTGACCCCTATTGTGCATATTTGTCTTGTAGCATGTTATCTGATAGAAAATGTACAATAATTCATTCAAACTTAATTCATGAACATGTCATGGTTTTGTTGGGTCATAAAATGGAAAAATCTAACTCAGATTTTGTACGAATGGCCAAAACTTCACAAAGCTTCATGTAGATTGTACACTTAGCATAATAGGCCTAACCGTGTGCTTTCTGGCAGATATCTACAATGCCGCCGAATGATACTTCCCTCATTGGCGCTTCTTATAATTATGATGAATAGACGTTTTCAGATTACTTTACCATGGACCTAGTAGTAGCAGTTCGTCACTTGATAAAGTACAATATCAAATACAAACATACTTAAACTGGCTCGATGAGTAGGGCCTCCTCCAAATGTTGCGGTTTGCACATTGCGCGAGCGAGTTCAAGCCTTCGCTGTTTCTCTCCCCTCCCTATCCGGCAAGAAATGTATAAAACCCAATTGATTTTGGAGAATGTTCACGTGAATGAAGTTCCACACGAAGGCAGGTCTGTCAATGACGACGGAAGGTTTTTATGGTAAAGATCCTTTACAATGTAAATTGAACGATATTCAATAATGTAACATTAATGTATATTGAACACAAATAATTTATGTGCATAATTCCTTCAAATTTATTTTCTGTGCGCGATCAAAACATTACCTATACGTCTCATAAATCATTTCATCGTTTGTGAAATTTAAGTAAAACATCAACATTTTGAACGTTAGCCAATACTTATTCAAGGAGGCGTTGGCAGTGTGTGTAGACGTGGGTGTCTACTATAAATGTGTTCACGGCCTCCTTCAACACCAGAAACAAATATTCCTCACGGCTGACCAATGATAACGTTGAAATGGCTTGGATGAGGTATAAACACAGTGCCTGTGGCCGACTGTCAATACCACATTGTTATTTTGTAACATATGGCATGGTTCCCACAGCAACACCACTATGATTATGACAACAGTTAAGTGTGACCGTGTGTTCATAAATTAGTCACTCGTTATATTTTCGTAAGTGTTGTATCAAGTTTGCCTTCGTTAATTTGTAATTAAGATGTAAATGTAAACGGGCGAGGTTTTACGCAGTTTTGCACAGTTGTTTACTACAAGGTGGCTCAAAACCCCGGCCAATTTGCCAGTATTATACGGACTGATATACCAAATTATCTGACCATTTATTCCATTTCATCGGAAACCAACCCGATAAAATAATTTTACTAGTCACGCTACTAACGGAAAATACAATCTTTACAGACTCCTTTTACAATTTCTGTTCGGCGCCGTTAACATGTATTGTTATGCATATATTGTTCACAAAATATTGTCAAAATAAATACCCTAAAAGCAACAGTGAGTGCTTTTATTAGTCATATTTTGATAATTAATATGCCTGTCCAGTAATGCGAGTCGATCGTTGTAAAAATTAACATTTTCAAATGCCACAAATAATTTATCTGTTTCGTCTGGAAATAATTATATAAATGCCGTCTCTTTTTTTCTTCTCGCGTTCGGTTGATTTTGTACAGCGTGCTTTTTTGTAAAGGTAATGCTTCCAAAAATATCATAGTGTTATTTTAAATACTGTTTTCAAACAGTACAATCAAATTGAATTTTCATCAGGTAAGTTGTCTCAAATTTCGCAGTTTGGCACCTGGCAAGAGAATTACCCATTTTAATAGCGACGAGCTTGAAGTATGATCGAATAAAATAACGACTTGGTCGTAATTAGATATATCAATCAAGAGGCCTCCTCGAGTCAGTCCCAGTAACCGATGCTTACATCAGCATGCCTGTTTATTCATCATAATTATGCATGGAACTAGCACTGACCCTGGTGAATGACAGTTATGCTCAGGAGAACGCAAACAAGATATCATATTTTAGAGGTGTATGGTGATTTCCCGTGCATGCACGTGTCATGCCGTAAAGTTCAAAGCCCACTACACACGATGTTTTAAACAAATATTAATCAATACTCATTTATGTATCATACACTCTAAGGGCGTCTTTTCAAATTAACATATACACGAAGATGAATTATCCAAAGAGAGATCAACACCGAAATGCTTCAGATGTCACGTTGATTCATCGTTTGCATCATTTGATCGTTGATTTTGATCTGTATTTTGATAGATCTCGTGTAAAATGGCGCACTCGGAATCTATTTTTCCAAATCAGCAAGTTACTAAACAAGTTAAATTCCCCTTTCGTTTTACTTCATAAAAGCGAATTAATGCGAAGTTTCAAATATGTATGCATATTCATAAGGCAAAAAACCCCAAGTAGGCCCACTCAGTTTTTCCACCCATCCACCCCCCACCATCCACCATCCATTATCCATCCATCCATCTATTTATTAATTGAGGCTCGAAAAATAAATTAACAAACGCAAGTTGAAATACTTCAGTTGCCTAAAATAGATGCGGATCCTTGAAGGTGTTATATAAAAATGTGTAGGCGTAGGTGGGTAGTCCTCCATGTATATGGACCTCGTGCATTGCAGAATTCGATCAATTTAAAAGCTACAGTGTCAATTTCTATAATGAGATATGTCCTGGCTTACTGGCGTCAGTCGACTACTCACGTTTCACTCGCGGCATTTTTGCACCCACCCATCTCAGTTTCTATATTACTTGCAACAACACTGTAGCCATTTCTCTCTTTCATGTTGGCCATACGTCAAAGCACTTTCAATTCGGATCCGCCTTTTCATTCCAGCTATCTGCAACCAGTCCTGCCTCCAACCCGTCATATCGGTGAATAAGTCGGCTGAAATCAATATGTGTATGGTTTGAAAAAGGATGTTTGCTTCCAACAACAAGTAATTTTACACTCACACTCCATCTAAAAAATCAGATCTTAAAAAAAGTTGTTTTATAGATTTTATGCTTCTTCTTTTTTAACACGATCTATTTATCATGGTTGGTGGACGATATGTTATGACAGTGTTCGAATACAGGACAGTAACAGCGTGTTAAATTATTTATATGATTCGAAATCCATATGAAATAAAGTATCAGGAAGAATTATGACCTGCAATTGTTAACTGAGTTTAGAAAAATACAGCGCTCCCTGCGCAATATTCAGCGATCGTTTTAGTGGACTTCAACACAGGTTATATTACTGTATCCTGACACTAGTATGTATTATCTGGAAATAATTTAGCAGTTTACAAACATTAAACTGAATAAATCAAGCTCTCGTTACAATCTGAAAACCGGGGTAATAGAGAACCGATGGTTTATGTGAAATTACTCGGAGGGATGGGACGGTAGTATTGATATCAAACGTCTGAGGGGTCAGTTGCATACGATAGAACGATTGTAGAGTGAGACATTAAATGCGGCATGGCGGTGAGGGACATGTATAGTGGCAGGTATAACTTATCGAACGTGCGTCAAGAGGAACCTAAGAGATGCATGGTGACGACTACAACGTGCACGGCGACGAATAAGAAGGTTCAAATCAAAACATCCAAACTGCATGGTGAATGATGCATGATAAAAGAGGGTTTGCGGTGACACCATGAATCATGGTCTCAGAAGAGGTATGGTTATGAAACGAACCATACCTCTTTTTTAAGAGACCTTATAATACATGGTGTCATCGCAAACCTTCCTATATTGTTTCACCCACTATGAGAGTTGCACATAAGATAATAAAATTCCGCCATGAGGTGAATAATAGCACGAGAGACCATTAATACTGTACCGTGTACGAAGCTGTATTAGGGACATACCCCCCCCCCCTAAAAAAAAAAAAAAAAATCAACATTGGACGGTGTAGAAAGTTCTGTGGCGATGGCTATGACAGTTGCGTGGTGAGGGCTATGGCAGGTGCGTGGTGAGGGTTATGGCAGTTGCGTGGTGACGGCTATGGCAGGTGCGTGGTGAGGGCTATGGCAGGTGCGTGGTGAGGGCTATGGCAGTTGCGTGGTGAGGGCTATGGTAGGTGCGTGGTGGGGGCTATGGTAGGCGTGGTGAGGGCTGTGGCAGTTGCGTGGTGAGGGCTATGGCAGTTGCGTGGTGAGGGCTATGGCAGGTGCCTGGTGAGGACTATGGTAGGTGCGTGGTGAGGGCTATTGTAGGTGCGTGGTGAGGACTATGGTAGGTGCGTGGTGAGGGCTATGGTAGGTGCGTGGTGAGGACTATGGTAGGTGCGTGGTGGGGGCTATGGTAGGCGTGGTGAGGGCTATGGCAGGTGCGTGGTGAGGGCTATGGCAGGTGCGCGGTGAGGGCTATGGTAGGTGCGTGGTGAGGGCTATGACAGGTGCGTGGTGATGACTAGGGCAGGTGCGTGGTGAGGGCTATGACAGGTGCGTGGTGAGGGCTATGGCAGGTGCGTGGTGAGGGTTATGGCAGGTGCGAGGTGAGGGCTATGGCAGGTGCGTGGTGAGGGCTATGGCAGGTGCGCGGTGAGGGCTATGGTAGGTGCGTGGTGAGGGCTATGACAGGTGCGTGGTGATGACTAGGGCAGGTGCGTGGTGAGGGCTATGACAGGTGCGTGGTGAGGGCTATGGCAGGTGCGTGGTGAGGGTTATGGCAGGTGCGAGGTGAGGGCTATGGCAGGTGCGTGGTGAGGGCTATGGTAGGTGCGTGGTGAGGGCTATGGTAGGTGCGTGGTGGGGGCTATGGCAGGTGCGTGGTGAGGGCTATGGTAGGTGGGTGGTGAGGGCTATGACAGGTGCGTGGTGAGGGCTATGACAGGTGCGTGGTGATGACTAGGGCAGGTGCGTGGTGAGGGCTATGACAGGTGCGTGGTGATGACTAGGGCAGGTGCGAGGTGAGGGCTATGGCAGGTGCGTGGTGAGGGCTATGGCAGGTGCGTGGTGAGGGCTATGGTAGGTGGGTGGTGAGGGCTATGACAGGTGCGTGGTGAGGGCTATGACAGGTGCGTGGTGAGGGCTATGACAGGTGCGTGGTGATGACTAGGGCAGGTGCGTGGTGAGGGCTATGACAGGTGCGTGGTGAGGGCTATGGCAGGTGCGTGGTGAGGGTTATGGCAGGTGCGAGGTGAGGGCTATGGCAGGTGCGTGGTGAGGGCTATGGCAGGTGCGTGGTGAGGGCTATGGTAGGTGCGTGGTGAGGGCTATGGTAGGTGCGTGGTGGGGGCTATGGTAGGCGTTGTGAGGGCTATGGTAGGTGCGTGGTGAGGGCTATGGTAGGTGCGTGGTGAGGGCTATGGCAGGCGTGGTGAGGGCTATGGCAGGTGCGTGGTGAGGGCTATGGTAGGTGGGTGGTGAGGGCTATGACAGGTGCGTGGTGAGGGCTATGGCAGGTGCGTGGTAGAGGGCTACTGTAGATGTGGAGGAAGGAATATGGAAGCTGCGTGGTGAGGACTATGGTAGGTGGGTGGTGAGGGCTATGACAGGTGCGTGGTGAGGGCTATGGCAGGTGCGTGGTGAGGGCTACTGTAGATGTGTAGGAAGGAATATGGAAGCTGCGTGGTGAGGGCTATGGTAGGTGCGTGGTGAGGGCTATGGTAGGTGCGTGGCGAGGGCTATGGCAGGTGCGTGATGAGGGCTACTGTAAATGTGTAGAAAGGAATATGGTAGCTGCGTGGTGAGGGACATGGCAGATAATTGGTGGGGGACATGACAGGTGCATATGAGGTTTATGGCAGGTGCGTGGGGAGGGATATTTCAGTTGTGTGGCGAGGGACGGTGAAGCTTGGTGTACCTTTTGCCCCGAGGTCTCCCGGTGTTGATAACAATTGCTGTGCCTGTAGAAACAATTGAAACATTCACTCATGCTAATTTCCAGCAAAACCTGCCCTTCCTTATGAACATAGCAGTGATAAAAAAGGGGCAGTTTTTACTTTAAAATCCACTACATGTATATTAATAAAATGTTGTTATTTTCCACAGATAATGTTTTTAAAATGATCCTTTGTGCCAACATATTGGTGAAAGGTCTTGTTTTTTATTCTTTTGAACAATGGATGTATTTCCCATCATTTTGGTACCAAATATGCACATTTTTTATAAATAACTAAAGATTTATATACCTATAAAATTGTAATTTTTTACCGATCAAGTATAGAAATCATTTCTTAAAATTTAGTGGGCCTGACGTTTCGATCATAGCAGGACCTTTCTCAAGGACAGTCGTTTATGTAAACCGACGAATTTTAATTTGTCCATAAATATTTAAGTGATAACCAGAAGAGAAGGAACCATATTTTTCTTTTAAATAGTTGATTAATGTTTAAATGATAATCTATTTTAAAATTGGGTCAAATATCACAAAAGTGTTTCAAAGCTTATGGCGACCATCTTTACATGTTTTCTGATACCAAAGTTACAAAGGTGCTTATATCTACTCAAATGTGTGAACTGTCCGTTTGTGTACACCTCTGCCATATTCAGAAGGAAAGTCAGATTCCGCTGAAATTAGCTTATGGTAATAACTTAATTTTTATCGAAATCTGAAAACCTCGGTTCAAAATGTGCGTTGGCCTGATATGGAATGACGCCATATCATGTATCACATGGTGTACACTTACACATAGCCATGGGCATTTTTCAGTGTCAATGACTGTATCGGACAAATACACCTTTGTCATGTATTATCATGGAAGGTTTTAATAGGTGATCAATGTTGTCAGTTGATGAGGGGTTGTAGCATGCACACGAATAGCCAATTCAAACTAGACCTACATGTATGGTCTTACTTCCTGCTAACTCGTCTCTTCAAACATTTTACCAAAATGGAGGCGTGTGCGCCATGCAGTATGCGTGGAGCGATGGGCAGGATAGGCAAGATGGTGGCGATGGTTATGGCTGTGAATTTCGTTTCTTTTTTAATTATGTCAATTTGTTCTGTACACATATAAATATTCATGCGCGACTTGCACTGACACCCGAGTTAGGTTGACCTGGGTCTTCAAAGGTGTCGACAATGTGGATCAATTAAAAGTTGGACTTAGCTTCAAAGATGATTGATATAGTGTCCCAGGACAACATACAGCATTATAAAGACATTGTGCTATCAGCGTTGCCGTCCGTAATTAGCTGGTTCGGCAATGTAATCTTTCTGGGGTTGGGGCTGACATTCATTTCTACTTTCTTGGCTAACTTCTTCCGCCAGCACTCTTTGACATGTAGGAAAATGACGGCAGATAGTTGGACACGCATCCAAGGACGATCCTGGAAGAAAATTGGAATGATAACGTCATTGGTTTATGTATTATTGATTTTTTAGAATTTTTTTTACCGGAATTTGAACCCAAGCCGTTTGGTTGTGCGTACCAGTACTCTTCCCATCTGAGCTATCCAGCCCTTAGATGGTGGCCTTCCCAAATAATCAACTAGTCTTTGTCGGGGTGGGGGCGCCAGTCAGAAGCATTCAACCATTACTGCCGTATATCTCCAGTGATCACACCCCCGCAAACAACCAATGCAAACAGATGCAAACAACCAATTGTTGTAAACCTGGCTACAGCAGCTCGGGGATCTCATAAAGTCGATTCAGTTTTTTTTTTAATCAAGGCAAACAAATCGATGAAAATCGATTTTCCGTCTTCGTTCGAATGCAAATAATACCCTGGAGTCAAAATTTGAAGTAATATTTCATTAAAAAAAATCGGTTTGAACGCAAATCACATATATGAATTTAACGATGAGGAGGTATTTTAGCGTAGGTTTAGTGCACGTTTTTAACTGTCAAATACTGCAAATACATGCATCTGACTGACTCGTATGTTAGATGTACATTCAGTCCATTGACCCTAGTTGATGTTGAACAAACAAGTTACTGTGGCCGCACCACGGTCATGTGACAAAATTAAATTCGCATTTTTCTCCAAAGGTTTTGTGTAGGTTTTTTTGTCAACCGTATCGCTCTGAATGACTGAAGGGTTCTTCGGCTAAGGATTACTGTGAGAAGGAAAGATAAATCGTATTGTTTTTCGTCTTCGTTCGATTGCAAATATACCCGGGAGTCCAAATATGAAATAATATTTCAGAAATATTATTCAGTTGGAGCGCAAATCCCGTGACATGAATTGAAAGGTGCGGGCTTTTCTCCATAGGTTTAGTGCACGTATTCCAATGTCAAATACTCAGGTACTCATTCATATGACGGACTTCGTATTAGGTGCATCAACCCTAGTTAATGTTGGACACAAATCGTTACTGGGACGCCACCAGCAGTCACGTGACACGATTTGTACACGATTGTTGTCAACTATAGGCCCATATCTGAGTGCCCTAATGGGTCATAACCTCGGGATTACTAAGGATTACTCTGAGAACAATAGAGAAATCATCAAAAATTCCCCCTTTCATGCGATTACAGATATACCTACGATTCCAAATATCACGTTGACCTAATAATCATTTTAACATTTTAAATCCAATCCAAATCGCGTGACATGAATTCAAAGGTACGGGTTTTTCTCCATAGGTTGGCTGCACTTGTTTCTTCAACCCCACAATTGACTGCTTCTCACATTCTGAATGATTCAGACTTTCTACCAATTGATCCTCAGTCTGACGGGGTCTTCGAACAGATTCCTCATTATGTGACATTATAATGGGATACGTCACGTGACATTGAAATGGATTCTTTTAAGTGATACTATCTTTTAAAGTACATGGATCAGGTTGACACTTTACTTGTTTTTAGAGCCGGAAATGTTTACGATGAAAACTGACGTGGTATGATTATACAATCAAGTCACTAGTAAAGTTAAAGGTGCACTTCTTCAAGATCAATACCTCCCAAATTAGCGTTTTTATGGCTCTTAGGGACTAAAAAGTCCGACACTGCAGTAAACATAATGAGAACTTCAGAATCCCAACCTGAACCAGCTTAATAGTTGTCCACAACCTCCAGTATTAATCATTATAAACATCCTGATTTGTCAACTAATTCTCATTAGTACTTTGTTTGAAATTGCCCTTGTTTATGTCATATGTCTCCTCAATGGTGAAAATATGCAAATACAAATCTTCTAGTGGTGTTTTATTTGATATTCATGATATATTTAATATATTCGAAATATTCGATGTATTCGATGTATTTGACGTATTAGATAAATTTGATATTTTTGATACACTTGATATATTTCTTATGTTTGATATTTATTATTTTACTGTAGGGCCTCTCACAATTCTGAATGTATTTGTGAAACTATATAACATAAGACTTACTGCATAAGATACAGCCATCCCTATAGCTTGAGCAATTCACAGAAAATGGGTTTCCATGGATGGTGGATTCTCATATAAGATCGTAATTGAACTTTATTTGAATATAATTTTATATTATTTTAATTACAGATGCGGTGCATTCCAACGAGGCAACTTGGCACTTCAAATCCTGCTTGAGTTCACCGATACCAGGATGCCTATGGAACGAACGATCAGTGGAGAACCAGACATGGCATTGGAATTGATTACCTGCTACGTATTTTGATTCCAACTACACGGATTGCGAATGTAATCAGATTTAATAATCAGAGAGAAAATACCGACTTGGTATCGACACAGGAAACATCGGGCTTGCTCGGCAAGATATATTTCATTAAGTCGGATGAATAACAAATTTAATGTCTGTTGCCAATACGGTTATAATTTAATAATCCATCGGATCTGTCAACAGTACACTTACTCCAAATCATGGATGACTGGGAACGATATCGTCTTGTCGTTTTGGGAGCTGGAAAAGTGGGGAAAACGTCAATTATCTCGCAATTTCTTGAGAATAAATTTGCGGAAAAATACAAAGAGACAGTTGAGGATCTCCACTGCAGAGAATATAATGTGAATGGACACTGTATCAAAGTAGACATCCTTGATACATCAGGAACACTTCAGTTCCCTGCTATGCGGCGTTTATCTATTTCGACCGCAAACGCGTTTCTCCTCGTGTATTCTGTCGATGATCACAAATCTTTGGAGGTTGTTCGACAGATTTATGAACAGATTCGCGAACAGCGGACCAACTTTGACGAACTTCCCATCGTTATTGTCGGTAACAAAGCAGATCGTACAGACTACCGCGAGGTGGAGGAGATCGAGATGCATGATCTGATTGTTAGAGAAGCGTGGAGCTGCAGTTTCCTTGAGGTGTCAGCCATGGGAAATGTAGGAATTCTAGAAATTTTCCAAAAGCTGCTTCAAATGGCCAAAATTCCTGTTGCCCGTGAGCTCAGTCCTGTGCTGAAACGTCGCATGAGTGAGTACGGATACAAACGCCGTAAAGATGGTAGAGGATCTTTCAAAGAAAGCGACAAAGAAATGTCTCGTAGTCGAAGTCTCATGCGGCGTACAGGTAGACCCAAAGTGAAGCAATCACAAGACCCTACTAAAAGCGACTGTGTGATTTCTTGACTGAATTAGTCATAAGATGTACAACACCTTATGAATGTATTGGTAACTTTAACCAAGCTTATATGTACCTTCGGTGTTCAGTTTGCTCAATCACTGCTTTGGAAAATGCCAGTGAAAACCTACTTGATATTAATTCTTTCTTTATTTGAGATATTGATTCAATTAGTTCAAATCGTCTATGGTCTAATTCGATGTTTACTCAAAGTAAGCATGAATTGCGTCTATATCATGCATACAAAAATAAAACCAAAATCAGAAATGAATGAAACAGTTCATCTCATTATCATAGAGATGAAAATATTAGTGAACACTTGTTTCTGAATCTAGGTAACAATGCAATTTCATTCATAGGTAGCCATTAGGTTTCATGACAAAAATATGTTCTTTATGATGCAATATCAAAACCGTTGCATACAAGAAAACTTGAAAAGCAATAAGGCTTTCCCTGCCAACATGAAGGTGCAAACATTTTCTAATTGTTTATCTTCAGTGTTAAATACATGTTAGCTTTGAACGCCGATTATACAGCGCTTGGTGTGTACTTTGGTTATAAGATTGTACGTCATTTATTGGTTGTCGCATTCATTTTATGCTACATGTATCAATATTTCTTTCCACAAATTTGCTTCATATTCTGATGTATCTGAAAAGAAATAAATCAAAGGGAAAGAGAAATCCTGAGTGCATGATTTTCAACTTCCCTGAAGTAGACGTTCTGTACTCCCAAGCATAATCAACCGAAACGAGCAAGCAAGCAACCAACCAACCAATCAACCAACCAACCGAGCAAGCAAGCATCCAACTAATCGACCGACCGACCGACCAACCAACCGACCAACATTCCTACCTTATCGCGGCTTTAGTCGTCTTCCTCACTGTCCATGCACTCCGTTGGTTAAAGGCGTAGCGTGATGTGTTAGATTTCTTTGTTAGATTATGTAAACATGTTTTCATATTCAATGAAAATGTAACATTAAAGGGGAATGCAACCCCCCAAAATAAAGTTTGCTTATCCGATTGGGTGTTAAAAACAACCTACAATTACCAATGAGACACTCGCGTACGATTTTCATAAAGAGAGAAAATTCATGGAATTGTAGAGCCTCCGATGGTCGAATTTGCGTTCCTGTACGTCGCCATCTTTTCGAAGGTGCCGCCGCCGATTGCGGGGATGTGACGTATTTGACGGGGAATTACGGGTCAATTACGCTTGTTCAATCCTTTTAATTTTAACTAAAGTTATTAATTAACATTTTCACAAAGTCATACATAAATGTATACGAAAAAATATTACAAACTTACTTGTAATTGTTTAATCAATTTATATTTAACAATAAAGTCATTAAACTGATTCCTGCAATCTTCACCGAGAAGGATCTCGCATGCACGTTCTGCTTAGTCTTTCGCGCAGACCGCCAAACGCCGAGCCGATCCAGCTCCATGTTCTTGTTGCGGCACAACATACGGCGCACTATACAATGTATGTACAATGTACATGTACATGTACGTATATACACGTGTGATCGAGTTATACAGATATGCGGTCTGCGCGAAAGACTAGGCAGAACATGCATGGGAGAATATGTAAACATTCACGCAGGGACCGAGACAAAAACTATTCGGAAATTCGTGAAGCTTTCGATGCACGTGTTGCCACCGCTGGTCGATGTGGAATATAGAGAAGGAACAGCATGTTCTTTCAGTATCCTTTCTCGGCTTCGAGCCGTTGAGTTTGGCCTGTAAGACCCCCTCCCAATCATCCTCGGTCAAGTTATGGCAACAGTACAAATCACATTCACATAATTTCGATATTGCCGATCACTATTGGTAGCCGATTTTGAGAAATTTCTCTACTTTGATGGCCGCAGCCCACTCCCTAAATAACTCAAGTTTCTTGTCCCTGTGCTTTTTCCCGCTGGCATTTTTACAGCCAAAAGTCTGGCAGTACACCATCGTTTAGCTCACGAGTGTATTCAAAGTTCAAACTGCATGCAGTAGAGCGCACACCCGGGCACCTCAGACTGCAGTTCCCCGTCAAATACGTCACACCCCACAATCGACGGCGGCACCTCCGAAAAGATGGCGACGTAGTACAGGAACGCAAATTCGACCACTGGAGGCTCTACAATTCTATGAATTTTCTCTCTTTATAAAAATCGTACGTGAGTGGCCCAGAGGTAATTGTATGTTGTTTTTAACACCCAATCAGATAAGCAAACTTTATTTTGGGGGTTGCATTCCTCTTTATTAAGGACGGAATCAAACATGTCCCTTAATGGTATAATTCAGCAGGACAACAACAAATGCCCTTCAGAATCATGGCCTGGCATTGTAAGAACTCAACGCATTACACGGGCCCTTTATCTGTCCTATAGGCCTATGGCATTCCATCTTGGCCAAGCAAAATGGCGAATGTGGGCATTCATGCTTGGATCTCGCATACATTCGCCATTGACGGCACAAGAGCCTTTTTACATTGTAAACGCATGTCTGCGAAAATTGGTGCTGGATGTCTGACACAATATCATTGTTTGCGATTTCAGCGCAGACATTTTTTTGTTTACACGGTAGGCCTACATTATATACAACGGAGCGCGGTCGCGAACGTGCCTCGTTTTTTCGCATTTGCCCGCGAGGTCAGAGGTTATATTCATATCGCTGGTACTGCGATATCATTTACACGGTGGCATAGGTTTACCAGTGTTGCTCTCAGTCTCAAGAACCTTGTAAAGCGCGCAACGCTTTGCAACGATTCACGTAGCGCTGAGCCGCAGAGAATCATCTGGATCCCCGATTCACCTCGTTCGTGTCGGCTTTTTCACGTCACTCAGCCAACTGTCTTGACTTTCAGGAAGTTTCTCAGTTCTGGAAGGGAACTTGAAGAAAAATAACTGCTGACCCCTTTTCAAGTTACAGTTTTCCTAACACAGTCTCTTGTGAAAAATAAACTGAGACGGTCAGAAAGTTCCCGGATGGAAACAGCTTTGCTGTGCACTTCGCGCATGCGTAAAGGTAACATCGCCAACGAATATCCTTGCGAACGCCGCATGGGTGCATTTACACGTCCAATCTCTGTGTTTATCGCACGGATGTCGCATTGATGCGAAATTTGGAGGAGGTCTCGATCCTTGTCAAGTTTCGCAAGGGACCCTTGCGGTCTGGTGACAGAGATACACTTTTCCACGACAAGGTATCCGTGTGTTCTTGACATCGATGCGATTTCATCGCACAGGACCCCTGTGTGAGCTCTCGTGTAAAACGGTCACACTTGTAGGATCGGTGGGATGGACGTCGCATTGTCGCATCGTGCCGTCGAACTGTCGCATCGTCGCATTTTGATATTCTGTTGGTCGGGGCTGTTGAGTTTGAAAGGCTCACCCCCTTCAACTGGAGTGAAACTTACCATCTATGGACTGTATGGAGTGGTCATAATAATGTCCACTTTAAAAAATATAGTCATATGAATGAGTGAAAATTCATCAGTTGGAGTTGCATGAAGTTATGATTAGAAAAGATTCAAACAAAAAGTTTAAATCAATTTTTAAATTAGCTGTAAAATGATATTTCATTAACTTGCTCATTCACAGATGTTGTAGTCTTTCACTCCAGGAATAACATGGAACAGCCAAAGTGACCTATCAGGTGCCAGAATGCCATTCTGTGACATCACGCCGACCAAGTGAATAGGCCTAGGCATTATATGAGGGCACACAAGCTTCAACATTCCCTGAGTTCAACTTCATGCCAAAGAATGAATAAGTCTACATCACCAATTGATACATTACTGAATATTTTAGGCGCTGCCAAGAGGACATCCTTTTTAAATGCATGTACCAGCACTCAGCAGGCATCCACAGGCCTAAGACCTAACGCTAATTACCGAACATATCACATTTCTGAACACTTTGGCTCATAATATTGGGTACTATAGATCCTGCCCTATTATAGACCATGTTTCTAATCACTTGCTTGGTAGATCCTACCCTATTATGAACCACGTTTCTAATCACTTGCTTGGTAGCTCCTACCCTATTATGAACCATGTTTCTAATCACTTGCTTGGTAGATCCTACCCTATTATGAACCATGTTTCTAATCACTTGCTTGGTAGATCCTACCCTATTATGAACCACGTTTCTAATCACTTGCTTGGTAGCTCCTACCCTATTATGAACCATGTTTCTAATCACTTGCTTGGTAGATCCTACCCTATTATGAACCATGTTTCTAATCACTTTCTTGGTAGATCCTACCCCATTATGAACCACGTTTCTAATCACTTGCTTGGTAGCTCCTACCCTATTATGAACCATGTTTCTAATCACTTTCTTGGTAGATCCTACCCTATTATGAACCATGTTTCTAATCACTTGCTTGGTAGCTCCTACCCTATTATGAACCATGTTTCTAATCACTTTCTTGGTAGATTCTAGCCTATTATGAACCATGTTTCTGATCACTTTCTTGGTAGATCCTACCCTATTATGAACCATGTTTCTAATCACTTTCTTGGAAGATTCTACCCTATTATGAACCATGTTTCTAATCACTTGCTTGGTAGATCCTACCCTATTATGAACCATGTTTCTAATCACTTGCTTGGTAGATCCTACCCTACTATGAAATATGTTTCTAATCACTTGCTTGGTAGATCCTACCCTACTATGAACCATGTTTCTAATCACTTGCTAGGTAGCTCCTACCCTATTATGAATCATGTTTCTAATCACTTTCTTGGTAGATCCTACCCTATTATGAACCACGTTTCTAATCACTTGCTTAGTAGCTCCTAGCCTCCTACCCTATTATGAACCATGTTTCTAATCACTTTCTTGGTAGATCCTACCCTATTATGAACCATGTTTCTAATCACTTGCTTAGTAGCTCCTACCCTATTATGAACCATGTTTCTAATCACTTGCTTGGTAGCTCCTACCCTATTATGAACCATGTTTCTAATCACTTTCTTGGTAGCTCCTACCCTATTATGAACCATGTTTCTAATCACTTGCTTAGTAGCTCCTACCCTATTATGAACCATGTTTCTAATCACTTGCTTAGTAGCTCCTACCCTATTATGAACCATGTTTCTAATCACTTGCTAGGTAGCTCCTACCCTATTATGAACCATGTTTCTAATCACTTTCTTGGTAGATCCTACCCTATTATGAACCATGTTTCTAATCACTTGCTTGGTAGTTCCTACCCTATTATGAACCACGTTTCTAATCACTTCCTTGGTAGCTCCTACCCTACTATGAACCATGTTTCTAATCACTTGCTTGGTAGATCCTACCCTATTATGAACCATGTTTCTAATCACTTGCTTGGTAGATCCTACCCTACTATGAGCCATGTTTCTAATCACTTGCTTGGTAGATCCTACCCTATTATGAACCATGTTTCTAATCACTTGCTTGGTAGATCCTACCCTATTATGAACCACGTTTCTAATCACTTCCTTGGTAGCTCCTACCCTACTATGAACCATGTTTCTAATCACTTGCTTGGTAGATCCTACCCTTTTATGAACCACGTTTTTACCGCCAATAGAGCCGCTCTTTTTTATCCCATTATGTTACTTGGACTAGATGACCACTGCAGATTATTGAACACTGTCCGCCATACTGTGATTTCCTTATTAAAACAATAGCCTGCCCCTCCGTCTATTAAATCACATAATTCTCATAACACCTAATGTTAATAGCACATAACTGTTATTGTTATTATGTTGTAATCTAATATTTTTAGGTTATATCCAGAATATAATAAATTTTGAGCGCCCTTATTTGGCGAAACTCAAGATAGCCCTATACCAAAATGTGACGACGCAACAATGCGACGGCACGACAATACGATAGCACGAAGCGACAATGTGACGGCTTGAAGCGACAATGCGACGCCACGACGCGACAATGCGACGACACGACGCGACAATGCGACGGCACGAATCGACAATGCGACGGCACGACGCGACGATGCGACGGCACGACGCGACGATGCGACGGCACGGCGTGACAATGCGACGGGACAATGATGTGACAATGCGACAGCACGACGTGACAATACAACGGCATGACGCGACGATGCAACGGCACGACGCAACTATGTGACGGCATGACGCGACAATGCGATGGCACGACGCGACAATGCGACGACACGAAGTGACAATGCGAAGTACGGCACAACGTGACAATGTAATGGCAAGATGCGACGGCACGAAGCGATGATGCGAGGGCACGACCTAACGGCAAGACTGCCCTATACTATCCATTTACCTACGGTACCAAACTGTGCAGGTGAGGGGAGGAAGATCCAAGCATGAATGCCTACATGCGCGGTGTATCTTGCCCGAGTTGGAATTACGTAATTCTTAGAATTGTCCGTGCAGAGGTTCCCCCTTTGGACTCTTCACCTCCCACTAAATTTGGTACATTCAAGTGTACCTCGAAATGCATTGTTTGCAAGACACATGTCAAGGAAATAGACTCTTTCAATGGACATTCTTCTGGAACTACCCACACGACCTATATCACGTGCACTACCTCAAACATCACATACCTCATCTCTTGTAGTGTTTGTAGTGTTCAGAATGTTGGCGAGACCAAAAACACCCTCAAAAAACGTATCTATGGCCATAGGTCTACAATCAAAACCGGTTATCAGATACGAGTGTACTGGGCATAGAATCACTTGGTCACCGTAGTAATTAATGTTGTCCGTCTTAGCCGTGAGAAAATGTGGATGAAGCGTCTTCGGACTATTCAATCACATGGCCTCAACATCCAGGAGGGTAATGACTAACACCATGCAGCTTTCTGATAATCCTTCTTTTGTGTTCACTCCTTCACACTTCTCTCTTTGATCTTGCCCCCTCTTCTCACTAATCCCTACCCTACTCCTTGCCCTTCCCTTTGATCTCTCCCTCCCTTTGTCCTTTGTTTCTCATCCGTGTCCTACTCACTCTCTTCCCCCTTCCTTCGTGTACATGTATCTGTTTTGTCCGTGTCACTCTGCCTTTGAGAAAGGTCCTGGTGGGATCGAAACGTCAGGCCCACTCAATTTCAAGATTTGCAATTTGGTAATTTTAGTCAGTAAGCAGTTTGCAACATTTTTGTATATCACCTTAATTCTTAGAAATGTTATTTATTCATTCGTTTTACTGCGTGGCATAATCCTGTATTTGCAAACCCTGCTCCTCAATATGCTTTAGTTGACTCCGTAAGCTGGCACTTTTGCGACCTACAGGAGGTTTACAGGAACACGGACCACCGTTCTCCACAACCCTGTTACAATAGTATTAGCCGTGTCTCCACACTGGAGCGCAGGTATGGTTGCGGTCAAAGGGTAGCAGCACACAGTTTTTCAATTTGTTCATGAGTTCACAGTCACATTTTTTCTGTTTTAGGCAAGTCCGAAGCAAATTCCTGACCAGCTGGTCGGGAATTTGCTTCGGACTTGCCTAAAACAGAAAAAAATGTGACTGTGAACTCATGAACAAATTGAAAAAGTGGCCTTTTTTGGCAAACCAGTCGTAAAAGATTGTGTCCTCCCAGGGCTGCCAAAGTAAAGCCAGGTCTGCTTATGTTAGCATCTCCCCGGACATTCCAAGACAGTAGAATAAATACTCCCCAGGGCCACCACCTAAGGTCCCCTCTTGTGCCACCACTGAAGCGTTGCAGTTCTTTAGTCATCAGGACATTGGGATTCTCACCTGCTATCGCTATCTCAGGAGCATCTTATAGTCAACGTGTTAGCTAGGTTACATATTTGACAACTCGGTAGAATTATTATCTTCACACTTCAGTTTCTTCTGCTACCGCAGAGGCTATGCCATGTCTGTAGTCAGCGCATAACACCGTAGTTACTGTTTCCAATTTAAAGTTCTTAAACAAATGTTAGTGGTATAGTAGGGGCGTATTGGTGGTGGTTTTTGGTGGTAGTGGTGGAGGTGGTGGAGGTGGTGGAGGTGGTGGGAGTGAATGATTGCATTGACCGCAGAGGTTGGGGGATTGAGTACGTATAGTGAATGGGTTGGATGGGTTGTTCGTGAGCCGTCTGAGGGTGACATTTGGATAAAACAAAGGATAGAGATTTTAAAACAATTGACTCTGTTAAGTACTGAATGTACGACGCAAGGTTTTCAATTTTTGAAAGATTAAGAACCATTCCTTTTATTTTACAATTAAAAACCAAGTCCCATTACATTCTCTTGTGTTTCAATAAAAATACTTCATATTGACACAAACACTAAATTTTGTATAAAGGGTCAGCAAATAATTCCAAATGGCCATTAAAAAATATCAAATAATCTACAGAATGATTCATTTCACTTGCCTCCTGCCAAAGTATCGTTTCCTAGGATACTAGCATAGTGGTGGCTCACTAATCCCGATCTCATCTGCATAACAGATTTCCACTTCCATGTCCTGTGGTTTGTGCATAGAGGTTTGTGCAGAGGAAATGAAAAATACCAAAAGGCTGGATTTCAGTTCGATTTACAATCATTACATTAAAACATCAATGGTTACTATATGAACCACGTATCAAACACAAAGTAGTATAAAAAATACAGGTACATGCAACAATTAAAAGGTTTATATCAAGTTGGTTAATAAACAAAATATATAGGCCTATATTCAAACATTTCATCTAACAACTGAATGATCAAAATGATACAAACACAGTACACAGACAGTACACACTACAAAACAAAGCCACTCAACACCATGGTTAAAGGGTACCTGAAATAAAAAAAAACATTTCACAAACTCAACATTTTAATGTCTTCCCCGTAAATAGCGACCGTAAAAGGAAAACAAAATCTTTAGCGCACCCTGCCCACCAAAAAAACCTCTTTTACGCGCGGGCCAAAGAGAAGGTGATGACGTCATCGGCAGTGCAATGTTGCATGATCGATTGCACACACACGTATAGAATACGCGCGTCCACAAGAAAACCATGGCAGAGCGAATAAGTTATTTCGCCACGCGGTAGTGAAAAGGCGTACCGGTAGTGTGTCGATATTATCACGGCGAGCAGATATCTATGACAACCCAAAACGCGACACAAAAGGTCGGATAGGTCGGAAGTTGCAAAGGTCGTGCACACAGCGCTCTGTTTTCTGCCGGTGACGTCACGGGGCTACGCGGAACGCTGTCGCAGTTTTTCGGGTTGAAAAGTTGGGGGGGGGGCAGTTTTCTGTCGAGAATCCTGCTGCTTTCCCAAAAATATGATTACTATATTTCAAAAACAAATTGATACATGGAAGTTCATACCCTCTCTGATCGATTACACATCATATTCCAAGTTATTTCAGGTACCCTTTAACGGTAACCATGGTTGTAAAATGCGATAAATATATATATTCAATATACATGTACAGTATTAAACAACAGATTAGAAACAGACAAGACTCAAAAAACAATTGCTGACACCGGACAAGAGGAGAAGAAGAGAGAAGGGGAGGGAGGAGAGAGACGTTTGGCTTAATTTACTTGTTTAGCAAATTAATAAAATATGGGATGGGGCTATTTCTAAACCGTATACTCCTGGTATGTAAATTGGAGAACTTATGAGAGTTACAGAGACAACGGGAATGGGTCTCCAATCCTGTAGGAGGTAGGAGATCTTTAGTTAGACAACATTGGAAGCTGCTCAGCAAACCGTTGGCAGTGCTCCTCCATCTGATCAGACAGAGTCTCTAGTTGGCAGTATGTGCATAGTTGCCTATGCACATGGAGCACCGGCCTTATTGGGATGTACTTTAAGAATACTTCTTCCTTACTCAGATGCGTTCATGCTATATACAAATCTACATGCATGATTGCTTGGACCCTCAAGCCAACTGGTCAAGTAAAACACTAAACTAGACTTTAACTGACATGAGGATCTAATTTGACATCGACTTCATACAGTAGCCAACTTCAGTACAGTACAGCATTCATTTTGGGAAATAAAGGAACTTTGAAAGTGCCAGGTCTAATCCTAAGACGGGTAAATTACAATACACCGTTCAGGGCAAATAGAAATACTAAGTACTAACTTAACCAGGGAGGGATAAATACATGTACTTATGTAGGCAATACTTAGAACATTATCAGCATCGAACCTCAAAGAAATAAAGGAAAGCAAAAAACTTGTTGGAAAAGAAAGTAACAATTAAGAAATCAATCTATATCACTGCCAGAAACCTATTTAAAACAAGTGTGACGGGTCGTTTTTTTTTTAAAGAAAACAACAACTGAGGGAACGGCTGTGCTTCCAACATTTAATGGCCTGTTGAGACAGAATGAAGAGACGTGTCAAGATGTTGTCTCTTCGAGTGATTGTGAATTATTTAGTGACGCCGTTGGTGGCGCTAGACATGTTGGTTGCGTAATACAGGAGAGACTGAATGAATATTGAACTAAAAGACGTCGTTCTTTGTTTAACAGGGCAAAGTACATATCTTATACAAAAACAGTGGGGGGCATTTTTCACACTTGCCACACAAGAATGACTTTGGATTGAGAGAACCAGACAGGGAAAGAATTCCTTGTTCTCTGGCATGTGTTGCCCATGTCCTTGGCTCAAGCCAGGGAAACTCAAGGTCTGGAAAAAAATGGCAATCATACTCTTCACTGTTCTCTTTCCAAATTCATTCATACCCCAACTTCAATCAATAACACCTTTCAGCCAGTAAACACCTTTTTTAAACAGTGTTCAAAGTTATTGCAAACCAGGAAAGAAATAGGACATAACTGTTGAAATGGGAGCACTAATGAGTTGGCAGATTGGTCAATGCGGGTTTGCTTGCATCTGTTTTCAGAACGACCCCAGACACCAGACATAATAATGACTATGATTTTGCTTAAAAACTGGATGTGCATAAAGTACAACATATCACATAAATGAATACATGTAAAGTTACACAAATCATGTTTAAATATCTTAAATTTTCATTGAATTGCTTCCCCATCAGATTAACCAATACAAATAAATTATAGGCCTACTACAGCACTAAACACTTTGGCAAAGATTTCTGTGAAGGTGGTTGTGATTCAGGAGAAATGGTGGTCTGTGAAGGTGGTTGTGATTCAGGAGAAATGGTGGTCTGTAAAGGTGGTTGTGATTCAGGAGAAATGGTGGTCTGTAAAGGTGGTTGTGATTCAGGAGAAATGGTGGTCTGTAAAGGTGGTTGTGATTCAGGAGAAATGGTGGTCTGTGAAGGTGGTTGTGATTCAGGAGAAATGGTGGTCTGTGAAGGTGGTTGTGATTCAGGAGAAATGGTGGTCTGTAAAGGTGGTTGTGATTCAGGAGAAATGGTGGTCTGTGAAGGTGGTTGTGATTCAGGAGAAATGGTGGTCTGTAAAGGTGGTTGTGATATAGGAGAAATGGTGGTCTGTAAAGGTGGTTGTGATTCAGGAGAAATGGTGGTCTGTGAAGGTGGTTGTGATTCAGGAGAAATGGTGGTCTGTGAAGGTGGTTGTGATTCAGGAGAAATGGTGGTCTGTGAAGGTGGTTGTGATTCAGGAGAAATGGTGGTCTGTGAAGGTGGTTGTGATCCAGGAGAAATGGTGGTCTGTGAAGGTGGTTGTGATCCAGGAGAAATGGTGGTCTGTGAAGGTGGTTGTGATCCAGGAGAAATGATTTCATCAGCGTGCTCATGAGATTCAGGCCTTCCATCTGTTGTGCTACTTGGGTATTCATTGTCTGCTGTGTCAGCATGCTCCTCTGAAGGAATGAATTTGTTCGATGAAGGTTCAACAATCCTCAATAAATGCTGCAGACAAAATGAGAAAATACCCAATAATAAGGTTTAGTGTATGCATTCAGCCTCCTACTGCAGTAAATGTACAGGTTTTTTTAAAGGTGCATGTCACGAGCAGGGAATATACTAACTTACCGGTACATTTTCTGCTGATCTATCTCCACCAGTAATATCTTTGTGATCTTTGTCTCTATTTGTATTACTGTCATCACTGGTACCTTTAATCTGATTGTAAAGTTGGCTGAGTTTAGCATGAAGAAGCACAACATTCAACAGCATTGGTTGTTGGCCACTCTTAGGTGGTGGAGGATGCTCTCTGTAAATCAATAGGAACAATCGAATCTGACATCTTTAACTCAAATTCATATCTTTTGAATATTTTCACTTCATTCATATGTAAAACAATACCTAACTCAAACCAAATCATGGAATTCAAACCAAATGTTCAACCCCCCCCCCAAAAAAAGTAAAAACTGTTAATGGTTGAATTGCTTCCGAGTGGCGCCCCCACTCCGGCAAAGACTAGTTGACTATTAGGGAAGGCCACCATCTAAGGGCTGGATAGCTCAGATGGAAGAGCACTGGTACATTCATCCAGGTCTCAGGTTCAAGTCCCGGTCCAGTCAAAGTTTTCTTTGCCAACTTTTCAATTCATATTTTCACAAGAACGACAATATCAACAAATCCTCAATCTCCTTATCTTTCACTTTAGCATGAATAATAATTGACCAATACCACAAACACTAACCTGTCAGATTTGAGTTCTTCAAGTAGGCTGCATATGGCGCATACAATCCCAATCGATTCAAATCTCTCTATTCCACGAAAGGCATGCATCTTGTAGAGTCGTTGAATGTCTTTCATTCTAAAATAATTTGTATACAGCTCCATCCATAGGGGATCAAAGAGATGGAATTCACATGGTACAAGGTGGAAGTATGTAGGTAATTGTGGTAAATTGTGCAGGCCAATTACAAAGAGAGCCTGTGTGGCACTGTGGTACCTCTGGCGCAGCAATACAGTATGGAATTCCTCTACTTGGTCCATCGATTCCAGGTAGCTAGCAGATAGCAATACAACAACCTTTCGTGCAGACTCCATGAGTGCCAGTCGCTCACTCTCTGTATCAGCGGTATCTTTGATAACAAGCCCTGGACTAACCTCACGCAAAATTTTGGATATAAATTGGACATACTTCTTATCCTCAGGAGCACAGCTGAAAGTGACGTCACATGGTTCACTGCCTGCCCTCCTAGCACTTGGTGGATCAGGGCAATATATAGACTCTAAGGATGGAGGGAATTGAGCAGTATTCCGTTTCAGTATATTCTCCCCATCACCGTACTTCAGAATAAATTTCAGTCGTCTGCACTGAATAGAATTATCTGTGACATCGATGATTTTCCTCTGCAATACAAAGATTTTAAGAAAGGTTGCAATATACATGTATACAAATTTGAAACTTGGAATCTGGGGTGGATTTTACAAAGCCTTACGATGCATCGTAACTCAACTTACGATGGATAACCCATCGTAAGTTGTGATACACCGTTTCCCAACTTATATATTCCTGTAGTGCAAAAATTTAAACAAAACAAAATTGCACTTTTCCTTCATAATAGAGTTTGAAAGTATGCCCTTTAAAGCGCTGTCACGTGACACATGATGATGTAATATTAGCGTCATTGTGTGCGGCACTAATAGACGCCAGGGACAATGTTTTGGCCAACGTTAGTTAAGAACGGTCTTTCAATATTGCTACAAAACTTATTAGAATGTACCCGTTCTTTGTCTAAGGGATTAATTGGCAGAAGAAGACGAGGAAGTGGAAGAAAAAAGAAAAAATCACAACAAAAAATTAATAAAATTTAATTGATTAAAAAAATAATGTCATTGTAATATCATTAAAATGATATTCATTTTCTGAAGAAGGCACACAGGAACACATACTGGACATTTTCTTCCTGACCTCCAAATGATAAACGTGAAAAGTCATGCTGTGAAAGATGAAAGTACTATAATACATCTGAAGAATCTTGTAAACACTTTACAGCAATAAAACAAGTTTCTTGCATTCTTAAAAGCAAAGCTAACTAATTTCCTTCCCACAGAAGTGCCAGGAGAGTGTGACCATCACACAAGTTTGTTGATGTGCCATTTTCAAAACTCACTGTAAAATTACAAGCAATGGATATCATGGCATCAAATTTGATCATGGCATCCAATGGAATGCCTGAAAATTAGTTTGAATCACTGTCTGATTGACTTGAGCAGCCACTAGTCAGAGATGACTACACAAAAATGGTTGCGATCTTGGCAAAAATGTGGGCATCTGTTAAATGGTGAAACAGTCATCTTTGGTACCTTTAATGATGATGTTATAGTTTCTATAAAAAAAGCTTTCTAAAAATGAACTTACCATCATTCTGGTGAAGAATGTGTCCAGCTGTGGGTGCCATTTACCACCTCTGATCCATGCTATAAGAGAGGTGCAGATGACCTCAAGGGCATGGTCAAATACATCTGGAGTTGCATCAATTAGTTGAACCTGCTGGAACTCTGGTAGTGGATCATGAAGTGTCTCAATACACAGTGGTATTAGGCAGAGATTGGATTCCTAGAAAAGGGATATCACAAAAACAATATCACATTTCTATTCGTATGGGAATCCCTTACTTCCCTTAACCAACACACTACGGAAATGTCAATCCATACCATAAACCTAAGTGCCTCTGTAGTCAAGATGACTGCAGGCAAAGCAATGAACACACAGTACTGAAAGCACTTCAGAATCGGACAAAAATAATTTCAGTTGAAAGGCAAATATACATTTATAAGAATGGAAGGTAACTAGGTAAAACCAACTTACAGGTGAGCAGTGCTTTGCTAAGGCTAAGTTGAATTCTTCAATGCACATAGCTGACTGCATATAGCTATTGGACACCAGACACATGAAGGAACGGCAACCATCAAGAGCATGATACAGCATCTTTTGCCAAGCTGTGCCTGACAAGATTTGAACCAAATTTGAAAGGAAGAAGATATTTTCAATGCATGCAGACTCATTTGTTATTTCCTGTATGATGGATGGAATGATGTCAATGTATACAAAATGTGTTTAATTTCATCTGATTACACATTATTAACGCTGACAAAAAAGCAGACAGAGAAAAAACAAATAATAGGCAACTACAAACTGCAGTGAACAAGAAACATACATGTACCTTTTCTATCATTTTGCTGTCATTTTCTCTCTTGTAAGGCCAGTTTGTTATATCTGGGGTGGATTTCACAATGCCTTACGATGCATCGTAACTCAACTTGCGATGGATAACCCATCGTAAGTTGTGATACACCAATATGGTTTATATGCATCGCTCATCGTCTTGCAATTGATCGTAAGTTACGATGAGTTTGGTGAAATCGAGCCCTGGTCTTATATAACTCATCAAGTCATAAACTCAATGGCTTCTGAGAATAAATAAGGATGAAGATGCAAACTAACCGGAAGACACCAGGATGGGTCAGCATTTTTGTGAACTCTGCACACACTGACAATGCAGTTAGAAATTGTGAACATGAATTGAAGTTGTGAATGTGAATGTGAACATTGTGAATGTGAATGCTCGGCAAATTTCAGCAATTTTCAAAAGTCAAAACCTCAGGCAAACTCCATTGTGATTGTCTAGCAGCGAAGTTAGCAACAATAACAGCTTGTGGGAACATGCCCTTGGTACAGCTAAATAAGATAGCCCTATTAGATGCAAAGGTCCTAATTGACATTCACTCAGTCACCTTAACAGCCATCTTTGCATACTTCACCCTATGAAATTCCTTGTTTTGTAACATTTGAATATTCCCTTATACTATCATGCCAGTAAAATATACCTTTCTCAAAAAAGTACAAAACTCCAAAGTAGTCTCGGTTCTAGGTTGAGGGCTGGAAACAGTTTAATCAGTATTACAACAAAAACTCAGGCAAACATGATCTTACCAGCTTGTATTTCTTGAATGTCAAAGAAAATCTTCAACTCAGGATTTAACATCTGAAGTTTTTCAACGACTGGAACAGCAAACCTGGAATCCTTATGACTATATGACACAAATACATCATAGTGCAGGGGAGATGTATCAGCAATGACCATCTCCATATGCACCTTCATGTTTGCCTGCTCCAAAGATTGGATGAGATGTTTGCACCCTTCATTCAATTTGGATTCATCTCTTGGGCTGCATGGATGAAAAATGAACACACTATTAATCAGAATATAAAAGATAAATGTGTACATTACGAGTAAGTGACCACTTTCCAACATTATTAATTTAATTTGATATACTGTACATGTAGGCCCTACTGTACTATGATAATATCAGCCTATTGATATTCTTACCTGCAATCAATATACTGCACAAGTCCCATGTAGGTTGGCATATCTTTGATACATTCTATGTAGATTGGTGCTAATAAATCTCGCTGGGCCCTTCGGTTACAGCATAGTGCCATGTTGTACATGTCAATGCATGCTTTACTTTCCAGAAAACCTGGACTAAGGACTAAAACATGAAGATATACTGAATATGTATACAGTGTACATGTATAGTATGTACAAGCATATGTATTCATTTCAGGGGAGGGAAGCAGGGACAGGGGAAGGGAGGGAGGGGAGAGAGGGGAGGGAGGGAGGGAGGGGATGGAGGCAGGGAAAGAAGGCAGGGGAGGGAGGCAGGGACAGGGAGGTGTGGGGGAAGGGAGGCAGGGAGGGAGGCAGGGAAGGGAGGTGTGAAAGAGGGAGGCAGGGGAGGGAGGCAGGGGAAAAGAGGCAGGGAGGGAGGCAGGGAAGGGAGGTGTGAAAGAGGGAGGCAGGGGATGGAGGCAGGGGAGGGAGGCAGGGAAGGGAGGCAGGGGATGGAGGTAGGGGATGGAGGCAGGGGAGGGAGGCAGGGAAGGGAGGCAGGGGATGGAGGTAGGGGATGGAGGCAGGGGAGGGAGGCAGGGAAGGGAGGCAGGGGATGGAGGTAGGGGATGGAGGCAGGGGAGGCAGGCAGGGGAAGGAGGCAGGGGAGGGAGGCAGGGGAGGGAGGCAGGGGAGGGAAGCAGGGAAGGGAGGCAGGGGATGGAGGTACAGTAGTGCTTAAAAATAAGTACCCATAAACGAGCGAGCGAGTACGAGGGGATACGAGGGGATACGAGCGCTGTCGAGTGCCTCGTAAACGCTCGAGCGCACTCGAATAAACTCGCCAGCACTCGCAGGCGCTCGTAAACCCTCGCTCGATAAGCCCTCGCTCGAACTCGCTCGAAAGCAGCCTCCGAGCGCTTGCGAGTATTCACTGACCCGCGACCGTCCAGTTGGGCTAGCCGTGAACAAAGATTGAGCGGACCAACTACAGATGCACGACCAACTACGGACCAACTCAAACGGAGCGCCGTCACTGCCCCCACGTTTATGTGACGTTTTTGTTGGTAGTTTCATTGTAGGCCTACTTGTTGAATTGATTATTTACGTTGGGTTCATGTGATAGTTCTGAACGTTAATTTACTGTTACTGATGTTTGGCACGTTATTTATACAATTATTGAATGAAATGCCTCTGATGAGTCGATGGCAATTATTCATAGTAGGTTGTTCAGCGACGTCGAATTTGTTCGGACGAGCTCGCATGTGGAATTTCTCAACATTATACTGAAACAATTTTTACAAAACTCGATCTCCAACATAGTATTATTACCTTACATAACTTTTGTTGAATATCTTACATTGTATCTCTCGTTTGTGAAAGTTTCAATCCAATACAATCAAGTTACGGAGTAAGAAAAAGGTCACGAATTTATGGGTATCCACTCCCGAGGGCGACCGGCCCGGTAAAAATACCATGTCGAGCTCCGCAAGGCTCCCTATGCAGAAGCGGCCGCACGTGTTGCGAAGACCGTACCATTGTGGAAATACAGGGTAGGAAGGGGGGGGGGGGGTTAATGGCCTACATTTTGAGAGGTAAAACAAATAATCGGCCGAAACCCCGTTAGGTTTTGATATTGAAAAGTGACATTTTATCCTTCGATTTATGTGATTGTTTGAACGGAAGTCGTGCCTACACCTCTTTGAAAATGATGTGTTCCAAGCTGACTCCTGCAGACTTTGACATCCGGGAAATTTACGCCGAAGCTTTGTCAGATAACCAACAACTGATACTTCAGTGCAAAGCCTTGGAAGATATAATAGGACATGAATGCGGTCTCAAAGGGAGGATTGAGTGTATTTAAATGAAAGGAAAATTTATCATTTATTTTATCGGCAACTTTTCAACGGGTCACGGAAAATAATTCCGAGAGCCGGACGTCAGGGCTGAACCACTAATTTTTACTAGCGCACGGAAAATAACCGAAAATAAATGCATGAATTGAGTTACCAAAGTGATCCATGCACGGTCGACGTATGGGTCGCGGCCTAGTATAGTGCAAGCTAAATCTTAACAAAAGACCTGGACTGGGGAAGTCCACGCACGCACTTCTTGCAAAATAGAAATCCTGACGAAATATATCCAAAAAAAGGAAATGTACCTTACCCAAAAAATATTCAACGCCAGGCATATATTCCTAGGGAATTATCTATACGTGTCCTTTAAATAAGCCAGCATAAGTAAGACATTCAGCATAGCCCCCTCCTCCAATCTTAAAAAAATACCCATAAGGCAAGGCCAACAACCAGCATGGAAATAAGTCCACCTCCATCCCAAAAGAAAGAAATATATAATCATGGAGGCAGGGGAGGGAGGCAGGGGATGGAGGCAGGGGAGGGAGACAGGGGATGGAGGCAGGGGATGGAGGCAGGGGAGGGAGGCAGGGAAGGGAGGCAGGGGATGTAGGCAGGGGATGGAGGCAGGGGAAGGGAGGCAGGGGAAGGGAGGCAGCGGAAGGGAGGCAGGGGAAGGGAGGCAGGGAGGGAGGCAGGGAAGGGAGGTGTGAAAGAGAGAGGCAAAGGAGGGAGGCAGGGGAAGAAGACAGGGGAAGGAGGCAGGGGATGGAGGCAGGGCATGGAGGCAGGGGAAGGAGGCAGGGGAAGGAGACAGGGGATGGAGGCAGGGGAGGGAGGCAGGGGATGGAGGCAGGGGAGGGAGGCAGGGAGGGAGGCAGGAGAGGGAGGCAGGGGAGGGAGGCAGGGGAAGGAGGCAGGGGAGGGAGGCAGGGGATGGAGGCAGGGAAGGGAGGCAGGGGATGGAGGCAGGGGAGGGAGGCAGGGGAGGGAGGCAGGGGAGGGAGGTGTGGGGGAGGGATGCAGGGGAAGGAGGCAGAGGAGGGAGGCAGGGGATGGAGGCAGGGGATGGAGGCAGGGGAGGGAGGCAGGGAAGGGATGCAGGGGGTGGAGGCAGGGGATGGAGGCAGGGAAGGGAGGCAGGGGATGGAGGCAGGGGAGGGAGGCAGGGAAGGGAGGCAGGGGAGGGAGGTGTGGGGGAGGGAGGCAGGGGAAGGAGGCAGGGGAGGGAGGCAGGGAAGGGAGGCAGGGGATGGAGGCAGGGGAGGGAGGCAGGGGAGGGAGGCAGGGGAGGGAGGCAGGGGAGGGAGGCAGGGGAGGGAGGCAGGGATGGAGGCAGGGGAGGGAGGCAGGGGATGGAGGCAGGGGAGGGAGGCAGGGGAGGGAGGCAGGGGAGGGAGGCAGGGGAGGGAGGCAGGGGAGGGAGGCAGGGGAGGGAGGCAGGGATGGAGGCAGGGGAGGGAGGCAGGGGATGGAGGCAGGGGAGGGAGGCAGGGGAGGGAGGCAGGGGAGGGAGGCAGGGGAGGGAGGCAGGGGAAGGAGGCAGGGGAGGGAGGTAGGGGATGGAGGCAGGGGAGGGAGGCAGAGGAGGGAGGCAGGGAAGGGAGGCAGGGGATGGAGGCAGGGGATGGAGGCAGGGGATGGAGGCAGGGGATGGAGGCAGGGGAAGGGAGGCAGGGGAAGGGAGGCAGGGGAAGGAGGCAGGGGAAGGAGGCAG
The DNA here is from genome assembly GCA_949987565.1 of Luidia sarsii. Lineage (NCBI taxonomy): Eukaryota > Metazoa > Echinodermata > Asteroidea > Paxillosida > Luidiidae > Luidia > Luidia sarsii. The sequence goes on from OX465104.1 coordinate 20,860,681, forward strand.
GGGAGGGAGGTAGGGGATGGAGGCAGGGGAGGGAGGCAGAGGAGGGAGGCAGGGAAGGGAGGCAGGGGATGGAGGCAGGGGAGGGAGGCAGGGGAGGGAGGTGTGGGGGAGGGAGGCAGGGGAAGGAGGCAGGGGAGGGAGGCAGGGGATGGAGGCAGGGGATGGAGGCAGGGGAGGGAGGCAGGGAAGGGAGGCAGGGGAGGGAGGCAGGGGAAGGGAGGCAGGGACAGGGAGGCAGGGGAGGGAAGCAGGGGAGGGAGGTAGGTACAGGGAGGTGTGGGGGAGGGAGGCAGGGGAGGGAGGCAGGGACAGGGAGGTGTGGGGGAGGGAGGCAGGGGAGGGAGGCAGGGGAGGCAGGCAAGACAGGGAGGTGTGGGGAAGCGAGGCAGGGGAGGCAGGCAGGGGAGGGAGGCAGGAGAGGGAGCCAGGGACAGGCAGGTGTGGGGAAGGAAGGCAGGGGAGGGAGGTAGGGAGGCAGGGGAGGAGGCAGAGACAGAGAGGTAAAGAAGGGAGGCAGGGGAGGGAGGTAGAGACAGGGAGGTGTGGGGAAGGGAGGCAGGGAGGGAGGCAGGGGAGGGAGGCAGGGAGGGAGGTGTGGGGGAGGGAGGCAGGGGAAGGAGGCAGGGGAGGGAGGCAGGGGAGGGAGGCAGGGGAGGGAGGCAGGGGATGGAGGCAGGGGATGGAGGCAGGGGAGGGAGGCAGGGAAGGGATGCAGGGGGTGGAGGCAGGAGATGGAGGCAGGGAAGGGAGGCAGGGGAGGGAGGTGTGGGGGAGGGAGGCAGGGGAAGGAGGCAGGGGAGGGAGGCAGGGAAGGGAGGCAGGGGATGGAGGCAGGGGAGGGAGGCAGGGGAGGGAGGCAGGGGAGGGAGGCAGGGGAGGGAGGCAGGGGAGGGAGGTGTGGGGGAGGGAGGCAGGGGAAGGAGGCAGGGGAGGGAGGCAGGGGATGGAGGCAGGGGATGGAGGCAGGGGAGGAGGCAGGGAAGGGAGGCAGGGGAGGGAGGCAGGGGAAGGGAGGCAGGGACAGGGAGGCAGGGGAGGGAAGCAGGGGAGGGAGGTAGGTACAGGGAGGTGTGGGGGAGGGAGGCAGGGGAGGGAGGCAGGGACAGGGAGGTGTGGGGGAGGGAGGCAGGGGAGGCAGGCAGGGGAGGCAGGCAAGACAGGGAGGTGTGGGGAAGCGAGGCAGGGGAGGCAGGCAGGGGAGGGAGGCAGGAGAGGGAGCCAGGGACAGGCAGGTGTGGGGAAGGAAGGCAGGGGAGGGAGGTAGGGAGGCAGGGGAGGAGGCAGGGGAGGAGGCAGAGACAGAGAGGTAGGGAAGGGAGGCAGGGGAGGGAGGTAGAGACAGGGAGGTGTGGGGAAGGGAGGCAGGGAGGGAGGCAGGACAGGGAGGTGTGGGGAAGGGAGGCAGGGACAGGGAGGTGTGGGGAAGGGAGGCAAGGGAGGGAGGCAGGGGAGGGAGGCAGGGAAGGGAGGCAGGGGATGGAGGCAGGGGAGGGAGGCAGGGGAGGGAGGCAGGGGAGGGAGGCAGGGGAGGGAGGCAGGGGAGGCAGGCAGGGGAGGGAGGCAGGAGAGGGAGCCAGGGACAGGCAGGTGTGGGGAAGGAAGGCAGGGGAGGGAGGTAGGGAGGCAGGGGAGGAGGCAGAGAAGGGAGGCAGGGGATGGAGGCAGGGGAGGGAGGCAGGGGAGGGAGGCAGGGGAGGGAGGCAGGGGAAGGGAGGCAGGGGAAGGGAGGCAGGGGAAGGGAGGTGTGAAAGAGAGAGGCAAAGGAGGGAGGCAGGGGAAGAAGACAGGGGAAGGAGGCAGGGGATGGAGGCAGGGGAAGGAGGCAGGGGATGGAGGCAGGGGAAGGAGGCAAGGGAAGGAGGCAGGGGAAGGAGGCAGGGGATGGAGGCAGGGGAGGGAGGCAGGGGATGGAGGCAGGGGAGGGAGACAGGGAAGGGAAGCAGGGGAGGAAGGCAGGGAAGGGAGGCAGGGGAGGGAGGCAGGGGAGGGAGGCAGGGGAGGGAGGCAGGGGAGGGAGGCAGGGGAGGGAGGCAGGGGAAGGAGGCAGGGGAGGGAGGCAGGGGATGGAGGCAGGGGATGGAGGCAGGGGATGGAGGCAGGGGAGGGAGGCAGGGGAGGGAGGCAGGGGAGGGAGGCAGGGGAGGGAGGCAGGGGAGGGAGGCAGGAGATGGAGGCAGGGGAGGGAGGCAGGGGAGGGAGGCAGGGGAGGGAGGCAGGGGATGGAGGCAGGGGAGGGAGGTAGGGACAGGGAGGTGTGGGGGAGGGAGGCAGGGGAGGGAGGCAGGGACAGGGAGGTGTGGGGGAGGGAGGCAGGGGAGGGAGGCAGGGGAGGCAGGCAAGACAGGGAGGTGTGGGGAAGCGAGGCAGGGGAGGCAGGCAGGGGAGGGAGGCAGGAGAGGGAGCCAGGGACAGGCAGGTGTGGGGAAGGAAGGCAGGGGAGGGAGGTAGGGAGGCAGGGGAGGAGGCAGAGACAGAGAGGTAGGGAAGGGAGGCAGGGGAGGGAGGTAGAGACAGGGAGGTGTGGGGAAGGGAGGCAGGGAGGGAGGCAGGACAGGGAGGTGTGGGGAAGGGAGGCAGGGACAGGGAGGTGTGGGGAAGGGAGGCAAGGGAGGGAGCTAGGGGAGGCAGGCAAGACAGGGAGGTGTGGGGAAGCGAGGCAGGGGAGGCAGGCAGGGGAGGGAGGCAGGAGAGGGAGCCAGGGACAGGCAGGTGTGGGGAAGGAAGGCAGGGGAGGGAGGTAGGGAGGCAGGGGAGGAGGCAGAGACAGAGAGGTAGGGAAGGGAGGCAGGGGAGGGAGGTAGAGACAGGGAGGTGTGGGGAAGGGAGGCAGGGAGGGAGGCAGGACAGGGAGGTGTGGGGAAGGGAGGCAGGGACAGGGAGGTGTGGGGAAGGGAGGCAAGGGAGGGAGGCAGGGGAGGGAGGCAGGGAAGGGAGGCAGGGGATGGAGGCAGGGGAGGGAGGCAGGGGAGGGAGGCAGGGGAGGGAGGCAGGGGAGGGAGGCAGAGATGGAGGCAGGGGAGGGAGGCAGGGGATGGAGGCAGGGGAGGGAGGCAGGGGAGGGAGGCAGGGGAGGGAGGCAGGGGAGGGAGGCAGGGGAGGGAGGCAGGGGATGGAGGCAGGGGAGGGAGGCAGGGGAGGGAGGCAGGGGAGGGAGGCAGGGGAGGGAGGCAGGGGAGGGAGGCAGGGGAGGGAGGCAGGGGAGGGAGGCAGGGGAGGCAGGCAGGGGAGGGAGGCAGGGGAGGGAGGCAGGGGAGGGAGGCAGGGGAGGGAGGCAGGGGATGGAGGCAGGGGAGGGAGGCAGGGGAGGGAGGCAGGGGAGGGAGGCAGGGGAGGGAGGCAGGGGAGGGAGGCAGGGGAGGGAGGCAGGGGAGGGAGGCAGGGACAGGCAGGTGTGGGGAAGGAAGGCAGGGGAGGAGGCAGAAACAGGGAGGTAGGGAAGGGAGGCAGGAACAGGGAGGTGTGGGGAAGGGAGGCAAGGGAGTGAGGCAGGGGAGTGAGGCAGGGAAGGGAGGCAGGGGATGGAGGCAGGGGAGGGAGGCAGGGGAGGGAGGCAGGGGAGGGAGGCAGGGGAGGGAGGCAGGGGAGGGAGGCAGGGGAGGGAGGCAGGGGAGGGAGGCAGGAGAGGGAGCCAGGGACAGGCAGGTGTGGGGAAAGGAGGCAGGGGAGGGAGGCAGGGGAGGGAGGCAGGGGAGGGAGGCAGGGGAGGGAGGCAGGGGAGGGAAGCAGGGATGGGGGCAGGGAAGGGAGGCAGGGGATGGAGGCAGGGGAGGGAGGCAGGGGAGGGAGGCAGGGGAGGGAGGCAGGGGAGGGAGGCAGGGGAGGGAAGCAGGGATGGGGGCAGGGAAGGGAGGCAGGGGATGGAGGCAGGGGAGGGAGGCAGGGGAGGGAGGCAGGGGAGGGAGGCAGGGGAGGGAGGCAGGGGAGGGAAGCAGGGATGGGGGCAGGGAAGGGAGGCAAGGGATGGAGGCAGGGGAGGGAGGCAGGGGAGGGAGGCAGGGGAGGGAGGCAGGGGAGGGAGGCAGGGGAGGCAGGCAGGGGAGGCAGGCAGGGGAGGGAGGCAGGGACAGGCAGGTGTGGGGAAGGAAGGCAGGGGAGGAGGCAGAAACAGGGAGGTAGGGAAGGGAGGCAGGGGAGAGAGGTAGAGACAGAGAGGTGTGGGGAAGGGATGCAGGGAGGGAGGCAGGACAGGGAGGTGTGGGGAAGCGAGGCAGGGGAGGCAGGCAGGGGAGGGAGGCAGAAGAGGGAGCCAGGGACAGGCAGGTGTGGGGAAGGAAGGCAGGGGAGGGAGGTAGGGAGGCAGGGGAGGAGGCAGAGACAGAGAGGTAGGGAAGGGAGGCAGGGGAGAGAGGTAGAGACAGGGAGGTGTGGGGAGGGAGGCAGGGGATGGAGGCAGGGGATGGAGGCAGGGGATGGAGGCAGGGGATGGAGGCAGGGAAGGGAGGCAGGGGAGGGAGGCAGGGGAAGGGAGGCAGGGACAGGGAGGCAGGGGAGGGAAGCAGGGGAGGGAGGTAGGGACAGGGAGGTGTGGGGAGGGAGGCAGGGGAGGGAGGCAGGGACAGGGAGGTGTGGGAGAGGGAGGCAGGGGAGGGAGGCAGGGGAGGCAGGCAAGACAGGGAGGTGTGGGGAAGCGAGGCAGGGGAGGGAGGCAGGAGAGGGAGCCAGGGACAGGCAGGTGTGGGGAAGGAAGGCAGGGGAGGGAGGTAGGGAGGCAGGGGAGGAGGCAGAGACAGAGAGGTAGGGAAGGGAGGCAGGGGAGGGAGGTAGAGACAGGGAGGTGTGGGGAAGGGAGGCAGGGAGGGAGGCAGGACAGGGAGGTGTGGGGAAGGGAAGCAGGGACAGGGAGGTGTGGGGAAGGGAGGCAAGGGAGGGAGGCAGGGGAGGGAGGCAGGGAAGGGAGGCAGGGGATGGAGGCAGGGGAGGGAGGCAGGGGAGGGAGGCAGGGGAGGGATGCAGGGGAGGGAGGCAGGGATGGAGGGAGGGGAGGGAGGCAGGGGATGGAGGCAGGGGAGGGAGGCAGGGGAGGGAGGCAGGGGAGGGAGGCATGGAAGGGAGGCAGGGGATGGAGGCAGGGGATGGAGGCAGGGGAGGGAGGCAGGGGAGGGAGGCAGGGGAGGGAGGCAGGGATGGAGGCAGGGGAGGGAGGCAGGGGAGGGAGGCAGGGGATGGAGGCAGGGGAGGGAGGCAGGGGAGGGAGGCAGGGGAGGGAGGCAGGGGAGGGAGGCAGGGGAGGGAGGCAGGGGAGGGAGGCAGGGGAGGGAGGCAGGGGAGGGAGGCAGGGGAGGCAGGCAGGGGAGGGAGGCAGGGGAGGCAGGCAGGGGAGGGAGGCAGGGACAGGCAGGTGTGGGGAAGGAAGGCAGGGGAGGAGGCAGAAACAGGGAGGTAGGGAAGGGAGGCAGGGGAGAGAGGTAGAGACAGAGAGGTGTGGGGAAGGGATGCAGGGAGGGAGGCAGGACAGGGAGGTTTGGGGAAGCGAGGCAGGGGAGGCAGGCAGGGGAGGGAGGCAGAAGAGGGAGCCAGGGACAGGCAGGGTGTGGGGAAGGAAGGCAGGGGAGGGAGGTAGGGAGGCAGGGGAGGAGGCAGAGACAGAGAGGTAGGGAAGGGAGGCAGGGGAGAGAGGTAGAGACAGGGAGGTGTGGGGAAGGGAGGCAGGGGATGGAGGCAGGGGATGGAGGCAGGGGATGGAGGCAGGGAAGGGAGGCAGGGGAGGGAGGCAGGGGAAGGGAGGCAGGGGAGGGAGGCAGGGGAAGGGAGGCAGGGACAGGGAGGCAGGGGAGGGAAGCAGGGGAGGGAGGTAGGGACAGGGAGGTGTGGGGAGGGAGGCAGGGGAGGGAGGCAGGGACAGGGAGGTGTGGGAGAGGGAGGCAGGGGAGGGAGGCAGGGGAGGCAGGCAAGACAGGGAGGTGTGGGGAAGCGAGGCAGGGGAGGCAGGCAGGGGAGGGAGGCAGGAGAGGGAGCCAGGGACAGGCAGGTGTGGGGAAGGAAGGCAGGGGAGGGAGGTAGGGAGGCAGGGGAGGAGGCAGAGACAGAGAGGTAGGGAAGGGAGGCAGGGGAGGGAGGTAGAGACAGGGAGGTGTGGGGAAGGGAGGCAGGGAGGGAGGCAGGACAGGGAGGTGTGGGGAAGGGAGGCAGGGACAGGGAGGTGTGGGGAAGGGAGGCAAGGGAGGGAGGCAGGGGAGGGAGGCAGGGAAGGGAGGCAGGGGATGGAGGCAGGGGAGGGAGGCAGGGGAGGGAGGCAGGGGAGGGAGGCAGGGGAGGGAGGCAGGGACAGGGAGGTGTGGGAGAGGGAGGCAGGGGAGGGAGGCAGGGGAGGCAGGCAAGACAGGGAGGTGTGGGGAAGCGAGGCAGGGGAGGCAGGCAGGGGAGGGAGGCAGGAGAGGGAGCCAGGGACAGGCAGGTGTGGGGAAGGAAGGCAGGGGAGGGAGGTAGGGAGGCAGGGGAGGAGGCAGAGACAGAGAGGTAGGGAAGGGAGGCAGGGGAGGGAGGTAGAGACAGGGAGGTGTGGGGAAGGGAGGCAGGGAGGGAGGCAGGACAGGGAGGCAGGGACAGGGAGGTGTGGGGAAGGGAGGCAAGGGAGGGAGGCAGGGGAGGGAGGCAGGGAAGGGAGGCAGGGGATGGAGGCAGGGGAGGGAGGCAGGGGAGGGAGGCAGGGGAGGGATGCAGGGGAGGGAGGCAGGGGAGGGATGCAGGGGAGGGATGCAGGGGAGGGAGGCAGGGAAGGGAGGCAGGGAAGGGAGGCAGGGGATGGAGGCAGGGGAGGGAGGCAGGGGAGGGAGGCAGGGGAGGGATGCAGGGGAGGGAGGCAGGGATGGAGGCAGGGGAGGGAGGCAAGGGATGGAGGCAGGGGAGGGAGGCAGGGGAGGGAGGCAGGGGAGGGAGGCATGGAAGGGAGGCAGGGGATGGAGGCAGGGGAGGGAGGCAGGGGAGGGAGGCAGGGGAGGGAGGCAGGGGAGGGAGGCAGGGATGGAGGCAGGGGAGGGAGGCAGGGGATGGAGGCAGGGGAGGGAGGCAGGGGAGGGAGGCAGGGGAGGGAGGCAGGGGAGGGAGGCAGGGGAGGGAGGCAGGGGAGGGAGGCAGGGGAGGGAGGCAGGGGAGGGAGGCAGGGGAGGGAGGCAGGGGAGGCAGGCAGGGGAGGCAGGCAGGGGAGGCAGGCAGGGACAGGCAGGTGTGGGGAAGGAAGGCAGGGGAGGAGGCAGAAACAGGGAGGTAGGGAAGGGAGGCAGGGGAGGGAGGTAGAGACAGGGAGGTGTGGGGAAGGGAGGCAGGGAGGGAGGCAGGACAGGGAGGTGTGGGGAAGGGAGGCAGGGACAGGGAGGTGTGGGGAAGGGAGGCAAGGGAGGGAGGCAGGGGAGGGAGGCAGGGAAGGGAGGCAGGGGATGGAGGCAGGGGAGGGAGGCAGGGGAGGGAGGCAGGGAAGGGAGGCAGGGGAGGGAGGCAGGGGATGGAGGCAGGGGATGGAGGCAGGGGAGGGAGGTAGGGGAGGGAGGCAGGGGAGGGAGGTGTGGGGGAGGGAGGCAGGGAAGGGAGGTGTGGGGGAGGGAGGCAGGGAAGGGAGGCAGGGAAGGGAGGCAGGGGATGGAGGCAGGGGATGGAGGCAGGGGAGGGAGGCAGGGGAGGGAGGCAGGGGAGGGATGCAGGGGAGGGAGGCAGGGATGGAGGCAGGGGAGGGAGGCAGGGGAGGGAGGCAGGGGAGGGAGGTGTGGGGGAGGGAGGCAGGGAAGGGAGGCAGGGAAGGGAGGCAGGGGAGGGAGGCAGGGGAGGCAGGCAGGGGAGGGAGGCAGAAGAGGGAGCCAGGGACAGGCAGGTGTGGGGAAGGAAGGCAGGGGAGGGAGGTAGGGAGGCAGGGGAGGAGGCAGAGACAGAGAGGTAGGGAAGGGAGGCAGGGGAGAGAGGTAGAGACAGGGAGGTGTGGGGAGGGAGGCAGGGGATGGAGGCAGGGGATGGAGGCAGGGGAGGGAGGCAGGGAAGGGAGGCAGGGGAGGGAGGCAGGGGAAGGGAGGCAGGGACAGGGAGGCAGGGGAGGGAAGCAGGGGAGGGAGGTAGGGACAGGGAGGTGTGGGGGAGGGAGGCAGGGGAGAGAGGCAGGGACAGGGAGGTGTGGGAGAGGGAGGCAGGGGAGGCAGGCAGGGGAGGCAGGCAAGACAGGGAGGTGTGGGGAAGCGAGGCAGGGGAGGCAGGCAGGGGAGGGAGGCAGGAGAGGGAGCCAGGGACAGGCAGGTGTGGGGAAGGGAGGCAGGGGAGGAGGCAGAGACAGAGAGGTAGGGAAGGGAGGCAGGGGAGAGAGGTAGAGACAGGGAGGTGTGGGGAAGGGAGGCAAGGGAGGGAGGCAGGGGAGGGAGGCAGGGAAGGGAGGCAGGGGATGGAGGCAGGGGAGGGAGGCAGGGGAGGGAGGCAGGGGAGGGATGCAGGGGAGGGAGGCAGGGGAGGGAGGCAGGGGAGGGAGCCAGGGACAGGCAGGTGTGGGGAAGGAAGGCAGGGGAGGGAGGTAGGGGATGGACGCAGGGGAGGGAGGCAGGGGAGGGAGGCAGGGGAGGGAGGCAGGGGAGGGAGGCAGGGGATGGAGGCAGGGGAGGGAGGCAGGGGAGGGAGGCAGGGGAAGGGAGGCAGGGGAGGGAGGCAGGGGAAGGGAGGCAGGGACAGGGAGGCAGGGGAGGGAAGCAGGGGAGGGAGGTAGGGGAGGGATGCAGGGGAGGGAGGCAGGGATGGAGGCAGGGGAGGGAGGCAAGGGATGGTGGCAGGGGAGGGAGGCAGGGGAGGGAGGCAGGGGAGGGAGGCATGGAAGGGAGGCAGGGGATGTAGGCAGGGGAGGGAGGCAGGGGAGGGAGGCAGGGGAGGGAGGCAGGGGAGGGAGGCAGGGGAGGGAGGCAGGGATGGAGGCAGGGGAGGGAGGCAGGGGAGGGAGGCAGGGGATGGAGGCAGGGGAGGGAGGCAGGGGAGGGAGGCAGGGGAGGGAGGCAGGGGAGGGAGGCAGGGGAGGGAGGCAGGGGAGGGAGGCAGGGGAGGGAGGCAGGGGAGGGAGGCAGGGGAGGGAGGCAGGGGAGGCAGGCAGGGGAGGCAGGCAGGGGAGGCAGGCAGGGACAGGCAGGTGTGGGGAAGGAAGGCAGGGGAGGAGGCAGAAACAGGGAGGTAGGGAAGGGAGGCAGGGGAGGGAGGTAGAGACAGGGAGGTGTGGGGAAGGGAGGCAGGGAGGGAGGCAGGACAGGGAGGTGTGGGGAAGGGAGGCAGGGACAGGGAGGTGTGGGGAAGGGAGGCAGGGGAGGGAGGCAGGGAAGGGAGGCAGGGGATGGAGGCAGGGGATGGAGGCAGGGGAGGGAGGCAGGGGAGGGAGGCAGGGAAGGGAGGCAGGGAAGGGAGGCAGGGGATGGAGGCAGGGGAGGGAGGCAGGGGAGGGAGGCAGGGGAGGGATGCAGGGGAGGGAGGCAGGGATGGAGGCAGGGGAGGGAGGCAAGGGATGGAGGCAGGGGAGGGAGGCAGGGGAGGGAGGCAGGGGAGGGAGGCATGGAAGGGAGGCAGGGGATGGAGGCAGGGGAGGGAGGCAGGGGAGGGAGGCAGGGGAGGGAGGCAGGGGAGGGAGGCAGGGGAGGGAGGCAGGGGAGGGAGGCAGGGGAGGGAGGCAGGGGAGGGAGGCAGGGATGGAGGCAGGGGAGGGAGGCAGGGGATGGAGGCAGGGGAGGGAGGCAGGGGAGGGAGGCAGGGGAGGGAGGCAGGGGAGGGAGGCAGGGGAGGGAGGCAGGGGAGGGAGGCAGGGGAGGGAGGCAGGGGAGGGAGGCAGGGGAGGGAGGCAGGGGAGGCAGGCAGGGGAGGCAGGCAGGGGAGGCAGGCAGGGACAGGCAGGTGTGGGGAAGGAAGGCAGGGGAGGAGGCAGAAACAGGGAGGTAGGGAAGGGAGGCAGGGGAGAGAGGTAGAGACAGAGAGGTGTGGGGAAGGGATGCAGGGAGGGAGGCAGGACAGGGAGGTGTGGGGAAGCGAGGCAGGGGAGGCAGGCAGGGGAGGCAGGCAGGGGAGGGAGGCTGAAGAGGGAGCCAGGGACAGGCAGGTGTGGGGAAGGAAGGCAGGGGAGGGAGGTAGGGAGGCAGGGGAGGAGGCAGAGACAGAGAGGTAGGGAAGGGAGGCAGGGGAGAGAGGTAGAGACAGGGAGGTGTGGGGAGGGAGGCAGGGGATGGAGGCAGGGGATGGAGGCAGGGGAGGGAGGCAGGGAAGGGAGGCAGGGGAGGGAGGCAGGGGAAGGGAGGCAGGGACAGGGAGGCAGGGGAGGGAAGCAGGGGAGGGAGGTAGGGACAGGGAGGTGTGGGGGAGGGAGGCAGGGGAGAGAGGCAGGGACAGGGAGGTGTGGGAGAGGGAGGCAGGGGAGGCAGGCAGGGGAGGCAGGCAAGACAGGGAGGTGTGGGGAAGCGAGGCAGGGGAGGCAGGCAGGGGAGGGAGGCAGGAGAGGGAGCCAGGGACAGGCAGGTGTGGGGAAGGGAGGCAGGGGAGGAGGCAGAGACAGAGAGGTAGGGAAGGGAGGCAGGGGAGAGAGGTAGAGACAGGGAGGTGTGGGGAAGGGAGGCAAGGGAGGGAGGCAGGGGAGGGAGGCAGGGAAGGGAGGCAGGGGATGGAGGCAGGGGAGGGAGGCAGGGGAGGGAGGCAGGGGAGGGATGCAGGGGAGGGAGGCAGGGGAGGGAGGCAGGGGAGGGAGCCAGGGACAGGCAGGTGTGGGGAAGGAAGGCAGGGGAGGGAGGTAGGGGATGGACGCAGGGGAGGGAGGCAGGGGAGGGAGGCAGGGGAGGGAGGCAGGGGAGGGAGGCAGGGGATGGAGGCAGGGGAGGGAGGCAGGGGAAGGGAGGCAGGGGAGGGAGGCAGGGGAAGGGAGGCAGGGACAGGGAGGCAGGGGAGGGAAGCAGGGGAGGGAGGTAGGGACAGGGAGGTGTGGGGAGGGAGGCAGGGGAGGGAGGCAGGGACAGGGAGGTGTTGGAGAGGGAGGCAGGGGAGGGAGGCAGGGGAGGCAGGCAAGACAGGGAGGTGTGGGGAAGCGAGGCAGGGGAGGCAGGCAGGGGAGGGAGGCAGGAGAGGGAGCCAGGGACAGGCAGGTGTGGGGAAGGAAGGCAGGGGAGGGAGGTAGGGAGGCAGGGGAGGAGGCAGAGACAGAGAGGTAGGGAAGGGAGGCAGGGGAGGGAGGTAGAGACAGGGAGGTGTGGGGAAGGGAGGCAGGGAGGGAGGCAGGACAGGGAGGTGTGGGGAAGGGAGGCAGGGACAGGGAGGTGTGGGGAAGGGAGGCAAGGGAGGGAGGCAGGGGAGGGAGGCAGGGAAGGGAGGCAGGGGATGGAGGCAGGGGAGGGAGGCAGGGGAGGGAGGCAGGGGAGGGAGGCAGGGGAGGGAGGCAGGGACAGGGAGGTGTGGGAGAGGGAGGCAGGGGAGGCAGGCAGGGGAGGCAGGCAAGACAGGGAGGTGTGGGGAAGCGAGGCAGGGGAGGCAGGCAGGGGAGGGAGGCAGGAGAGGGAGCCAGGGACAGGCAGGTGTGGGGAAGGAAGGCAGGGGAGGGAGGTAGGGAGGCAGGGGAGGAGGCAGAGACAGAGAGGTAGGGAAGGGAGGCAGGGGAGGGAGGTAGAGACAGGGAGGTGTGGGGAAGGGAGGCAGGGAGGGAGGCAGGACAGGGAGGCAGGGACAGGGAGGTGTGGGGAAGGGAGGCAAGGGAGGGAGGCAGGGGAGGGAGGCAGGGAAGGGAGGCAGGGGATGGAGGCAGGGGAGGGAGGCAGGGGAGGGAGGCAGGGGAGGGATGCAGGGGAGGGAGGCAGGGGAGGGATGCAGGGGAGGGAGGCAGGGGAGGGAGGCAGGGAAGGGAGGCAGGGAAGGGAGGCAGGGGATGGAGGCAGGGGAGGGAGGCAGGGGAGGGATGCAGGGGAGGGAGGCAGGGATGGAGGCAGGGGAGGGAGGCAAGGGATGGAGGCAGGGGAGGGAGGCAGGGGAGGGAGGCAGGGGAGGGAGGCAGGGGAGGGAGGCATGGAAGGGAGGCAGGGGATGGAGGCAGGGGAGGGAGGCAGGGGAGGGAGGCAGGGGAGGGAGGCAGGGGAGGGAGGCAGGGGAGGGAGGCAGGGGAGGGAGGCAGGGGAGGGAGGCAGGGATGGAGGCAGGGGAGGGAGGCAGGGGATGGAGGCAGGGGAGGGAGGCAGGGGAGGGAGGCAGGGGAGGGAGGCAGGGGAGGGAGGCAGGGGAGGGAGGCAGGGGAGGGAGGCAGGGGAGGGAGGCAGGGGAGGGAGGCAGGGGAGGGAGGCAGGGGAGGCAGGCAGGGGAGGCAGGCAGGGGAGGCAGGCAGGGACAGGCAGGTGTGGGGAAGGAAGGCAGGGGAGGAGGCAGAAACAGGGAGGTAGGGAAGGGAGGCAGGGGAGGGAGGTAGAGACAGGGAGGTGTGGGGAAGGGAGGCAGGGAGGGAGGCAGGACAGGGAGGTGTGGGGAAGGGAGGCAGGGACAGGGAGGTGTGGGGAAGGGAGGCAAGGGAGGGAGGCAGGGGAGGGAGGCAGGGAAGGGAGGCAGGGGATGGAGGCAGGGGAGGGAGGCAGGGGAGGGAGGCAGGGAAGGGAGGCAGGGAAGGGAGGCAGGGGATGGAGGCAGGGGAGGGAGGCAGGGGAGGGAGGCAGGGGAGGGATGCAGGGGAGGGAGGCAGGGATGGAGGCAGGGGAGGGAGGCAAGGGATGGAGGCAGGGGAGGGAGGCAGGGGAGGGAGGCAGGGGAGGGAGGCATGGAAGGGAGGCAGGGGATGGAGGCAGGGGAGGGAGGCAGGGGAGGGAGGCAGGGGAGGGAGGCAGGGGAGGGAGGCAGGGGAGGGAGGCAGGGGAGGGAGGCAGGGGAGGGAGGCAGGGATGGAGGCAGGGGAGGGAGGCAGGGGATGGAGGCAGGGGAGGGAGGCAGGGGAGGGAGGCAGGGGAGGGAGGCAGGGGAGGGAGGCAGGGGAGGGAGGCAGGGGAGGGAGGCAGGGGAGGGAGGCAGGGGAGGGAGGCAGGGGAGGGAGGCAGGGGAGGCAGGCAGGGGAGGCAGGCAGGGGAGGCAGGCAGGGACAGGCAGGTGTGGGGAAGGAAGGCAGGGGAGGAGGCAGAAACAGGGAGGTAGGGAAGGGAGGCAGGGGAGAGAGGTAGAGACAGAGAGGTGTGGGGAAGGGATGCAGGGAGGGAGGCAGGACAGGGAGGTGTGGGGAAGCGAGGCAGGGGAGGCAGGCAGGGGAGGCAGGCAGGGGAGGGAGGCAGAAGAGGGAGCCAGGGACAGGCAGGTGTGGGGAAGGAAGGCAGGGGAGGGAGGTAGGGAGGCAGGGGAGGAGGCAGAGACAGAGAGGTAGGGAAGGGAGGCAGGGGAGAGAGGTAGAGACAGGGAGGTGTGGGGAGGGAGGCAGGGGATGGAGGCAGGGGATGGAGGCAGGGGAGGGAGGCAGGGAAGGGAGGCAGGGGAGGGAGGCAGGGGAAGGGAGGCAGGGACAGGGAGGCAGGGGAGGGAAGCAGGGGAGGGAGGTAGGGACAGGGAGGTGTGGGGGAGGGAGGCAGGGGAGAGAGGCAGGGACAGGGAGGTGTGGGAGAGGGAGGCAGGGGAGGCAGGCAGGGGAGGCAGGCAAGACAGGGAGGTGTGGGGAAGCGAGGCAGGGGAGGCAGGCAGGGGAGGGAGGCAGGAGAGGGAGCCAGGGACAGGCAGGTGTGGGGAAGGGAGGCAGGGGAGGAGGCAGAGACAGAGAGGTAGGGAAGGGAGGCAGGGGAGAGAGGTAGAGACAGGGAGGTGTGGGGAAGGGAGGCAAGGGAGGGAGGCAGGGGAGGGAGGCAGGGAAGGGAGGCAGGGGATGGAGGCAGGGGAGGGAGGCAGGGGAGGGAGGCAGGGGAGGGATGCAGGGGAGGGAGGCAGGGGAGGGAGCCAGGGACAGGCAGGTGTGGGGAAGGAAGGCAGGGGAGGGAGGTAGGGGATGGACGCAGGGGAGGGAGGCAGGGGAGGGAGGCAGGGGAGGGAGGCAGGGGAGGGAGGCAGGGGATGGAGGCAGGGGAGGGAGGCAGGGGATTGAGGCAGGGGAGGGAGGCAGGGGAGGGAGGCCGGGGAGGGAGGCAGGGGAGGCAGGTAGGGGAGGCAGGCAGGGGAGGGAGGCAGGGGAGGGAGGCAGGGACAGGCAGGTGTGGGGAAGGAAGGCAGGGGAGGGAGGTAGGGAGGCAGGGGAGGAGGCAGAGACAGAGAGGTAGGGAAGGGAGGCAGGGGAGAGAGGTAGAGACAGGGAGGTGTGGGGAAGGGAGGCAGGGAGGGAGGCAGGACAGGGAGGTGTGGGGAAGGGAGGCAGGGACAGGGAGGTGTGGGGAAGGGAGGCAGGGACAGGGAGGTGTGGGGAAGGGAGGCAGGGAGGGAAGTAGGGACAGGGAGGTGTGGGGAAGGGAGGCAGGGGAGGGAGGCAGCGACAGGGAGGTGTGGGGAAGGGAGGCAGGGGAGGGAAGTAGGGACAGGGGGTGTGGGGAAGCGCGGTAGGGGAGGAAGGCAGGGGAGGAAGGCAGGGGAGGGAGGTAGGGACAGGGAGACAGGGACAGGAAGGCAAGGGAGGGAGGGAGGGGAGGGAGGCAGGGACAGTAAGGAGTGGGGAAGGGAGGCAGGGGCAGGAAGGTGTGGGGAAGGGAGGCAGGGGAGGGAGGCAGAGGGAGGGAGGCAGGGAGGGAGGAAGGCAGAGGGAGGGAGGCAGGGGATGGAGGAAGGCAGAGGGAGGGAGGCAGGGGAGGGAGGCAGAGGGAGAGAGGCAGGGAGGAAGGCAGAGGGATGGAGGCAGGGGATGGAGGAAGGCAGAGGGAGGGAGGCAGGGGAGTGAGGCGGAGGGAGGGAGGCGGAGGGAGGGAGGCAGGAAAGGGGAGCCAGGGAGGGAGGCAGGGGAGGGAGGCAGGGAGGGAGGCAGGGGAGGGAGGCAGGGAGGCAGGGGATCGGAGGGAGGCAGGGAGGGAGGCAGGGGAGGGAGGCAGGGAGGGAGGCAGGGAAGGTAGGTGGGAACAGGGAGGCAGGGAGGGAGGCAGAGGGAGGGAGGCAAATAGGGAGGCAGGGATAGGAGTGTCATTATCATTATACACACATTAATAGTTTACTTAAGTCAGTGGTTTAACATACTTGGAACAACTCTTGCACATCTGGACATTATCTTAAAGATGTTCTCTTGCCAATAGCTTCTGTCTGTATCCTCTTGTATGTCTTCATTGGAACTGTTGTAGATCTTTATATTTGGTTTGGAAGCTTGCAATTGTGCTTCAACTTTAAATGCAATATCATTATCCTTAGGGCTATAAGTCAGGTAGATGTCATACTCTATGGGTACTGCCTGTTTAAATATAGAAAGGAAAAGATAATTCAGAATCAACAACATTAAAAGCATTTAACCTTTTCCCTGCAGATACATTAGCAATGTGCTGAATGATTGATAATTGCATAACAAATACACAATGCATGTTTTACATGTGGCCATGTACTTTTTGTAGAACAGTTCCACACAACAAATTGCTCTTCCACCCTGTAGCTACCATACAGAATGTTGGCCTCCTAATGAACCAATCTTCATATCTCTTGCTAGTACCATGGATCTGAGGCACAATAATTCATCAATCATGTGCTCCTGTGGACATCTTGTCCAGCCTCATTAAACAGCTAACTTGTATTGTGAACTATTGTATGTAAATTCTCACTTCAGTCAGTTTACATGTACATGAAGGTTGCAAACATATTAGAAAATGATTTTTTTTTTAAGTAAAAAAAGAAGAAGAAAACTCTGGAATGAAAACTCTAACCTAAAGTGCATAACCAGCCTCATTACCCAATTACCTTTTAATTGGTCATTAGTCACAAACTACAGGTATGCGTGTACATGTATATGTACATATAGAAGATTAAAAATACTTGAAATACTCACTATTGGGATCAACTGCTCCTTGTTATTGCAATCTTTTATGCGTGAAAACGCCTTCAGGATCTCTGGATCTCTTGTGCGCATTCTTATGACTTTGCCTTTAACCACATTGGCATAGAGCACAATCATAAGTTTTTTGAGAGGCAAACCCGCCTTCATCCACTTGATGGCTGCTTCCACCATCCCTGCCAGCATGGCGCGTTCATCACAGCCCTGTCAGTAGAAACAAAGACACACTCACAGATCAAACTCTAACAAGATCAATGGGAGACATGGAGATGTTTGGTGCACAGACATACCCAAGGTGTGCATGCTGAGCATACACATACCTTCAATGACTATATGCTTAGTTTATTTTTTTTTTTTTTTTTCCACAGCATCAACCAACAAAGCACATATCACAGAATGTACATCACAAGGAATGAATAGGCAAAATTAATAGGGAAATGACTGGCACATTAAGTGATAACTTAATATAAATAAACAATGAATGTGATACTGCAGAGGGACCCATCAAGAAGCACAGCTTTTAAGTGTTGGGCCCCATTGCAACACTTGCACTGAGCCGGAAAAGGAATGCTCATGCTAATTTAGACCGTAAACGGTAGGGAGAGGGCTCAATGCAAGTGAAGCAATCAATCAATAGAACACAAATCCTTAGTATTAACACAAAACACATAGAAAACTATACACAAGGACTAATTAGATACATTATACACTTAGCAGAGAAAACAAAAACGAATTTGAGGAATAGGCAATGATTGGGAAATATAGCGAAATATGTCGCCGTTAGATAGGAATGTGATTCAGCTATAAAAAAAAAAAAAAAAAAAAATAGAGCAGATAATACATGTCAACTTTAACTCTCGAATCAGAGATATGATTTCAATAGGTTAGATTTAAACTCACGTTTAAAGGTGGAGAGGTTTTTTGAGGTTTTAAGTTGGTCAGTGAGTGAGTTCCAAAGTTTGGGCCCCTCATATTTAATTGTTTTTTTAGCAAGTGTTGTTCGGGTTAATGGGATATGGAAGTCTAAGGCTTGGCGTGTGAAGTGGGTATGAACTTCATGGTTCCGGTTGAATATAGCATTAATTGCAGATGGTAGTAAATTACATGTGGATTGATACATGAGGGACCCAAGCTGATGACAATAGATGTCATTAATTTTTAAGGTTTTATGTTTCAGAAAGAGGGGATCAGAGTGTGCAAGAAACTCAGTGAAATTGATTGAGCGCAAGACCCGCTTTTGTAAAACAAGTATCCTGTTTAAGTTGCAGGCGGGACTGTTACCCCAGGCAAGAATGCCATAGTTGATATATGGCACAATTAATGTATTATAAAGAGAATTGAGGACAGTTGCGGGCACAAAATGTTTAATTCTGTTAATTACTCCAGTATTTCTGGCAATTAATTTACATACGTAATTAATATGTGGTTTCCAGGTAAGTCCAGAGTCAATAAGTATGCCAAGGAATTTACCGCAGTCACATTTGTTGATAACAGAATCATTAATTACCACTTCACCGGGTAGTTCACTAGCAGTATTACTAAACAACATGTAATTGGTTTTGTTGATATTGAGAGCTAGCTTATTGGCTCGAAACCAATTTGCAACGGATTTTAGTTCGTCGTTCACCGTGTCAAGGAGAAGACTAAGGTTGCTGTGTGAAAAAAATAGATTTGAATCATCTGCAAACATAATGTAAGAAAGTATATTTGATGATTTAGCAAAGTCATTAACATAAAGTATGAAGAGCAATGGTCCTAAAATTGATCCTTGGGGTACACCGTGGGATAAATAACATAAGTTTGAACAGTTTCCATCGAGAGAGACATATTGAGATCGATTAGATAGATAACTCTTAAACCACTCAAAGGGGATGCCTCGGATACCATAATATGATAGTTTGTGTAGCAGAATATCATGATCTATGGTGTCAAAGGCTTTAGAGAGATCAAGGAAAATCCCTAAAGGTGTGTTGAGCTTTGTCAATTGCACAGGAGACCTTGTCTATAAAATCAAGAAGGGCGTGAGTTGTGGAGTGTTTTCTACGAAATCCAAATTGTGAATTGTTCAAAATATTAAATTTATCTAGGAATTTCATAGTTCGAGCATAAGCGCATTTTTCGAAAATCTTGGAAAAGCATGTGAGTATAGATATTGGTCTGTAGTTGCCGATATTAGTTGGATCACCCTTTTTGTAGACCGGAATGACTTTTGCGACTTTTAGTTGTGAGGGAATAATACCAGTTAAGAGGGATGAATTAATGATGTGTGTAAGAGGTCTACTAATCGCAGTTATAGTTTTTTTAATTAGGTAGGTGCTAATTGAGTCGTGGCCAGAGCTTGTTTTGTTTCGCAAGTTGTTGACGATGTCAATAACTTCATGTTCGTCTGCCGGGACAAAAAATAGAGAGTGAGAATGAGGATTGGTCAGGTAGTCTGAGAATTTGCTGGATGAGTGACTGCTTGGGGAACCACTGGCAAGATTTGGGCCTATATTTTTAAAGTAGTCATTAAAACAGTTTACAATGTGAGTAGTGCTATTGATTAGTTTGCCATCTGAGACGATACCCTTTATTGCTTGGGAGGGTCTTTTTGAAGTATTCAAAACCGAATTAATTATTTTCCACGTATTGTGGATGTTGTTCTTTTCCTGTTGAAACTGACGAGCATAATAGTCAGTTTTTGAAGAACGTAATAGAGTGGTTAGTGTATTTTTATATTTAGTGTATTTGGTTTTATTTGGGATCATGGGGTGGGATAAATAGTAGCAATAGAGTTTATTTTTCCTTATGCTAACATAAGGACCCTAAAGTATCTCATAGCTTCATTGTGTGGCCAGATTGCACTTAATGTGCAGAATTCGCTTTGTTCAACTCTCTTCAATGAGACATTTGAGATCTTTGTCTTCTAAATCTTCTAAATTTTCCTCAATGCCCTCCGTGATCACATTTTTACAGAGACCCCATCTCGCGTTCATTTTAGAATACACCCACCGTGTTGTAATTTCTGTCAGAATTTAATTCAATTCAATCATATAATTATCCTTGTTTTTCAAATCTAATTTTGTCATTACTGTATTATTACGAAAAATCTGATAAATTTTTCATAATCAATTATTTTTCATATTAATATTTGCATACAACCTTGACTTATTAAATAGACCATTCTTCATAAACGTACATATTTTACTGTTTTGTCAGCCAATTAGTTGTGAGAGTCCCCTGACAGAAACTAGCTTCATTTTTGGGCAATCATATGGGACCTAACTAAAAAAATCTTTATTTTTTAGTTTAAATAGTTTTCCCCCTTTATTATTCTTTATGTGTGCAGTGTTGTGATGTGTAAAGTGGATATCCCGGAAAACAAAATATGATAAAAATTGCCCGGGCAGAATTACTGTAGTTAAATCTCTTATATTGTCAAAACTTACATCTCTCGTTTTAACCCTTCCAGACCCTTCAAAGTTGTTTATCAAGAACTTAAATTCTCTGTTGTTTAACTTCATTTGGAAAGGGTTTGATAGGGTTACGAGGAATCAAATGATTCAGAATTACAGTCAAGGAGGGGTTAAAATGGTAGACCTTTGATCCTATATTAGTGCCCTGAAGTGTACATGGATACGCAGGCTTCTACAGGGTACATGTACCTCGGGTGGGAGATTTCTATTTTTGAAACTATCCAACATTCAGAACTTGCTTCTCCTTGAAGGGGGTCATGTTCGTAATGCCCAAGCACTACAGAGGTCTACTCATCCTAATGGTTTTTGGATTGACGCTCTTACTGATTGGAACTCGTTTGTACAAAGTCACCAGACGGTTGAACAAAACGATACCCTTACTAACTTTCTGTGGTACAACCATCGCATTAGAATCAACCATAACTGTGTCCATTATAAGCACTGGAGCGAAAAGGGTGTTTACTATGTGTGTGACCTTTTAGACAAAAAAGGAGATTTTCTTACATTTGGATAACTTTACGGCTAAATTTAATGTGAAGACACATTTTCTTGAATTCGGAGGGATGATTAAGGCCGTAAGAAAGTCATTTGGCCCTGCATTGACAGATACAAATAGCGCAAGTATTTGCTTCCCTTTTATTCCATTCAACTTTAGGCTTTTACTGCAGGACAAAAAAGGTTCTTACCGTATTTATAACTGTCTAAACTCTTCCAAAAAAATATCACACAACTTTATTACCACATGGGAACCAAACTGAATGTTATCTTTACAAATTCATATTGGATGATTTTGTGCAATATTCCTTTTAGCATTACAAATGATACCAAGCTAAGGTGGTTCCAGTATAGATTAGTTCACAGAATTATTAGTGTGAACTCTTTCCTAGCTAAAATTGGTAAAAAAGATACTGCCCTGTGTACCCTCTGTAAAGCAGAGAATGAAACACTTATTCATATATTTTGCAAGTGCGAAATATCGTCTAGGTTTTGGTCCCTTGTGACGGACTGGTTTGAAGAGGCTTTGGATGTTAACTTTCACTTAGATGATATGACTATTTTATTCGGTACATGTGTAAAAAAATCATGGAGTGCTCTAAACCTGGTCCTTTTACTATGTCGCTTTCATATTTATAAGATGAAGATGATGAATAGCAAACCTTCCCTTACACTGTTAAAAGAAGATGTAAAACAATACTATGTTAAAGAAAAGTATATTTCATCAACAAATGGTTGGATTGCTAAATTTAATGGCAAATGGGACACCTTTGAATCACTGTGTCAAAATGAAACTTAGGACTAAGGACTGGTAAGCGAAAAGGTTCTTAAGTAATTTGTGTAATAAAAATATGATGTTTCGGATTAAATAAAACATTCCTCCGGGAAAAAAATGCCCGGGTTAAATCAAATTGATTCTCATGTAGAGAGAACTCAAGACCCAATAAAAGATAAACATGTTAAATATCTGAATAGGTGCTACAGCTGATAATGCTATTGCATCTGACTTAATTACACTTGTCTTTTTTTTTGCTAGGGTGCTAAGAAAAACTGATATAGTATGTATAAAGGACCAACATGCCAGGGTATCCCTTGCATGCAAACTGTGATGTGATCCACCTCAGTTTCCTTGGTGTATCTCCAATATGTGCCACCTCTGAGGTCAAAATCATGTTTGAGAAAATACACATGAATTTAATAGCATCTTAGCATGTGCAAAGGGCTATGAGTAGGATTACACAAGACAATGTCTCTTCATGGACATGTACATTATATAGTGCTTTTAAGTCATTCCCTTGACAATCTGTCACATACATATCCATTCAATACCCTAACTCATCTATGGTTGCCACCTCAAGCTCAAACAATTTCAGGAAGAACCAAGCAGCATACATTTATTAGTTTTATGAACTGTGGCCAATATGTACAATTTCTGGTGAAGCAAAGCCAAACACTGCTATCCATCTTAAAGGATATTAAATTCCTTTGCTATGTCAGATGTAGCCACTGTATCAGCAATCTCTCCTATCTAAAACTTCCAAAGAGCAACACAAAAGATGGCCCTTGTTGACCGATGATCATCTATACAGAAATCCCTTTCACATGCACCACTTCCAACGTTATTGTTTTAAAGGTGACAATAATGAATATTTAAAGATATAAGTCAGTACATATAAAATCTGTATTGTTTCTGCACAACCAGCTAGCACTGATAGTATGTGTATGTAATTTATATCTGATTTCCAATGCTTTAAAGAAACCACTTTGAATCTTGAAAACATGTTCCCAGAAATCACTATACATGTAGTAGAGTTTAAATTATTTCCATAACATAATGATAGACAAAGGACTCATCGACTGAAAGATTGTGAATGTTGTTTCCAGATCATTTAAGGCTTTTAATGAAGTCATTCAATGAAATGTAACTGTGAAATTTCAACTAACTATGAAAGGTTTCAACTACATGTAACTATGAAAGTGTTAAACAATTTAAAACAAACGAATGTTTTAACCAATTGCTTTACACAACATTACAGGGCCTAATTGTTGAAAAATGGCAAAGAAGATTTGACTAGGCCTAGAACGTGAGATCTCTGGTTTTGCATACCAGTGCTCTTCCATCTGAGCTATCCAGTCCTTAGATGGTGGCCTCCCAAATAGTCAACTAGTCCTTGCCTGGGTGGGGGCGCAAGTCAGAAGCATTTAATCATTAACTGACGTATACAGGTATGTTCAGGGATCACATCCTTGTTTTTATTCATATGCAAACAACCAATTGCTGTAAACATGGCTATAGCAGTTCGGGGATCACACAACATTGTTCCAAACAGTTTTTTCCTGTATTTGTTTTATACTTAAAATGCAGCATCCATGCACTTTTTGCTTCTAACTGGCAACTCCATCCCGACAAAGATAGCTTTGATATTTGGTAAGGCTGTCATCTAAGGCCTGGATAGCTGACATGGTACTTGTCTGGCAGATCACAGTGAGTTTCTGTAAACGGCAAGGCTTCTCAGCAATTCAATCTGGATTATGGCATTCCACAAGGATCCTGTCTTGGGCCTTTGTTATTCATTTTGTACAATAACCCATTGTTTGGAGCGCTGTATTCAGGATTTACGTGTCTGAATTATTAGCTAACGTTTTGAAGCTAAATGACAGTAAAACTGAATTCATGGTCATTGGTACCCACCAACACATGTTGCTGATTGTAAAGCACATTTGAACAGGTTTAATGGAATGTATATATAAATGATTGAATGAATGAACACAACTGTATTGATGAAATATTTGTGTGGAAGCATCTAATAATTTCCCACCAATGACATTCAAATCACACTAAACAAATTCTTATTATCAACAGATCAACAGCATTGTGGTTGGAATACCCTAGATGGCTAATAGATTGTTCACTAAGGGGTCGTTCAGACACCGTACTAAAAGTGGTCTATCTTCGGTTTAAACTGAAAAGAGTCTATCTAGTTGTGTCTGAACGGTCTACATAGACCGTTTTGGGTACTACAAACGGTCTATCTCAGTCCGCCGAGGAGGGGTGGACTAGACTATGAAGACCGGTCTACAAACCTTAACGTGTCTGAACGGTCTATCTCATAACCACATCCGGTTTAGGCAGATGAGCGGGTGCATTACATCGCCGGTGAGTAATGACACTGCCCAAACCGCGCGAAACACAAGGACGCGATGTGCATTCCACTGATTTTACGTGCACTCTTGCTAGCCAGACCTTGCTTTGTATTTTTGTGATCGTGCTTTCACCGTGCCGACCACCACGGGTAATTTCCGTCCACCACTCCTGGTGAAAAACAATGCTTCCGACCGGCACTGTGTTCACCCCATTATTTTCCCAATCTATATCATGGTTTCGGTAGTAAAAAAAATTGTACTTTTTTGTAGCGTAACCGTCTCGCTAATAGTTCTGGAAGTTCCGATCAGGCTTTAGTAGCACAGTGTGATCGTAGTCGTAACTCGTATGCAGCCATGCGGCCGCTGTGCACGTGCACTTTGCAGTATACAGTGTGTGCAAAGACGTGTTGTGTCATGTCACATGTGCCGCGCATAGGCTGGTTTCGGCCCTACTGCTCCTGCAGTGTCATTATGTCTTTACCTAGAGGCGGAAACCACACCTAGACTTGCCAACCTCGCTAATGTCGCGAAGGAAAATCGGTCATAACTAAAAATAATAGTAATACGCTACTTTCATCGTTTGTCTCCAAATGTTGTTTCCGCGGAGTTTAATATTATTCCCTTCGTTATTATTGTGGTATGAATAGAAGTATGAATAGAAAGAAGGGAATACAGAACGAGAACGACTTCTTTTTGGTGAAAGTTGAACCACCACTAAAAATACCTATAACACTGATGTCGTACATGTACGTGTACATGTACAATGTACGTGTACATGTACAATGTACGTGTACGTGTACACGTACAGTACATGTACGTGTACATGTACTGTACGTGTACAGGTACATGTACTGTATTGTGGGAACCCCCGTTTTCGACGCTACACGTTTTCGACGCTTAGCCTTCTAACTCACATCGCACTATGAAAACAACTCCGTATAACGATCTCAGACTTCGTATCTTACAGTTGGTTTCCTGCTCTTGTCCGTCACCGAAAATGTGGAAATTTAAGGCTTTTCCAGTAGGCCAAACTCGTGTTATTCAAAAAGTTGCTCTTTTGGGGTCTATTTTCCTAGGTACAAAATTGGCAGTTGCTTCGAAGCTCCAGTTTTCTTTATTGTTGGTCCCAAAAAAAATCTGAGTGTACCATAACAAACCCCAACATCCGTAGAAAAAAAAAATATCACGCAACTTGAGGCAGTCCGTTCAGGGTAAAAACTATGGAGCCTCCTATAGGGCGTCTCGCTTATATATTTTTATTTTTTTATTTTTTATTATTATTTAAAGACAAAAAGTAACATGGCCCAATAGGCTTTTTAAAAAAATGAAAAAAATAAAAGAGCAGCTAGAGAAAGTACCAAGAAGGAGGAAATGTGTCTCTTGAGTGAAATTTGGAAAGGTCATAACTGAAGAAGCAGTGAGAAAGAGGATTGTGGAGTTTTTTTTAAACGTCACAAAAGAAGACATCAACCAGACCAATACGTTTTAAGCATAAGTTATGAATGATTTAAGGAAAGTGTTAGAAGCAGTGTCGAAAAAAAAAACCCAAAGATGAACACAAAAAACATACAGGGAAGAATTTTACAGTGCCACACAGCATTTTGAGTTATTTTAAGAATTTATTTTGCGTTTGGCTGTACTGGGACACCTTACTAAACACCACTGACGAAAATAGGTGACGATGCTTGCTGCGCGGTGCGCCGCGGACGTCAAAAAAACCGGGTAATCTTACGGAAGTGACAGGCTTGATCAACCTTCTCTATGATTATTCTAATAGTCTGTGGTGTGGAGAAAGTGACTGAGACCTCTTTTAGTGTGATACTTTCGTCCACATTGTTCAGTTTGAAGAAAAGTCCTTATATCGTCGAAAACCAGTTATTGGAGGATACACGTACAGTACATACATGTATACGTACAACATGTACGTCCTTACATGTACACGGGCACGTTGCAGCGGGCCGGTCACGTTGTTTCGAGACTTGCGGTTTTTGTTTATAAAATCGCAAAGCGCGCGCTTCGTGTCAGTTAAGTGAAGTTGGGTTTCAGGGTCAAGCAACGTGTTTGACCTCTTAGTACCAGAGATAGACCGTTTTCAGTTGAACTCACTGAGTATGAACGCAAGGGGTTTGCAATGAGATATTTACCTCCCGCTGTGACCGCAAATGATAGACCTTTTTCAGTCTCCGTAGTACGGTGTCTGAACATAGCCCAACTCTTATCCTACCACTACTCTTAATCATTAGTCCCTTTGTCAAACAAAGGATTTTCCACAAATCTTAATACTGTTAATTATCTGTATTATGGAAGAGCACTGGTAAGTTAATCCAGAGGTCCTGGTCCAGTTAAAGTTTCCTTCACCAATTTTTCAATTTGTTCAAAAGTTTTCAGTCAGTTTTTCCTTTGTTAGATTGTATTATATTCAATTAATTAACTTATCCATTCTGACTCTCCCTTTCATTACATTATGAGTATATTGACTTACATTTAGACTGGACATAAAAACATAGAAAAGAAGTTTGGAAACTTCAACATGCACTTTTACCTGCCCTCCAGTATTAAGGAGTGGAGTAATAACAGTCCCAGGTTCATTGTTCAGGATGGGCACCAGGCAGCGGAACACATTACTGACCTGCTCCTGAGGACGACACATTCTACCCCTAAAGAAGAAATTTTAAGAGAACATTAAATGCTCAATTCTTTACATTCTAATCAAAATTCAAATAAATTGGGAAATAAACTTTACAAGTGTTTAAAAAATGCAAAATATATGTCAAATTGACAAACTTGTTCATTCCATGACAATTAAATATAAGTAAATATGAATTGAACATTTTCAATAAAATTATGCCAGATTAGCAGGGGGTCTCATAGGCTCCTGGTTTGTGGTGTGGGTCTTGTTGGTCCTAATGTAGTCTGCAGGCTTTGTATCTTTAGCTGTGGCAAATAGAAGCAGGAGCATGTATACTCATACTGTCATTTGCAAGATTGCTGCCTCAACCACTCTTTTGGGGCCAGAATGAAAGCTTCTTTGTTGGCAGGCATATTGAAACACCAAGAGGCCACCATTTATAGGTGCATGGATGTATGATTGTATAAGAAGTATAAGTGTGCATGTCAGAGTGTTTGGTTTGAGAACTTGTGGAGAAAGCTGCTGCTGAGTAAGCAACTTTCACACCTACAGCCACGTACACACACATGTAAGGTCACCCCTTGTTATGTGATTATAGTACAAGCTGATGGGATAAAGCATATTACACCAATGCAGTAGCATTTGCATAACGCACGACCTGCGCGCTGCGCGGCGCATGCGAGCATCTATGATTTCCCAGAATCACCAGAGAGGGCGGGCTTTCCGCCGAGTGTCAATCTAATGAGGCAAATATGAATATGCATGAGGCAGTTTATGAATGAATAACTGACTCCAGCTACCGTCAGCACATCCGGGACCTTTGTTCTTGAAAACTACAACCCTCTAGCGATTTTGTCAACGAAAAACTAAGACGATCGGTCGTAATAAACATGTCCTATGGATATTTTAATTTTGTCAACAATAATGACGTCACTAAACATACAAAACCAAACCTTTTGGATAATAAGTTCTAAAATCCTTCAACAAACATTGCAAACAGGCTTGGATGTGACCTTTGACATCATATCCCTCCGCTTTTCACCACTTGCACAATCAGGTTGACCTGCCTTATACAAGATATAGTCCGTCCAAAAGTTGGTTCCGCATCCTCTGGTTTAAGCTTAAGTGATGACGTCATCATTTCATAAACTTTTTGAAAAGTGTATTTTAACTGACCCCTCAATGGTTTTACCTCTTAAAATGCTACGAGGATCAAAAACAAGCATATTACAAAACACATATAGTTCCGGACCCAGTGTAGTAAGTACATTATAGGTATATTAATCCGCCAACCATCGTTAGTGCGTTTTGCATGTCCTGGATCTCTTATTATTGTCGTGCGCCGGAGGCGATGCGACCATGGAAATTCCTCTTTTTTGGTAATTGGGCTCATCATGCATGTCAAATATCATCTTATAGGGAAGTTTATATCTTATCCATTAATATTGATAGTCGTTTGATCACATATAAGCCTGCCCTTTATATGAAATTTAGTGATATTCATGGCGATCGATTGCAGAATCTGAACGATTTTTTTTTTTTTTTTTTAAATGGCGGACCTCGCCGTTCACAATAATATTCACGAAATAGATGCAGTACTATCGCGCGCGGATTTTAATTTTTATTATGATTTTGTTAAGTCGGATACCTTGAAGAAATACCTTTATTTCGAAAGATTCTTATAACTGCCCATTACTAATGCTTCCCTTCGGTGAAATTAACAGCCATCAGAAAGTGATAAATTTAATTTAAATAATAATATATATAAAAAAGTCAAAAATTAGCAGTTTGATTTTTTGAAGTTCTCAACTCGGTCCTTAACCAACTCGGTCCCAGTCAACTTTGTCCTTAACCAACTCGGTCCCAGTCAACTTGGTCCTTAACCAACTCGGTCCCACTCCCAGTCAACTCGGTCCCAGTCAACTCGGTCCTTAACCAACTCGGTCCCAGTCAACTCAGTCCTTAACCAACTCGGTCCCAGTCAACTCGGTCCTTAACCAACTCGGTCCGTAACCAACTCGGTCCCAAACTAACTCGGTCCAACCAACTCGTTCCATAACCAAATCAGTCCCGGTCAACATGGTCCATAACCACTCGGTCCGTAACCAATTATGTCCCAGTAAAATTGGTCCGTAACCAACTCGGTCCAACCAACTGGGTCCCAATCAACTCGGGCCGTAACCAACTTGGTTCGTTACCAACTTCAGTTGGTTACGGGCCAAGTTGGTCTAAACCGAGTTGACTGGGACCAAGTTGGTTACGGACCGTGTTGACTGACACTCAAGTAGTCGTACGGTTTGTGCACTAGGACGACAGGTGTTGGCCAGATATTTTGGAATCTTTTCCTTTTTTGTATTGGAATTCAAACGCAAAGGAGTGAACTCAGTTTCATGGGAAGATAGGGTGCGGGGGCATAGCCATGATTGATACCAAGGAAATTAAAAAGTGTGAACTTGAAGAGATGATCTTCTGTCTGGTCATGAATGTTAAGAATTCAGCTACAGTCACGTCACTCATGGCGTTCTTCCTCCATTAGTCACTTGACAAGATTTGGCCCCAAGATATAAATGGAATGTCAGTTTAATTTCTTTTGCAAATGAGTCTCACACTGAGTTTCTTACAATTCCAAAAATAATGTGAAGGCTAAGCAGTGGAATTGTATGGGAGTCATTGAAGTGATTTTCAATAAATCATAACAAATTCATTATCTTGGCCTACTAAAAATTAGATTCAGATCTGCAGTGTGATATGGCCCAGTCGTGTGCAAACTGCTATTCTGTAAAAACATTAGCAGCACTTCCGATCTGGAATGTGCCAAGTCACACTTTATCATCATCATTTAATTTTTAATGGCCATTTAGCTTCCCCCATGCAGTGACAAACTTTCTGTGTACTATTTAATATGTGTAACCCGAGTTTAAATCCTGCTTAGGCCAAATCTGGATTGTTGTTCTGGGGTTTCCTCCCCCCCCCTCATTTTATCCTCTCTACAGGTTTCCTGGTTTATGAGCTATGTCCAGTGCATTTTTTTGGGAATCCTTGGCAGACTAATCAGTAAATATGTGAATCAAGATTCCAGCTTAAGTCTCATTTTCCATGACTGGGACTCAGACTCTTCCCTGCGGACTCAGACTTGGACTGTGACTTGAGACTCAGACTCATAATCTGTAATTCAGACTCGACCCTGCGGACTTGGACTGTGACTTGAGACTCAAACTCATAATCTGTGATTTAGACTCGACCCTGCGGACTCAGACTTGGACTGTGACTTGAGACTCAGACTCATAATCTGTGATTCAGACTCGACCCTGTGGACTCAGACTTGGACTGTGACTTGAGACTCAGACTCATAATCTGTGATTCAGACTCATCCCTGTGGACTCAGACTTGGACTGTGACTCAAGACTCAAACTAATGAGATGTGACTTGGACTTGATTTTGGGTGACTCAACTTCAATACAATCAACAAGAAGTTGGGGTTAATCAACAATAAGTTCAATATTCACTGTAACATGGAAAGACGTAAAATATTTTACAAATGGAATAGAAAAATCTGTATGACGGCTTGATAAAAAAGTGAAATGTTGAATTCAACTGCAGTGTCTAACAACTCAGGTAGTGGTGTGACCTTGTCTCGCTAATGAGGCGCGAGCAGCTACCTGAAGTTACAAGACAAAGCAAGGGATTATCAGGGCCATCCACTATGACCTCAGTCCTAGTGGGTGACCCTGATTTGTTAACAGTAAAATATGTTTGTGTTTTCGGATGTTTAAATTTTTAAATTTTAATGTTTGTTTTTTCAATGATGGCTTGATAAAAAAGTGAAATGTTGAATTCAACTGCAGTGTCTAACAACTCAGGTAGTGGTATGACCTTGTCTCGCTAATGAGGCGCGAGCAGCTACCTGAAGTTACAAGACAAAGCAAGGGATTATCAGGGCCATCCACTATGACCTCAGTCCTAGTGGGTGACCCTGATTTGTTAACAGTAAAATATGTTTGTGTTTTCGGATGTTTAAATTTTTTAATTTAACTTTTTTTATTATTTTTTTTAGAGCAAAACAACATATTTACAAATGGTGTAAGTAGTACATTTAATTTCATGCGACAGAGATGACCCAAAGAACACCTATACTCCTAATTACAACTTGACTTGAAGGGCAGCACTTTTAAGTTGTTGTACCCCAGTTGATCTATTCACCCCAAATTCTTGAACAACACGTTCCTCAAATGTCTTAAGCCGGTTGTTTTCTGCTTCAAGTCTTCCTATTTGTTCTTTCATGTTAGCAATTTTCTCTGAACATGCTGTACTAGTGCAAGGCGCATCAATTTCTCCCACGGCATGCCCAGCCCCCTCTTCCTGTCCTTTCCTACAAGTACGTTTTCCCCCTATCTGACGCTTGGCTGAGTTCAGTTTGCTGTCTACACGATGCTCGAATGTTAGTGAATTGTCTTGCCGAAATGATTGAACGCACGACATGCACGAATTACACAGAAACCCCTCCCTCCCTTCCTGAAGTAAGAAACAGCTCTGCAATTCATCTTTAAAAATTGTAGTCGCATAAAATCTACTACTTACACCAGACTTACAAATACAACACTTCTTTCTCTCTGAAGGCATTTTTAAATGATCTTTAGAAAATGTGGAAATATCGGAGGTTTGTCACAGCAGCGAAGTCGGCAGAATAACACGCATGTAATGGTTTATTAGAAACGGTCACAATCCTAGAATCAAGACTGTGCATTGCTAACGTCAGCTACGCGGTGAGGACAGCACCATACTATTGCAGGAACTCGCATGGACAATGTTGAACACAGAGGGCGCGCAAACAGATGGTGCGCTGCGCGCAGGTAGTGAACGAGGTCCAATTGGGATCAAAGTGCCTCAAAATCATTGATACAGATCAACACTTTAGTTTCTATGCCAGTACATTAAGACCCTTGGGGATGAAAAGACAAATTGTATCATTGGCTAATACATGATGAATCTGGGCTCAAAAGTTAAACTGTGCCAGAACAACAAAAAAGGATTCTTTTTGTCATTGGGATTATACTATCAATAGTCAATACCAACGACAATTAGCTTGGCAAGTCTGTCCTGAGATGTTTGTTGCATGCAGTGGGTGGGTGATGAGCTGTGCACGAGGAAAGGCAGCAAGTTCTGGGTACAATGCAGTTGTTTCCTTTTTTCTAGCAGACTTGCTCATTTTGAAAGCTTTTCAACTCCTGATGTTTTGATCCTAGCAGGACTTTTCTCAAAGGCAGAATTCATTCATTCTGCACTTGAGAAAGGTCCTGCTAGGGTCGAGGTAATTTTAGTCCATATAGGCAGTTTGCAATTTTTTTGCATATTACTGTCTTCAAATGTGCAGAAAACTCAGTCGTTCTTCACCAAGAAAAGAAAAGAAAAGGAAAAGCCATATGTTGTGTCCCCAGAGACATAGGTTTCTAGTTTGTTTAATACCGCTGTTTGAAACATTGAAACCTCACTTGAGCCCATTAGTAGTACATGTACTGCTACATCACAATTGTAAAGAACCCTCATGTGACCACTGATATCATCATGGCATGCACACCAGGCCATGTTATATAGAGCTCACCCATGGCACACCAGGCCATGTTACATAGAGCTCACCCATGGCACACCAGGCCATGTTACATAGAGCTCACCCATGGCACACCAGGCCATGTTATATAGAGCTCACCCATGGCACACCAGGCCATGTTACATAGAGCTTACCCATGGCACACCAGGCCATGTTACATAGAGCTCACCCATGACACACCAGGCCATGTTATATAGAGCTCACCCATGGCACACCAGGCCATGTTACATAGAGCTTACCCATGGCACACCAGGCCATGTTACATAGAGCTCACCCATGGCACACCAGGCCATGTTATATAGAGCTCACCCATGGCACACCAGGCCATGTTACATAGAGCTCACCCATGGCACACCAGGCCATGTTACATAGAGCTCACCCATGGCGCACCAGGCCATGTTACATAGAGCTCACCCATGGCGCACCAGGCCATGTTACATAGAGCTCACCCATGGCACACCAGGCCATGTTACATAGAGCTCACCCATGGCACACCAGGCCATGTTACATAGAGCTCACCCATGGCACACCAGGCCATGTTACATAGAGCTCACCCATGGCGCACCAGGCCATGTTACATAGAGCTCACCCATGGCGCACCAGGCCATGTTACATAGAGCTCACCCATGGCACACCAGGCCATGTTACATAGAGCTCACCCATGGCACACCAGGCCATGTTATATAGAGCTCACCCATGGCACACCAGGCCATGTTATATAGAGCTCACCCATGGCGCACCAGGCCATGTTACATAGAGCTCACCCATGGCACACCAGGCCATGTTACATAGAGCTCACCCATGGCACACCAGGCCATGTTACATAGAGCTCACCCTTGGCACACCAGGCCATGTTACATATACAGCTCACCCATGGCACACCAGGCCATGTTACATAGAGCTCACCCATGGCACACCAGGCCATGTTACATAGAGCTCACCCATGGCACACCAGGCCATGTTACATAGAGCTCACCCATGGCACACCAGGCCATGTTACATAGAGCTCACCCATGGCACACCAGGCCATGTTACATAGAGCTCACCCATGGCGCACCAGGCCATGTTACATAGAGCTCACCCATGGCGCACTAGGCCATGTAAAATAAAGCGCACCAGGCTTGATCAAAAGTACGCACACCAGGCCAGAAAGCAGAACGCATGACCAAACATCTTTATAACAACAATCAAGGAATAGAACACCAATACTGAAATGTCAAGACTTTAAGGCACACAATTTTCCCCCGCTTAAGGCTCCATATAATAATAGTTATGGCAGGAATGGCCCCTAGTGAACCTCCAGGGCAGCATTAGAATGCCTGCCATCAAAGTTTAACATACCATAGTAGCACCTGTAATAAAGACTGAGCAAATATTACCTACTAGACTACATCATTAGCCAAACTGATCTGTGTACTGGAAAAAGTTTTCACCAATGCCTGTCAAATTCCCGACAAAAATACGCCCTATAGGCCTAGATGAACAAAGGAGCATACTATGGTGGAAAAAGCCAATGGACAATAAAGCAGAAAGAATATTAAATCAATCAAGGACAAGAATTCCCCTGACTGAACTGACAGGAGGAATAGTGGTTCCTGGTAAGCACTGAGCACTTCAACGGTTGTGGACAAAATTGTTCCCCGACTGAACCGACGAGTGGAACAGGGGGGGGGGGAGGGGGGGTTCTGTTAAACGTCCAAGAGTATGTATCATATATTTGATCATTTAGTGATAAAATGTCTTTGCACTGTGTATATTATGCACATTCATGTACATAACATATTGTATCATTTTTATGATCACAAGTCATGTGACCTACAAAGCCAGTCACCAATCTCATGAAACAGAGCGTAACTTACGCCTAATATGTTTATGGCACAATACTTACAACATAAACTGATTGCGTTGCTGCGCTGTAACATTAATAAAACCAATTTCAAGAAAGTCAACTTAGTTCCACAGCATCGGCTTTTCACTTAGTTTTTATAAAATGTTGTGTACGAGGGTGACCGGTTGGGTCACATCAACAACTGTATGAAGTACACACGCTACATGAAACGTTCATTGAGAGCACATGCGCCATGGATATTTTGCACCAATGCAGACAATCGATATGAAAAAAAAAGACGGTTCATGTGTTCTTAATTCATTATTATATCAAAAACATTAAATTACCCAAATCTGGTGCTCAAAAGTCTCTTGTAAATTATCTATCTTCGACAATACAAAGTATCCACTCCCGGGAAAATGTATAGCACCCTGTATAATTCAGCTGTCATTGAGTGTATCCAAAGGATCTGCTCTCACAAAACAATCTCTCTTGCAATGTTCACCTTGCGCTAACTGCAGCATCAACGCAATTTTTATGACATACAATAGCAACAAATTATGCCACCTAAAGTTGTGGCGTAAGTTATGGCACATCTTATCTTAAGCCCCGACTTGAACCCAAAACCGAGTGCGTAATGTTTGTAAAATATGATATACAAAAATGCTGCAAACTGCTTACTGACTCAAATTACCAAAATGCAAATCTTAAAATTTAGTGGGCCTGACGTTTTGATCCTAGCAGGACCTTTCTCAAAAGCAGAGAAAGGTCTTTGAGAAAGATCCTACTAGGATCAAAACGTCAGGCCCACTAAATTTTAAGGTTTGTGAAATCTGTGGCAAATTAAGATTCACTGTGTGGAATACATGAATGTGCTTTTCTTATGGGGAGTCACCTTATACGTGACTTCCCATCGACAATAGAGAGGTTTTGCAAGTGAACGGATATGGTAAGTGCATCATCAATTATGATTCATCAATTATGACATCATACACTATTTGCTATCTGCTAAACGTGCAGGGATTGTCAGTGACCAATCAAAGCAGTTGTTTTATGCACTGGCACAATTACCACTTAGGTCCAATAAGATTCAGAGTGACTAATTAACATAAGTTCTTTTGGTGGCTGGATCGCATTGCATGGGTTACTTTTGTCTAAGCCTTTAAACAAGTCAAACCTTTTAAAAAAATAATTTGCCCATCACCTCCCCATTTGCCGCCATATTGTCTGGTATTGCTGATACACCCGTATAAAAGACATATACAAGTATTGCAAACATGTTAAATGAAAGGGGCAAGGGAAGGTGCAGAGTTTGCATTATTACCGCATGTTAAATGAAATACCACTTAATGTTTATACTAGTTATAGCATCCTTTTCCCAAAGTCAGTTCAACGGGGGATGAGAACTGCCCTGTCGTTAATAGTAAACGAAGGTCAAAGGACAGTGACCGGACTAGTATTTTCAGTGTTAACTTACTTGTATTCTTGTGTGACCCATTTGAACTTAAAGTGCACATTTATATGTTGGTAAATCATTGTTTTGATACACAGTGTATCACTGTATATTGCATGGTTCAGGCACTCTAGCACTCTGAGCTCTTGATGCTAAGAGCTATGTGCCTGCTGAGCTCATGGTGCCCAGATGGTCAGGCTTTGAAAATGGAATGACTGCTACATGAGATGGTATGGTCACCCACATGGTAAAGGACGATTTGTGAGAAAAATGAAACTTTCTGGCTGAGGCGTGCAGTCACAAACAAGGCAATAGTGTGTTGCTGTGTGCTTATTTGTCTGCTTATGAGACATTTTATCACTAAATGATCAAATGCTTTATTCTCAGGATTTGGCAGCTAGGTTAATACTTTGTACAGTGTCACATACACTGAATATGTTAGATCAATCCAGTTACTCTTTTCCTCCTTCCATACATAATGACATATATTGAGTGGCATGTGTCATATTTTGCACAATGTTGCAACTCACTGTGGTCAGTACAGGATCTTGTGCTTGTGTTGGGCAGTCAAACAGCTAACAGCTGATTGGTTAAGGAATCTTGTCAAGAATAGTAAGGTCACTAAGGTGGAACCATTTACCCCAATGTTGGGAAGTTTTTTTTATTTTTTGGTTTTACAGGAAGTCACTTTGTGTCAAAGAAAAAGCTCTGCCTTTGAGAAAGAGATCCTGCTAGGATCAAAACGTCAGGCACACTAAATTTTGAAAGAAAAAGCTTGGCATCTGCTCTTTACGAAATACAGCACAGATTATGCTGGACAGTTTCTATATAAGTATGCTGTGAAAAACTTGGTTGTATGAAATTTGGACATATAACTGTGCAGAAGATAGCTGTAGTTTAGGTAAAAAAGTTAAATAATCATTGTGCTGGATTTGGCGGGGGGAATACTTTTTACATAAAAGTAGTACCGGTACTTAAGCTAAAATGTCAACCCTTTGGGTTTGTGTGAAATTAGGTTTGGTTTGATTCAATCACTCTCAGTTTGAATTTATGGAAAAAACACAGGATTCTGAGCTGGATCCAATACTGAATATGCAAAAGGGGTTGGGCCAATCAGATTTTGAGTATTGGGACCAATGGTAGCGCCAGCAGGATCAACCTTTAACCAATTTGTTCCACTCGTCGGTTCAGTCGGGGAACAAATTTGTCCACAACCGTTGAAGTGCTCAGTGCTTACCAGGAACCACTATTCCTCCTGTCAGTTCAGTCAGGGGAATTCTTGTCCTTGATTGATTAAATATTCTTTCTGCTTTCAGTGATGGAAATAAGCGGGAAAAAATGATTAGCAAATAATGCTAG
Source organism: Luidia sarsii (assembly GCA_949987565.1). Classification (NCBI taxonomy): domain Eukaryota; kingdom Metazoa; phylum Echinodermata; class Asteroidea; order Paxillosida; family Luidiidae; genus Luidia; species Luidia sarsii. The sequence continues at coordinate 20,896,523 of OX465104.1, forward strand.
GCAAATTGTAATTTGATTAGCAATATGGTAAAAATGACTAGCAAAAATAAATGCAACAATAAGTCAGTGCATGGATCATTTCTTTCCTTGACAGACGGGATGCATGCTGGTGCATCGCTGTCCCACCATGTTTCCTCCATGGTTTGATGCAGTTGTCTCTTTTCAGGCTGTATGTACCTGCTGATTCCTAGAACAAAAACGTTGGAATAATTTCTGACCGCTTTGATTTTTTCCTCGTGCGACTGCAAAGTTCACATCAAAATTGCACAGGGCACCAAGGTCAACTCAAGGGGGCACCGAGGCCAACTCACTGTGGCATCAAAAGGCCAATCAAAAGGCCAAACCTTTATTTTACATGTCACCTTCCTTAGTTGTATACTGAAAAAAACCCAATCTTGATAGTTATTTTAATTGACCGCCTCAAATTCAATTTTGTTGTGAAGGGTAGAAAGATGGCTGCACCTAGGCTTGGGCGGTTTGGGAAAAATAAAAACAGAAAAAAAAACGCCGGACCCTCGACTCCATGAAACTTAAAAAATAACCTTTTTTTTTTTTAATGAAAAAAAAAATTAAAATTAAAAGAAAACTAAAGAAAAAACCCACACAATTCCAATGTTAAAGAAAGAACCCCATTATTATCCCAATCCATGTTTTGTTTCAGTAGTAAAATAAATAATATTGTACTTTTTTGTAGCGTACCGTCTCGCTATACTGTACTTCTGGAGGTTCCGATCAGGCTTGAGTAGCGCAGCGTACTCGTATGCAGCCATGTGGCCGCTGTGCACGTGCACTGTGCAGTATACAGTATGTGCAAGGACGTGTTGTGTCATGTCACATTGCAGCGGGGAGGGCTGGTTTCAGCCCTACTGCTCCTGTAGTGTCGCTATGGCATTACCTAGAGGCGAAAACCGCACCTAGACTTGCCAACCTTGCTAACGTCGCGAAGGGAAATCGGTTATAACTAAAATACGCTACTTTCATCATTTGTCTCCGAAATGTTGTTTCCGCGTAATTTAATATTATTCCCTTCGTCATTAATTGTGAAAGTGCTACAGGCTTCAATTTAAGGGTAAAATCGACCGATTTGGATGATGTTTACAGGGTAGGCGTTTTGCGGTCAAAAATCTTAGTCTACCTATGAAATCCGTAGCTGATGGGGAGTCTGGCCGCCGCCGCGCTTGCACTATCAACAGTATACAGTGTACTGTACATGTACTGGTCCTGTGCGTTCAACGCAGGATGGTCTTACGATGGATTTTGATTCGAACAAAATGAGAACCATTTTCTAAATTGTCTCCCATTTCGTGGAAAATGTATCGCATTTTGCGATGTGAATCCAGCTATCTCCATCACTGGCTTTTGTCCATTGGCTCCTTCCACCATAGTACGCTCCTTTGTTCATCTAGGCCTATACGGCGTTTTTTTTGTCGGGAATTTGACAGGCATTGGTTAAAATTTTTTTAAGTGCACAGATCAGATTGGCTAATGATGTAGTCTAGTAGGTAATATTTGCTCAGTCTTAATTACAGGTGCTACTACGGTATGTTAAACTTTGATGGCAGGCATTCTTATGCTGCCCTGGAGGTTCACTAGGGGCCATTCCTGCCATAACTATTGCCTGGTATGGTATGGGTGGTGGGTCTGATGTGCCCACAAAAAGTACATTTTTTTTGTAGCCAGTTTGCCCGTTTAAGATTATGGTATGTCATGTATGTGGCTACCTGATGGCTCAAAAAAGACAGATGAACTGTGGCACAAATCAAATCAAAACTAAACCATGGTGTTGTCATTTTTTTGTCTGCGAATAAACAATGGATATATGTACATGTACATTTGTACATGTAAAGACCACAAACATGCTGCCCTATATTGTTATGTATTACTAACACCCCACACAGCTATCAGCAGCACACAGCAAAACGGTCAGTCATTCATCTCACCTTCACCCCTAAACATACCTGTTTTCAAAGCAGAGCAGTTTCCTGAATGGCATTTCAGGGGAAAGAGGTTTGGACCACCAGCACATGTACGCATGACGCAAGTCTTCTTCTTTGTCTTGTGCTAAAGCTTTGATGCTCAAATTCAGCTTGGTGTGAAGGGCACCAACTAAAGTATGCGATACTGGGGAATAATCTGAATAAATGGACATAAAATATAGTTACCAGTGTAAGAACTAGTATGAATTACTTTCTACAGATTTGATTAAAAAAAATGTGGCTAAATGGAGAAAAGGTGGATTCCAGAAAAAATACATTATAAACAGAAAACATGATCTAGTGACATAACTTTTGTGTTGTAACAGTTTTTAATTGAGGTGATTGAATAATGAACATGATGTAACAGAGCCTGTAGTAGGTCTATTCCATGCATTCCTGAAATTGAAAAAAAAAGCCAAAACTAATAACTGAAGACATCTGAGATAAGTCTGCCACATACACTACAGGATCATTTTCAAGCAACAGTTGACATTGTTTGTTCAGCTCACAATTGCAACAGCAGTAAACCACCTTTGGCAATCCTATGCAGGAGTATAGAGTGACTTGTTCTCACCATGGAGCTATAAATATGGAAGGAGTTTGAATGAACCGCCAAAACCAATTCAGATGTGCGACCGCAATAAAGGCCTTTGTATCACAAGATCTGTTCCCGTCAAGGGAAGTGGTGGTCAAACAAACAAAGAAAGTATACAGTTGCAGTAGTTTTGAGACCATTAGTGCACTGCGCCAAGTTTGCCATTTTCTGCCCAGGATTCTGAGTTCACCAAAGTTTTTTTCATCTGAATCGGATCATCCGTTGCCAAGTTACGTTACATTTCATAAGAAGTTATTAATTGAAAGATTTTTTTCATAAGATCACATATTAATTTGAAAGCTTTCAGAAAGTTCCTAAGAGCAAACTTTTGTCAGGTTTTTGACAAGTACAAATTGTCTAAAATTTTCGTGCAAGAAATAATACCACCCGGTGACATCCAAAGTTTTTTTAGGGCTGAGAAAATATAGCATTATGACAACTATTTTCCATACAGTCAACTCCCGTTATAACGAGCTCGATTATAACGACAACTCTGTTATAACGAGCATATTTTCAAAGTCCTGATCAATTTGTGCACATTTGTATGGAGGAAATGTTTGTGTATAATGAACACGCACGTTACGAGACTCCGATTATACTTATAATGATAATTTTTGCCGACCGAACACTAACAAAAGCATGTTCTGGACCCATTTATGACGACTTCTTTTGTAAACTACGGGCGCCGCGGCGTGTCAAAAACCAAACCTCATTCAGGAATCGAGTCTTTCAATGCCCCATGCATGCACGCAGTGCTGTGGTTTCATGTGAACGTTGTTTCATCTCGCCGATAATGGGACGGTTTGTACGGTGGCCCAGAAGGGAAATCGTAAATCCCAAACATCTGCGGTTAAAAATCCCCCTTGCGGTTTCAGACAATGGGGCTTTTAGGGGATAATGAGCGCATGGAAGATTTGCTCCATATTGTTTAAATCAACAGTGGGGAAGTAAACTGCTGCTGGTAAATGCTCCTAAGTTTGAAATCCAAAGAATAATAATTCAGAAGTATTATTGGGGCGCCCTCTCTTGACTGATTCAAGAACAGCAGAACGAAATGTCTATCGTTTTTTTTATCGGAACATTGTGTGTGAGTGACGGATTTACGTGCTTAAAGTTTCCATTGTGTCCGGATTAAGGTCGTCAAATATACCATGGAGGAAGATATTTTCAACCTTTGTTTTATTTATTTAATTTACCAGCGTTTGTATTCCAAAATAATGTGAAATAATCTACATTGCATTGGCTTGAGTCCGGATGCACGGTACACGATTGCAATACACACGGCCGGAAAAAACACGTGCACGTACAACGATTGACGTCGGCTGTGCATAACCAATGGGAATAACTGCGCTCTGGTTATAAACTTATAATGAGGTTCCGGTTATAACGAGGAAATTGCGAAAGTCCGGCCAACCTCGATATAACAAGAGTCGACTGTAAATACCCAGCATTCCATGTGAGGGTCAGTTTGTTCGGCGACCTTGCGTAACCAAATAATGCCATTGAGGCCTGTCTGCGGTTTGTTCTCATCAGCTACCAGTCTATTATTGTTTGACTGCAACGGTGTGGGAGTTTGTCCCTTTGATCCACTGGTCATTCGAACTCCTTCCTTATTATAGCTCCATGATCTCACTACCAATAACAATTGGTTGCTCATTGCCATCACTCCTGCCGGCAGGGTCATCATCTGAGATCAACGCAATTGTTCTGCTGTTTTTGCAATCATTGACAAACCCATTCTTACAGTCATGAGAATGTTTAGTTAATAAACATCCAGAAAGTGGGTCTGCTGAAGAGACTGCTCCCATGTGAATTTGATTTGAACAAATTCATTGTAACTTTAAAACATTAAGAAATAATGAAACATATGTATGGCCAAACAAAATTTGACAACCTGACAGGAAATTAACCTGCACCTGTGGTTTTATTTACACGGGGGGGGGGGGTACCCCCAGAACTGTGGGGTTCTACGTCGTCCGCTGCTCTCCCGACCGGAACCCCACAGATAACTAGGCTTTTTCCCCATAGGCTTCTGTGTAATGTTCACAAGTGCTGTGGCATAGGGATCAGCAGGTTCAGCATAACTCATAAAATACTGCTTCATTTGGCCCAAGATTTCTAGCAAATGTGGTTTACATACCACGCACCTGTGTGCAACTGTCCATTTGGCGAAAATGTGTCGATTTCCCCCCAAAAATGGGCGAAAACCTCCCGGTTTGGTTGCAACATTCAAACGGCAGCTCCGTAATTGGCAGTCTGGTCCCTGTAGTACGGTATAGCGCCTTGCTGCGAAGACATACAGGGGACCAGACTGCCAGTTGCGGCGCTGCCGTTTGGATCTCCCGACCAAACCGGGAGGTTTTTGCCCATTTTTGGGGGGAAATCGACACATTTTCGCCACATGGACAGTTGCACACAGGTGCGTGGTATGTAAACCACATTTGCTAGAAATCTTGGACCAAATGAAGCAGTATTTTATGAGTTATGCTGAACCTGCTGATCCCTATGCCACAACACTTGTGAACGTTACACAGAAGCCTATGGGAAAAAAGCCTAGTTATCTGTGGGGTTCCGGTCGGGAGAGCAGCGGGGGTACTCACACTCAATAGTAATTAGTATTACCTAATAAATGAGTAATGTATCTAGCCTCCTTGATGCATTAAGCAGGGTCCAGATACTTGATACCCTTTGAATTCAATCAAAGATTACTGAGGGTCCATGGAGCCTCGATGCCTCCCAAATTTGATGATTTTAAAATATGGTTTCAATAATTTGTACAGAAAACACCAAAAACATTAACAAAGATTGCTAACACAGCAGCTACTGTAGCTAGGCCTCATGCTGGTTGTGTTTCTTAAAATCCTAATTTGATTTAGATGAAAAATATTGATCACAAACTGGAAAAAGAATAGTGGTCAGCACTTTTGATTAGGCAGCTTGACTAAATTCCCTTCATTCGCCCATGAATGTTATTACAGCTAGTAGTAGTACAGGTGTCAGTCAACTCGGACCGTAACCAACTCGATAAGCCCGCTAACTTGCTATGGCAATATGTGCACACACAAATCGAGACCGAGTTGGTTACGGACCGAGTTTGACCTGAAACCCAGTTAAGCGAAAATTTTAAATACGCCGCCTTTGTACAATTGCTAAACGGTAATTCTAAATGGTAAACGGTAATACTATTTATGATAATTAATATAAGAATACAAACTGAATACTTACCTCCAAAAACAGATACACAGAGTACATCAGCCTTGTGTTTGAGGTCCAGTTGAGTTATATCGCCCAGACACAACTCAATAATGCGTTGACCAGACTGCGTGTTTACAACAAGCGAGTCTGCAACTAGGAAACTTGACATGTTGAATTCCGACTGTGGCAATCATGAAGTGGGAAGCAACTATTTCAAATAGGATGGTATCTCTAGGGTAATTTCTCATCTAACTGAGCATAATAAAGTAGTAAAAAGTGTATCACACAAAGGCCTGTACTGTGACACCATGGAGGAAGGCGAAGCTTGGCAATGGTCAAACTTTTGAAGTAAAGTCTCGATGCCAGTGCACTGAACGTGTACACGATCAAGTACTACCATTACCAAGGAGGTATTACTATTACTAAGGCGAGCTCGCCTAATACCTCCTTGGTACTACTCAGTCTACTTCCTGTTTATAAAGTGACCCGCATGCGCAGTAACGATATCCTTCCTATGATGTGTTAGTACTAGTTGGTGATCATAGTGGCCGTTTACGAAATGAAGGCATAGGCTCGGGCTTAAGTTTCGGTCATATTTATCATTTTATTTTAATCGTTATAATATCACAGGCATCTAAAAACAAGCGTTTGGTCCCATGTTTTGTCAGACGGAGACAAAGCCCGTGCATAAGCCTTCATTTCGTAAACGGCCATACTACTTGTACACATGTATGGTTTCGGTGCCGGTTGTGGGGTTAATGAATTTGATGTACCGGTATATTCGTATTGTTTAAACTTGTCTGATCTGTTTTTAGGATTGAATGACTGGTGTTTTATATTTGATGTTTGTAATCTAAGGATTTTTCGTCTCTTTTGAGCACGTGTGTTATTCTCACAATTTAACGTGCATGTATATTTATTTTTGTAATTGCATTCGTAATAGTGAACTTAATTTGTACTTTTAGGAGACGTAAAACTGTTTTTAATGTAAAGCGCCTTGAGCGTCAATTTTTGGTGGATTTTGGCGCTATAGAGGAAAACTTATTATTATTATACTTACTAGATGTGTGATATGCCATGGAGCACGATAAAAGCTCCAGGTGTACGACATGTACAACTAGTACTAGGCTTAGCTTAGTGTTTCCATGGAGGAAGGACCCCATGATACTTCATCACCCAGTGTGTAAACCTGCTAACACACTATAACCTGCCTAAAATTGCTGAATAATAGTGAAACCGAGCACCAAAACGCACCTCAGACGAGGTGATAATAAATGTCGTACTATGGAATGTGTTTACAACTGTTCCCGCCATGTTAACGATGTATTGTTTCTCCATCGTCAAGCTATATGGGCCCAATCCCTGTATTTCTTGTCACCGTGTTTTCCCTCGACTGTGGTCAAATCTCTCTGACCAAATTCGCAATGTTATTGTTTTACAGTATTTTTCATCTTTTCTTGCTCTTTATGGGTGTGCTCTCCTCAACGGTTTATCCAACTATACTTGGCTTCACTGTATTTTTTTAATCAAGTAATATTTGTTCTATTGTTTCCAAATAGTTATTTATTTATTCAATTCTTTTTTTTTTACTTCATAGACTTTATTCTCTGCTTGATGCGGAGTGACATGTCACTGCATGGCCACAGCGATGGCTATTGTAGTGTTTATGTCTCTCCCTTGCCCATCTTGTAAGTAATTGTATGTGTTGTAAATTGAATGGCATGAATGAAAATTGATAACAAATGAGATTTGAAGGTTTGCATGGTGAGAATAGCAGCATTAATAGGTTTGCGGTGACACCATATGTAAATTCTCTTTTGTGAGTATGCAAGTAATTACTAATAGGCCTAATAGCTTTATAGCTAGGCGCGCACTGGCGGTCGCCGCTTACGCAGTGTCCACGTTTCGCCACGACTTATTTCATGCAAACTTGCATGAGTTGTTCTCTTTTATAAAAAAAAAATGTAAATAATGATAGCCTTAGGCCTATATCTTCGCTTATTATTTCATTCACAGCTATGTATTGTTTCTACGTAAATAAATACAATTTACTTAGGGGGCCTAGGCCTATAGCAATTTCTACTAAGTACTAAAATGAAGTACATAATTATGTAGGCCTATGGTCAAAATGTGTTACCACTGTCCGCACTTGGACTTTCGATAGGGGAATTTGTTTACCGAGACCGTGGTAGAACTATAGAAGTAACCAAGCTGGCCGGGTGCTTGAATTTCCATAAGTACGGTACCAAACTTATGTGTATAGGCCTAGGCCTATGGAAGTGACTCTGGCAATGGAATTCTTCGCTTGAATTCTTTCTTTGTTTTCGTATACGAAACAATTCTTCATTGTAGATCTCTAGGAGAAATCAAGAGCGCTTGCTGCTTCGAAAACAAAAACTAACGTCTGACAATGATGACATCGCTATCTTGCCATTTGGAGATTTGGGTCCCTCAACGAGTTGACACGAACACTCTGCGATTAAGCTCTTTAATTGCTGCAGTTTTAGCAAAAGATATTGTCGGCGTAGCTGTAGTAACCGTATAACTCCTATCCTCCCGAGGGTCGGCGATATGACCTCCGAAGGCTGTAAATGAATCGTAAATGGATTGCATTGATGCACTGAGCATTCAGTGTTTACCACGTCGAAGAAGGGCAAAACCTCTTTGAATTACATTCTCCTCGACGCAAACATCATGTTATATCTTTGATGCATTGATGATGTGGATCGTGATATAGGAGCATATCGGTCTGGTAAATCTAATGTGTAATTTTTAAAGAAAAAAATGTAAATGGAATCAGTCGAAGACGATAAATATAATAATCGGAAAATTGGTCGAGCTCTAAATGGGGAGACAGTGCCGTTGGAAGTGGCCAAACCACCGAATAGATATCAAATTTTAATGCGAAAGATTATGAGATTACCATCGACGAGGGTATGAACGATCGAGGAAGCAGGAAGATCCTCTGGGAAGTGGAGGGATTATTTGTACACAACTACCGGTACATTACAAATATTCACCAAGTTCATTCATTTTTTCATTCATTCATTCCCTCGACTGGATAGTCGTCGGGGGATCTGAGCGCAGATGAGGCTGACATCTTTTGCCAGGCGGGTCTATCGAGCACTGCTGTGAGGAGCTCAGGCATAGTCAGGTCAGTCCAGGTCTTCACGTTGTCTGACCAGGAATTGGGTTGACCACCATGCCTGCCTGCGCCCACCCTCGACGGTTCCTTGCATGATGGTCTTGCAGAGGCTGTTGTGCCGAGTCACATGACCATAACAGGCTAGTTTCTTTCGCAATTGATAGTGGAGAGGAGATGTTCTTGGGTGCCGACGTGACTCTCATCCCTGAAGCCAGACGAATTCGTTGGTCTTGTGTTCTCGGTATGAGATTTTCAACCGTCGTCTCATGCACTTGCTTTCGGGCATGGTCTTAGCAGACAAGGGGAATATCACTAAGAACATAATACTTAAAATTGTACGCTAGGTTGAACCGATTCTAATGCAGTCATCCCTGGAAACTTGTAAATGTTTTTTTTCGGATATGTCGAAATTGTCTTAGTCTTATTGGTTTATAAATGTTTCTGTATTTTGTGTTATTTTCCATATCTTGTAATGTGTAAAAACAGTTATTCTAAATGTTTATTTCAGTTTCACCGACTCCCCAACAAGTTGTGTGCATTAAAACCAGGAAAGCAAGACGACTGTGTCCAAGATCCCCTCCTTTCGTCGTTGCTGTACATGAGGATGACAACAGATGATAAGAATAAATTCTACGACGAACTCGAGACAGCCATCAAGAAAGTTCCACTGAAAAAGAACTCCTCTACATCCTTGGTGACCTTGATGCTCGAGTGGGCACCGACCACGACTCCTGGCCTTCCTGCTTTGGCCATTTTGACGCAGGGAACATGAATAAAAACGGTCAGCGTCTCCTTGAGCTCTGCTGCCATCACGAACTGTGTGTCAGCAAAACCTTTTTCGATACCAAACCACAACATCGAGTCTCCTGCAGACATCCAAGATCCAAGCACTGACACTAATCTGGACCTAGCTGGACCTAATCTTTACCAGACGTCGTAATTTATCCAGCATCACGATCACACACAGCTACCAGAGTGCTGACTATGACACAAAGAGGGTGCACCCAGCACCAAAACGGAGGGCAGACCACGCACCAGCGCCTTCCACGAGAAAGTGGATTTGCAAAGGCACTGGAAGCCTCCTTCCCAGGCCCAGCTGCTGCCAGTGCACAGGCAAGATGGGAGCACTTCAGAGACACCATTATATACTGCAGCCATGTCAACCTTCAGCAAGAAGGCCTGGAAGTCAGCGGACTGGTTTGAAGCACACTATACGGCGACCTCCTATATACCTCACTGGGAAAAAAAGAGACGCTGATTGCCTACAAGACCAACCCAAGTGTCAAAAACCTGCAAAAACTCAACAGGACGCCAGACGTTGTGCAAATGACTACTGCTCCAACTGTACCCCAGCATACAGACTGCTGTCGACACTGGCAACGTCAGAGGCATGTATGACGGAATCAAGCACCGGGTCCAACAAAGAAGACCAATATAGGAAGGTTTGCGGTGACACCATGTATCAGGTCTCTTAAAGGAAGAGGTTTGGTTCTGAAAAGAACCTGAGTGGTAACTCGACATTTCAGAACCAAACCTCTTCCTTTAAGAGACCTGATACACGGTGTCACCGCAAACCTTCCTATATTGATTCACCCACCATGCAAAGCCTTAAGTCTTATTTAAAGAAAACCAACCCTCCCAAGTCCATCACAGGCGAGATCATCCAAGACAAAGCACAACAGATGCAGCGCTGGGTATCAAGATCACTACTCTGAACTGTAGGCCAGAGAGAATCAAGTCTCTGAAGAGGCACTGGGCGCCATCGAGTGCCTGCCAGTCCCGGAGGAGCTTGACAACGAGCAGACGCTCCAATTAAGAGCTCAAAGTCAAAGTAGCGACCATATGTCGCTTGCCCCTGGCAAAGGCACGTGGAGAAGATGCCATCCCGCCAGTGGTCCTGAAATGCTACACGAAGGCTGCTATTCGAGCAACTGTAACAACTACCGTGGTATCTCCCTCCTTAGAATTGTCGGCAAGCTGTTCGCCCGAGTTGCGCTGAAGAGACTCCAAATCCTCGCCGAGAGTCTATCCAGAATCCCAGTGCGGCTTTCGTGCAGGCAGGTCTACAATCGATATATTTTTCTCCGTTCTCCGTTACAGGAGACATGCAGGGAACGACAGCCACTATACATGGCCTTCATTAACCTAACTAAACCATTCGACCTTGTCAGCAGAGGTGGCCTTTTCTCAATCCTCGCCAATAGGCACTGTTGTCTTCGATGGTTCAACCTCAGAAGCATTCAACATCCGCAGCGATGTCAAACAGTGTTGTGCCCTCACACCGACCCTGTTAGGCATCTTCTTTGCTGTACTACTAAAGCACGCCTTTGGCTCTATATACAGAAGGCATCTTCTTACGAACCAGGTCAGACGGGAAGCTCTTCAATATCTCCAGACTGCGAGCAAAGTCCAAAGTACGATTGAAATGTTTGCGGGACTTCCTCTTCGCTGATGACGCTGCCATCATCACCCACTCTGCTAAAAACTTCCAAAGACTCATAACTTACTTCAGCGACGCCTGCCAAGTGCCAATATTTCGGCCTCAATATCAGCTTGAAGAAAAGACATGTCACGAGTCAGGACGTGTACAGCCCTTTCACCATTACAATCCAATCACCAACTGGAAGTTGTCAATGACTTTGTCTTCCTGAACTCCACAATCTCCAACTCCCTCTCTCCGGACACCGATCAGCGGTGCTGCAGGACGATCATCCAGTGCGCAAACTCCATAGTCTCTCGAGACTGACGGATGCCTACACGTCAATCTGGCCATTGCTGCTGATGCTGTGACAATCCTCGTGCGGATTCCTGTAGTGCACGTGTCGTCCGTGGACAAGGTGGCCCCCAATTATTTGAAGTTGCTCAATTCTTCCAGTTGCTCGCCGTCCATGGTAATGTTGGCGTTGGCATCTCTCATGCTGTTCACCATTACTTTAGATTGTGGTACTGATCTCCAAGCCATAGGCGCCAGCTCGTTCAGACAGCTTTGTAGTCAGTTCTTGCAGGTCGATATCGTCTGCAAATCTGAGGTTACAGACGGGCCGCCCACTGATAGAGATGGTCGTGACATATCGCCATGGAGGGTCTCCTGCATGATCTTCTCCAAGAAGAGGTTGAATAGCGTTGGCGAGAGCAAGCAGCCTTGCCTCACGCCGACCATCGTCCTTAAAAGGTCACCCGCTTGGTTGTTGAGCAGCACTGCAATGGTGGCATTGTTGTAGAGGGATTGGGTCATCTGGACAAGTCCCGGCTCGATGCTGTAGCTCTTGAGGACGTGCCAGAGGCCTTGGTGCCAGACTTTACTGGGGTGGCTGATGAGACTGATGGTTCGGTGGTTCTCACATTTCCACAGGTTACCCTTCTTCGGCAGTGGTATAATTAACAAGGGAAAGGGTCCATTCAGTCCACCACTTCTTCTGCACCCAGATCTGCAGTACAGTTACTCAAGTCAAGGTTTCTCCTTCTGCTCTTTGTTTATAGGACCGGCAAGGCCAACACATTGATACCCAAGGGCAGTCTTGCAGGGGTTAGATGTGTGGTCCATGCAGGCCTTCAAGACAAAACGGCGGCGCTGTTTGAACCAGATTTGGAACAGCAATGGCCCGAGGGCCTTGTTGTGGAACAATCTGTGGTGTATTTGGCATCAGGCTCATCTTGCCCAGTGGTGATTCGGGTGAGAAATGGCACCAACCGTGACATCACTCTCCCACGACGTAGTCAACTCGGCAGGATAGAGCTAGTGCAGTCAGTCTCTTAAGTAGATGCGTCCGACTTTCTGGAGTGGAGAGAGAGACTGGAAATCAACTCAGTTTCTGATGACACCCCAGCAACATGCAATTGGATACCTCCTGTAGATCTCAGTCATCTCCCACCCTCTCAGAGGACTACAGCAGGGAAGGTCCTACGAGAAAATGTGCAGCATTTGCCAGGGACAATACAGACCTCGGGTGTATCAGAGACTTGCAGATGAAAATTCAACTTCACAATGACGAACCAGTCCGTAAAACGTACACTTCGATTCCAAGACCGATGTATCAAGAAGTTCGTACGTATTTGTCCGACCTCATCACCCGGGGGTGGATATCCAAGTCCACCTCATCATACTCATCACCGGTGGTCTGCGTGAGGAAGAAAGACGGCTCCTTACGACTTTGCGTAGACTACCGTGGCCTCAACCAGAAGACAGTCCCTGATCGTCAGCCAATCCCCAGAATTACAGATGTGCTCTACGGACTGAGTGGGAACAAATGGTTCTCCACTCTTGATCAAGGAAAGGCTTACCATCAAGGATTTGTGTCGCCAGAAAGCCGCCACCTAACTGCCTTCATCACACCGTGGGGTTTATATGAATGGGTACGGATCCCATTTGGTCTTACCAATGCCCCTGCGGTGTTCCAACGCTATATGGAACAGTGCCTATGGTATCAACGGTGACATCGCAACGACATACCTGGACGATGTCCTGGTCCTTGGTGAGAACTTCAAGAGCCATCTTGAGAACCTGTGGACAGTCCTGAGGAGCTTCAAGGAATATGGGGTCAAGCTCAGACCAAAGAAATGCAGTTTGTCTCAGCTTTGACCCTGTCGATGTTGCTGCAGTAAAGTCCTTAGTGGAAAAGAAGCCGACAACAGTTGGAGATGTGAGGGAGCTACTAGGGCTCTTGTGTTATTATCGGAGCTACATCAAAGGCTTCTCATCCATCGTCAAGCCATTGCATGCCCTACTCAAGTCTGAGCAACAGTTGCAGCCAATGGGTGGTCGGAAGACAGCCAAGATGAAGAACCAGACAGGACATCCACACTCTAAACAGAAAATAGAGTGGACGACGGAGCACCAATAGATATTGGAGAAACTTTTAGCACAGTCTGGGCTGCCGCAGTCTCAGCCAACACGGAGCCTCCATGGTGTGTCCCCTTCATTCTGTGACAACGTCCTGTTAACCAGAGATGATGTACAGCGGGCACAGAGTGAAGACCCATGTACGTGTAGCCAAGGTCATCAGCTATCTCCAGAAGGGGCGTCGACCCACTATAACGGCAATACTACCCGACACAGTTGCACTACTTCGAGAGTGGAACCACCTGAAGCTCAGCAACGGAGTACTCTACCGCAGAGTGAACACCCGCACCCAGATGGTCATTCCAGCTAAACTGAGACCAGTCATCTACCGAGAACTCCATGACAACATGAGTCACTTGGGTTGACCCCGATATTCAGCCAACAGCGACACAACAACCTGACAGCCCTGACACCACAGCAGAGGATACCGCCCCTTCCTATGGACCATACCACACAAGAGGTCCAGGAAAGACCAATCCGCGATCGGCACCCACCCAGAGTCTTTGGGTACAATCAGCTAGGCACATCAGCTGTTCAAGCCATGAATGCATGCAGTTCCTATGCACCAACATTCACAGATGTACCCAATCCGTATAGTCATCAAGCGTTGCCAGTGATGCCCACAGCGTGAATGGAAAACTACCCGTACCACCTTGGACCATCGCTTGTGCACGGTAATGTTGTCCAGCTGAAGATTCGTGTCCAGTGAAGAGGAGAAACCACTGCGCAGTGCTTAGTATATAGAAGGACCGTGAGCCCGCACCATGAGTACCTCCCGTGCGAGTACCGGACTCCCGAGGTGTCATGCTGTGATGCAAGGCCCACGAACTGTAGCTTCACTGGTACTTTCCTCCAATGTTCCATCAAACACCAGTTCCTGTCTGTTCCAGAATACAGGATCCCGAGATCCAGAGACGAGGAAGATGGACGTCATGAACCCATTGACCTCTCCCTCTACCAGGTTGCTGCATGAGAAGGAACCATAACGCACCTGCAGAGCCACCAGCTCTAGGAATGGACACTATGAACCGATCCTTGGAGGAACTGTTAATATGCCATTACTGTTACATTACTTTTGTATTTTGTCAAATGTTAGGGACAACATTTAATTTTGCAGGGGAGAGTGTAGAGAATAGGGAAATCGGACACCTCCTATATTCAAAATGGTTTAATCAATACAGCCGACTTTAGTAAACCCCCCACTCAGGAAGTGGAAGATGCCTGTGCTGGCAGGGGACAGGGGGATAGCCGCCTTGGGTGGTTCTGCTGGTCACTTGTGGCAGAGCCTGTGACCGGTTAACAGTACATCGTTACTCAAGACAAGGTTTCTCCTTCTGCCCTTCGTTTATAGAGTTTTCTCCAGCCCACTGTCCTACCCCGACGGGGCCACTACACGTTGTCCTTACCTGAACCCAATTTCATGCTTAAGCACCAAAATCTAATTGCACTGAAATGTCATGATTCGTAAGATCAGTTTGCCGACTCGAATTTCACCTTTGTTTCATACAAAGAACGGGAGGGTGGAATGCAAGTCCAAAGCAACTCATCTCACTCAACAATTCGGTCTGTAATCCTGCTTACACAAGGAAGACGTTTCATGCCATTTTAACAAAAAAATACGCTTAAGCGGCTGCATTAAATTGGCTCCTGGTGACTTTCCTGGCGTCGGCGATCGAATAGCTGCTTCTACTTCCTCTCTCAGGATTGGGGGGGGGGCTGTCTACTCCATTCTGTTTTGAAGGATCGACGGAGGTGTCCGGTTTCAGCTCGTAATTGTAGAGGCTATTGCAGTACGATCCGTCCACCTCTTCAGGACCTAGTCGTTATCAGTGAGAGGTTTGTCGTTTTGGTCTTCGATAACGGCAATTCTTGACAGGCTTCCCTTGGTCAGTGAGCGCCTTGATGGTGTTGTAGCCTGCCGTGCTCATTGCCAGACTTCATGCGCTTCTCAATGGCGTTGCACTGCTCTTCAATCCATTCTTCCTTTGCCTCTGTCATTTCCTTACTTGTTCCTTGCCTTTAATTCAACTTAATTTAGTCAAACAAATAAACTATGAAAAACCCGATTGTGAACTTTTGAAAAATGTGGTTTCTTGGAATGCGGGGCAGTAGATCAAAGTCCATTAGATCGCAGTACAAAAACCCTCACTTTTGAGGCGAAAATGTCCACTTCAGGTTTCCCAGTTCTTGTATAGCTATACTGTAGTTTGGACCTTAATTTCTCCGATTCTTTTCAATTTGTGTTCTTAGCCGATTGGATCTTTTGGTAATTACCCCAATAAAAAACACTACCCAAATGTGTAGCCTTCAAGTCGAATTTCTGCAAGGATTTTGGGAAGCATCCCTCCACTTCCACAGCCAAATACATTTCAGAGCTCCAATTCCTCAGAATTACACCCACAATAAACATTGACTCCCCAAGGTCGTCTTCAGTATCACTATATCAGATGATAACCCTCCAAAGACCCGTGTTACAACAAGTTGTGGTTTCACGCTTTATGATTTATTCGTTTTATTTATTTTATTTATTTATTTCATTTTCCGGGATATACAATTTACACATGTTGTACTGCACAAAATATAACAATAAAGGGAACCAAAACAACATCAAATTAGCTCCCGTAGGATTGCCCAAAATAAATTAGTTTCTGTAAGGGGGGCTATTCAAATTAATTGGATTACAAAATCAGTAGAAAATGCGTGTGTATATTATTATGAAGAACAAACTATTTAATAAGTCAAAGTACATGTAGTTATTTCACTTATTTGCAAATTATAAATATAAATAGTATATCTTTAAAAAGTCAGAGATAAAATCAGAAAAAAAATAAATAAATAAGATATGAAACATGAGAAGAATTTAATATAAAATGAATTCAATTCAAAGAGAAAATGCAACAGGGTATGGCCATTCACAATCAGCATTAGTATTGCTTGGTTCTCACAGTACATCATACAACATGTTATACAAGGAAATGATTTATAAGAATACAATTTGTATATTCCTGATTCATTATACAAAAGGCAATATTGGATTTGAAAATACAATGTCTGTATGATGCATTTTTACATTTTAATAAAAAACAGTAAGTATTCAATTTCATCTTAAGTTACCTATAACCCAGCTTTCTATTCTATCTTTCAAAAGCATGATTTCTGAAAGAATTTTTTTTGCCTTCATGCTACTTTTTTTTAAAACATATTAAACATACACATTGCATATTTCTAAAAATATATCTTATAATACACACAACACAGATTCACAGATCACAATCTTTTACAGATTCCTGGTTAACTAAAGATTTTTACACACAATTACACAAAAGTAATGACTAACGGAATCTCAGAAATTTAGAGACTGATCAGTTACAATGTAATAGCTGATCTGATGGTGAAAAATCACGCACATTTGGCCCAACAATACAGATCCATAAAACAAAATACACATTTGTGTACAAAATAGTTCTGATCCTTTCAGTGCTTGTTATACATGTATGGTGTCAGCAGGGAGTGTTCATACTCAGCATAAGGCACAATGATATAACCACAGCAGAGACATGAAATAGGACGCCAACCATGAACACTTCCAGCTTAGGCAATCAATCTTCATATGTTCTGAACATTAATTTGTGCAAGAGGATTGTGAAATCTATTAACCAATCCCCCAAAACACATCTTTAATGACTCTGTATTACTTAACTTAAAATTTAGTGGGCCTGACGTTTCGATCCTAGCAGGACCTTTCTTAAAGGCAGAGTGACAAGGACAAAACAGATACATGTACATGAAGGAAGGGGGAGAGAGTGAATAGGACACGGATGAGAAATAAAGGACAAAGAGTAAAGCTGGTAGGGAGAGATCAAAGGGAAGGGCAAGGGGTAGGGTAGGGATTAGTGAGAAGAGGGGGAAAGATCAAAGAGAGAAGTGTGGAAGAGTGAACACAAAAGACGGATTATCAGAAAGCTGCATGGTGTTAGTCATTACCCTCCTGGATGTTGAGACCATGTGGTTGAATAGTCCGAAGACGCTTCATCCACATTTTCTCACGGCTAAGACGGACAGCATTACTACGGTGACCAAGTGATTCTATGCCCAGTACACTCATATCTGATATCGAATGATCAGGGAGATTGAAGTGATACCAACAGGGGTGTCCATTTTACCGGTTTTGATTGTAGACCTACTGCCATAGATGTTTTTTGAGGGTGTTTCTGGTCTCGCCAACATACTGAACATTACAAACTCTACAAGAGATGAGGTATATTATGTTTGAGGTAGTGCACGTGATAGAGCCATAGGTCGTGTGGGTAGTTCAAGAAGAATGTTCATTGAAAGAGTCTATTTCCTTGACATGTGTCTTGCAAACAATGTATTTCGAGGTACAATTAAATGTACCAAATTTAGTGGGAGGTGAAGTGTCCAAAGGGGGAACCTCTGCTCGGACAATTAAGTCACGCAGGTTA
The DNA here is from genome assembly GCA_949987565.1 of Luidia sarsii. Lineage (NCBI taxonomy): Eukaryota > Metazoa > Echinodermata > Asteroidea > Paxillosida > Luidiidae > Luidia > Luidia sarsii. The sequence continues at coordinate 20,914,737 of OX465104.1, forward strand.
CGGGGGCGCCTGAAAGCCAAAACAGGCGAATTAGGAATGGCTTCAGCGAGACGATCTGAAGTGTGGAGAATATGGTGGTTTTCCTTAGTTATCTTCCTGAGAGGAGGAAGAAAAGGGTGGTAGGAAGTAACTAAGGGAACCTTGGGATTGTCCATGGGACCTGGTGGCTTTTGTTTGAGTGCCGAACTTCTGGGAATGGAATAGACTTTAGCAATGGAGTTCTTAACTTGGCGAGAACTATAGCCTCTAGTATTACATCGCAATTTCAACCCCCAGTAAATTGTCAGCAACTGATAGAATAATTCAATGAACAATCAATCATCTCAATTTAGTATTTATGCAATATGCAATGGGTGGTTCACATTGTGCTTCAAATAAATGTGCAGGATGAACTACCCTTCATCTTGTTGCCTGAATTTGCATCAACTCTGACTTCAGCGGACTGACCTTCTATACCACCTCTGTCCCCTATGTTTTGCACAGTTTCTTCTCCAAATGTAGAAACAGAAGAACTATTATCCAATTCCTTATGTGGTGTATAAGATTGAACAGAATCAGTGTTTACATGTTGCTCCTGAATCAGTTCATCAGTAGCTGCTGGCTGTGAAGTGTTTGTGATATGCTGATCATTGAAGCTACCCTCCTTGATGGAAGCACTGGAATGTGGCTCTTCCACGCTGCTTTGGCCTGCATCAAAATGGGGTTTCATTTCTAGCTGATGTTCAGCTACTTTATCAACAGATGGCCTTTCAGCTGTATTTATGCCACATGTGTCATTGAACACCTGTGGCAACAAGTACTGAAAATAAACAATAGACAAAATGTGAGAACGTGCACCAAAGTTTTTAGCTTACAATCAACATGTGATCAATAATATAACAGTTTATATATATTTTAATGCACTTCTTATTATCAGTAAAAAGATAATCAGATAACCGTGTATGGAAACACTGCTGAAAATTTCTCCAAAATGGCATTTAACCAATTATTCCTTTCACAAGTACATGTTGCACGTACATGTATGAGGAAAGCACTGGGAAACTTTCCTGGTAAGCCCAGCTGTTTGCTGTGTGCAACAAACTGAAGTTTAAGATATACTATTACATTGATCCACCCACCTGTCCAGCATTGTCTTCAACATCATGGAAAGCATGATCTACTTCATGTTTGAGCTGTTTAACATTCAACAGTGTTGGAGATGCTTTGACTTTTTCTACAGATAATACTGTAGATAATCTGCTCAAATAAAACATGAATAGTACTCATTTACCAATAGGCTATGAAATCTTCAAATTCAACCGACTGCTACTGCAGAATGAGTTTTATACTGATAAAATATTGTGGTGTAACATAAGTTATGAACATTTAATGAGGATTTCAGGTCCTCTGTCTGACATACATGTCATGCATGTAGTAACAAGTTTCTGCACACTGTTTCACTGTGAAACAGTGTCACTGTAGACTTCAAAAGTTATAGGGCCTTAAGTTTTGATCCTAGCAAGACTTTTGTCAAAGGCAAAGTGACAAGGACATACACAGACATTCAGGGGAATGGCTTTCCTTCCACTGACTGTCTGTGTATGTCCTTGTCACTTTGCCTTTGAGAAAGGTTCTGCTAGGATTGAAACTTAAGACCCTCTAACTTTTGAGATTTATGTATTGCAGGTCATTTTAGTCAGTGAGCAGTTTGCAATAGTTTTTTGTATTTACCTCCCTGTAGACTTGTGTAACTCCTACCATTTTCAAACAGCAATAACAACGTATCAAACAAAGACCAAGATCACTAAAAATTGTTGATCTTGACAAAATTGAAGGAAATAGGCTTTAAACAGTGGAAATTGATAAACATTTGTTAGGATATATAGGACTATTAAAAAAATATGGTGAAGTCTTATTTCTTAATAAAAGACATAGATGAAAACTGAGTTATCATGATGCATACCTTTTGTTTTGGATCTCCTGAAGAATCTGGTAGGCTGCTTCATGAAGAGCCAACTCTGTAGGTCTTGATATTTTCAAATTATTGTCCTCAATATCGAAGGTACATGTGTCAACCTTCAAACAAGTGCATAATTCTGGCCAAACTTTATCTGCAGTATTGATGCTACAAGGTACCAGGTGGAAGTATGTGGGTTGATGAGGGAGCACATGAATATGAATTGGGAAAAGAATTCTTGAAGTGCTCATACGCTGTCGTGACAAGGCTATGTTGAATTCTTCACACTTTTCCATTGAATCAATATAATGTGGCGAGAGGATTGCAATGATATGTTGGGCTTTTTCAATTAGTGCAAATCGTTCATGGTCAGATAACATTTCTATCTTGACTGTGATGCCTCTGACATGATTGAGCAATTCTGCAAGAAAGAGGGCATATTTTTTGTCCTCAATGGCATAACTAAATGCAACATCACACCTGTTTGCCTGATCTTCATCACTGCTATCCATATTCATACATTCAGGCATGGATACAGGAAGATGTGCTGGAAAGATTACATTCTTTCTGAGCAAATTCTGATCATCCCCATATTGCTTTTTGAAACTGACACGCCTCATACTTTCAGTGACTGCACTGATGTCTACTGTCATGTCCTGCAATTAAAACAAAGGTCAACATACACATATTTATAAAGAATTCAGCCTGTGTTTTTGCCATCTAAAGCCACGTTTCCACTGGACTAAAATTTAACAGAGACGATGGTTAAATTTCTAATGGTCAAATTATTTGTGCACAGTGCATGTACACCGAGTGGCATTTTACCGAGTGGTGCGTTTCCACTGGACTAATAAGCTCGGTTAAACTTACCTGGTCACTTTTACTTGGCAGAGGTTGGCCGGTAAAAGTAACCATTCGGCTCGGTTAAAGTAACCAAGAGGAAATTTAACTGGGCCGTTTCCACTGGACCTAAAATGGGAAAAGTAACCATAGTCTTGGTTACTTTGACCAAAATAAGTCCAGTGGAAATGCGGCTTAAATAAAAATATCAAAGAACATTGAGTAAAGATGGAAAAACAGAGGCATACCTTGGTGCTTTCAAATATTGGTTTGACGGCTGAATCCACGTTCCTTCCAGCCATCCAATCAAGAACTGCTAAGCATGTGGTATTAATGATGTGACTGAAGTTTGCACCTTTAGCATTTACCATCTTCACCTTAGTGAATTCTGGTCTAACTTCAGTAATGTCCTCAATGCACAAAGGGACCAACCTCAGTGAATCTGACTGAATGGGAAAATGTCAAAAGCATTGTTAAAAATTTTACGTGCTACTTGCAACTTTTATCAACAGGGCCAAAAATCACCCAAAACAGTCAGCTTTTAATAAGCACATACATTTTTAGTGTCCATGGAATTCTGGTGGTGCAGTAGCATGATTTTACCAGTTTATCCAGAATTTTATTAATGTGACATTTATTTAAGTTGGCAACAGACTGAAAACATGGCAAAGACAACTTTGACTAGACCGGGACTGGAACCCAAGACCTCTGGTTTTGCCACCAGTGCTCGTACCATCTAAGCTATTCAACCCAAAGATGGTGGCCTTCCCAAAATTAATAGTCTTTGCCAGGGTAGGGTGTTAGTCAAAAGCAATTGTTGTAAACCTGGCTACCATTGTTAGTGGAAGGTTTGCGGTGACACCAAGTATCTCTTCTCTTTCAAGAAGTGTGGCTCTGAAAAGAGCCGGTAACTCAACGTTTCGGGGACTGTGTACTCTGCCCGTCATCAGGAGACTGCTGAATTCCAACTATCATCAGTGTTTATTAGCCTGATGAAAGAGCTGAAGTGTGGAGAATCTTTCCCGCCCAGTGCAGCCACTGGAGCATGCAGGATCTTCCTGCCCAGTGCAGCCACTGGAGCATGCAGGATATTCCTGCCCAGTGCAGGCACTGGAGCATGCAGGATCTTCCTGCCCAGTGCAGGCACTGGAGCATGCAGGATCTTCCTGCCCAGTGCAGGCACTGGAGCGTGCAGGATCTTCCTGCCCAGCGCAGGCACTGGAGCGTGCAGGATCTTCCTGCCCAGCGCAGGCACTGGAGCGTGCAGGATCTTCCTGCCCAGCGCAGGCACTGGAGCGTGCAGGATCTTCCTGCCCAGCGCAGGCACTGGAGCGTGCAGGATCTTCCTGCCCAGCGCAGGCACTGGAGCGTGCAGGATCTTCCTGCCCAGCGCAGGCACTGGAGCGTGCAGGATCTTCCTGCCCAGCGCAGGCACTGGAGCGTGCAGGATCTTCCTGCCCAGCGCAGGCACTGGAGCGTGCAGGATCTTCCTGCCCAGTGCAGCCACTGGAGCGTGCAGGATCTTCCTGCCCAGCGCAGGCACTGGAGCGTGCAGGATATTCCTGGCAGTGTGATCACTGGAGCGAGGAGGAGTTCACCGGGGGTGTGTCGGTGTGAGGGTGGGTACCAAGGGTAGAGGAGACCCATGAGGCAGCTAAATGCTGGGCATCATGTTTCTCCTTATGATGGCCAGAGCATACTGGTCGGAACGTCGAGTTACCACTGTGGTTCTTTTCAGAACCACACCTCTTCTATAAGAGAACTTATACATGGTGTCACTGCAAACCCTCCTATGAAGTCCTCTGAGTTCTTCACATGATGAGCAGTGTCACCCAATAGCAGACGCAGGATGTTGGCGAGATGCCTAGCAGTATTGTATGTAGGGCCTCCCCGGGTGGCCACAATGGGTCTGAGGGGAATTAATATTGGGCTTGTGGATCTTGGGTTAGCCGAAGTCTGGCTGCGTTACATGGACGACACCTTCGTCGTCTGGCAGCATGGCCAAGACAAGCTCCAGCTGTTTCTAGATCACCTCAACGGGCTACACAGCTGCATCCAATTCACTATGGATCAGGAAAAGGATGGCAGCATCCCTTTCCTGGACGTGGAGGTATCCGGGCAGGACAATGGCTCCCTCACTCAGCGGGTCTACCGTAAGCTCACCCATACAGACCGCTACCTCAACAACCGATCTTTCCACCACCCCAGCATCAGTCGCTCGGTGAACAACACGCTTGTTCGTCGGGCCTACAGGATCTACGAGGGGCACCACCTACAGGAGGAGATTCGTCACATCAAGGCAAGGCAGCCCTGCAGAGGAATGGCTACTCTGGACACCAGATCAAGACACAAGACCCCAGAGCCCGCCATGACCAAAGGGTCTCCTCTACCCAAGGCCAACCTAGCAAGGCAACTCCTTCTGTCATCCTTCCCTACCTAGGCTGGACCTCTCACATGTTACAGCGGGCCTTGAACAACAACGATGTCAAGGTTTTCCACACAGCGCCCAACAAAATCTGGAACCACACGCAGACCCACAAGGACAGACATGATCCGACTTCCAGACCTGGTGTTTACAAGATCCCTTGAGAATGCGGTAAAGTGTACCAGTATGTTGGAGAGACTGGTAGGGACCTCCTCACCAGACTCAACGAGCACAAAGCCCATGGCCGCAAGGGAGAATACGACAAGTGAGAAGGACCATGTAATACAGTGGGGCGATGTGGATCTCATCACCACAGATGGCACCCTTGTCGAGTGAGAGAGGGCATCGAGATCTTCAAGCACAACAAAGTACCACAAGACATTGGAGTCCACATTAGCAACATCTGGCGACTTTTGTCCAATGGGTCTCCTATATCCACTCCACCCCGACTCCACCCCAGCAAAGACTAGTTGATTATTTGGGAGGCCACCATCTAAGGGCTGGATAGCTCAGATGGTAAGAGTGCTGGTACGCAAAACCAGAGGTCTCGGGTTTAAGTCCCAGGTCCAGTGAAAGTTTTCTTTGCCAACTTTTCAATTTGTTTGTTTTGTTCAAAAGTTCCCAGTAAGTTTTTCTCTTTGCTTGACTTCAGTTGACTTTGCTTATAAAATGTTTGAATTTGTTATCTTGCGATTTCCATTGATGACATTGTATTTCAATATTATAACCTCATCAAACATAAACACAAAAACACCTCCAAAATAGACCCCACAGGAAGCTCTGTCAGTAGCCATTTCCAGTGCATCTGCTTTCCAGTCCATCAAACTAGTCTAGGTCCCTTGGATTTGAATTTACCAGCCACTATCCAAATTGAATGCACCATAACAAATACCCAACTTGCTATTAAAATGGAAAGCAAGACTTACTTCTGAGCAATGCTTAGCCAATGCTAAGTTGTATTCTTCTTGACAAACAGCTGAACTCAAGTATTTGTTGGAGATGAGTGCCAACATCACCTTACATTCATCAATAGAATGATACAGTGTTTTCTGCCAAGCAATTCCTGATGATCAAATAAAGGGTGATAAAATAAAGAAAAAAGGTCCACATGTATAATTATGGTAATCCAGGATTTCTACATGTAAATGTGCCCTTTTACCAGCAACACAACCACACAAGGATTGCTTTACATTTGACTGAACAGATCATGTCAGAGACTGCCTTTGAGGTAATAACTCCTGCTATAAACTAGAATTGTTGTCTGTCAGCTAAGACAGAAAAAATGGCTTTTCCATTGCTGAGGGGTTATGTGTGAATTCATGCGCATGTTAAAATTTAGTGGGCCTGACGTTTCGATCCTAGCAGGACCTTTCTCAAAGGCAGAGTGACACGAAGGAAGGGGGGAGAGAGTGAATAGGACACGGATGAGAAACAAAAGGACAAAGAGTGAAGCTGGTAGGAAGAGATCAAAGGGAAGGGCAAGGAGTAGGGTAGGGATTAGTGAGAAGAGGGCAAAAGATCAAAGAGAAGGGCAAGGAGTAGGGTAGGGATTAGTGAGAAGAGGGGGAAAGATCAAAGAGAGAAGTGTGAAGGACTGAATACAAAAAAAGGATTATCAGAAAGCTGCATGGTGTTAGTCATTACCCTCCTGGATGTTGAGACCATGTGGTTGAATAGTCCGAAGACGCTTCATCCACATTTTCTCACGGCTAAGACAGACAGCATTACTACGGTGACCAAGTGATTCTATGCCCAGTACACTTATATCTGATATGGAATGATCAGGGAGATTGAAGTGATACCCAACAGGGGTGTCCATTTTACCGGTTTTGATGGTAGACCTATGGCCATAGATCCGTTTTTTGAGGGTGTTTTGGTCTCGCCAACATACTGAATATTACAAACTCTACAAGAGATGAGGTATATGATGTTTGAGGTAGTGCACGTGATAGAGCCATAGGTCGTGTGGGTAGTTCCAGAAGAATGTCAGAAGAATTTATGCGCATGTTAATATTAGTTTATAATGCCCCTTTAAAGCGCTGTCACGTGACACATGATGACGTAATAATAGCGTCATTGTGCATGACACTAATAGACCTCAGGGACAATGTTTTGGCCAAGTTGGTTTAAGAATGGTCTTTCCCTATTGCTAAACTGATTATAATGTACCAATGCTTTGTCTATGGGAATTCCATGCACAAAGTCCATGGGACAAAAAAAAAAAATTCATAATAATTCGAAACAATAGTCGATCGGTTCCAATCTTTGGATTTGGAGTGTGTGGCTAAATCACTAACTGCCCACCAAGTTCCAAGGTCATTGGCCTATGGCTAATATGTGTTTTAAAATCTCACATTTTGATGCAGGACCCCTCTCACAGACGAATACCAGTGATCCTAGCAGGACCCCACTCACAGACAGAATACCAGTGATCCTAACAGGACCCCTCTCACAGACAGAATACCAGTGATCCTTGCAGGACCCCACTCACAGACAGACTACCAGTGATCCTAGCAGGACCCCACTCACAGACAGAATACCAGTGATCCTAGCAGGACCTCTCTCACAGACAGAATACCAGTGATCCTAGCAGGACCCCTCTCACAGACAGAATACCAGTGATCCTAGCAGGACCTCTCTCACAGACAGAATACCAGTGATCCTAGCAGGACACCTCTCACAGACAGAATACCAGTGATCCTAGCAGGACCCCTCTCACAGACAGAATACCAGTGATCCTAGCAGGACCCCTCTCACAGACAGAATACCAGTGATCCTAGCAGGACACCTCTCACAGACAGAATACCAGTGATCCTAGCAGGACCCCACTCACAGACAGAATACCAGTGATCCTAGCAGGACCCCTCTCACAGACAGAATACCAGTGATCCTAGCAGGACCTCTCTCACAGACAGAATACCAGTGATCCTAGCAGGACACCTCTCACAGACAGAATACCAGTGATCCTAGCAGGACCCCACTCACAGACAGAATACCAGTGATCCTAGCAGGACCTCTCTCACAGACAGAATACCAGTGATCCTAGCAGGACACCTCTCACAGACAGAATACCAGTGATCCTAGCAGGACCCCACTCACAGACAGAATACCAGTGATCCTAGCAGGACCCCTCTCACAGACAGAATACCAGTGATCCTAGCAGGACCTCTCTCACAGACAGAATACCAGTGATCCTAGCAGGACACCTCTCACAGACAGAATACCAGTGATCCTAGCAGGACCTCTCTCACAGACAGAATACCAGTGATCCTAGCAGGACACCTCTCACAGACAGAATACCAGTGATCCTAGCAGGACCCCACTCACAGACAGAATACCAGTGATCCTAGCAGGACCTCTCTCACAGACAGAATACCAGTGATCCTAGCAGGACCCCACTCACAGACAGAATACCAGTGATCCTAGCAGGACCCCTCTCACAGACAGAATACCAGTGATCCTAGCAGGACCTCTCTCACAGACAGAATACCAGTGATCCTAGCAGGACACCTCTCACAGACAGAATACCAGTGATCCTAGCAGGACCTCTCTCACAGACAGAATACCAGTGATCCTAGCAGGACACCTCTCACAGACAGAATACCAGTGATCCTAGCAGGACCCCACTCACAGACAGAATACCAGTGATCCTAGCAGGACCCCTCTCACAGACAGAATACCAGTGATCCTAGCAGGACCTCTCTCACAGACAGAATACCAGTGATCCTAGCAGGACACCTCTCACAGACAGAATACCAGTGATCCTAGCAGGACCCCACTCACAGACAGAATACCAGTGATCCTAGCAGGACCTCACTCACAGACAGAATACCAGTGACCCTAGCAGGACCCCACTCATAGACAGATTACCAGTGATCCTAGCAGAACCCCACTCACAGACAGAATACCAGTGATCCTAGCAGGACCTCTCTCACAGACAGAATACCAGTGATCCTAGCAGGACCTCTCTCACAGACAGAATACCAGTGATCCTAGCAGGACCTCTCTCACAGACAGAATACCAGTGATCCTAGCAGGACCTCTCTCACAGACAGAATACCAGTGATCCTAGTACGACCTCTGTCACAGAGTAGTACCTGTGAGAGAGGTCCTGCTAGCATTGGAATGTCAGGCTCTCTTAATCTGTTTGATTATCGGTATGTTAATTTGTGTATTAACCCACTAAACATTGTGTCAATCAAAACTAGATGCATAATTCATCTAACATTCAAGTATTGAACATTTGAGAATGTATACACACCTGTCTTCAGTTCCTGTATGTCAAAGAAAATGCGAAGCTCTGGATTGGAATCTTTTAGTGCCTTAACAATACGGTTGGCTCTTTCATCATCAGCATGAGAGTAGGAGATAAAAACATCATACTTGAGTGATGGATGCTCTGGAGGAGTAGCCTTTAATGTTGCTCCTAATGAGATGACAATCTGATGGCAAGCCAGACTAATTCTCTCCTGATGACTTGATCTATTTAATGTGTTTCAAAAGATCAGAACGTAATAAGAGGAACATGCATGTATTTCGCTACCTGCAGACGATGTACCATGTGTATGTAAATGTATGGGAAGAGTTAAATATTTCTGACAAAATACCGAGGCAAGAATAGGAATGTAGGACATGCAAATGAATTCAACAGAGTTAGCTTTCTTAGCAAACAAGTCAATGGAGTACAATCACCACCACCATGACATACATGTAGAACATCTGTAAATTTAGACAAGAACCAAAAAGAAAGTGCGTGAAGTTTTTTATGCACAATTTACCTGCAATCCACATACTGTACTTGTGTCATGTATGTTGGGAGGGGACTCTCTTCAATGTAGAATGGTGCCAAAATATTCCGCATTGCTTTCCTTGAACAGCACATCGCAATGTTATATTGTTCTATGCAAGATGTGCACTGAAGATAATTTGGAGTCAGAACTGTAAGTAAATTAACATTTCATAATAAAATAGTTAAATGAAAGTCCCTTATACATGGTGTCACTGAAAAACTTCCACTTGGTACTTCCACCATGCAAACCTTCACATATCCACATTTGTACATCAAAGTTGATTGATTTTTTTTAAATGGTTGCATCGTGTTTTGGTTTAACATGTGCATTGAAGGTAAACATTCATACATAAATTGACTGAGCTTTCCAAAAAATGTTGCAACGTGATCAGCATGGGTTTATGTTGTCAACGACACACATTTTGACTTGACATTTGCCAGTGCATCATTGATTTGCTCTTCAAATTTTAGCAAAAAGATGAAAATTTTCCTCTGAAATAAAGTCTTGAGTTGCCACACTCCTTCAAACAAAAAGTTGGGTCTGTTCAAAACTCATAGACGGACAGTAGAATGTAGCCTTATTTCTTTTCAGATTATCTCCAAATTCGGTCTAACATTTTCAAGTCCAGAACACATCTTGTGATGCATGCAAAGCAATATGTTCATGGTCAAGGGATATATGTATGGTTCTTGGTGCCAGACTTAGTCAGTGAGGTGTTTTCCTCATGCGTCACAGAACACTGCGTGTCATCTTTCTCTTTTAAGATTTTGCAGAACACAGGGTTTTCCAGAAAAGATTTCTTTATGTACATGTATTGAAGAGTGTTGTAATCTAACCTACATAGCAATAGTGCAATTAATAGTGCGTTTAAAGCAGAAGGAAAGCTGGGCAGAAGGTAAAATGCAGACAATTAGACATTGCTAAACTCCAGGATCAAAAAGAGAAGACTTCCTTTGTAACTCAGACAGCTCTATATTGGCCTTCAGAAGGAAGGAGAAGACAAGGTCGGCCCTAAACCACCTGGCGACGGACCGTGGAAAATGAAATGACTATTCTCCACCAGACCTGGGGATCACTCCAAAAAAGGGCCCAAGACAGACAGGAGTGGAGAACATTGTTGCTGCCCTACATGCCAGGAGGCATGATAGGCAGTAAGCAAGTAAACCAACCTCATGTGCTGACATATATCAATATTATCTTTACTCTACCAGCTATGTTTGAGTTAACAATTATTTATACTTTCTACTGGAAAATGTTCACAAATAATACAAGTATTGACTTACTGGTTATAATCTTGGCACTATGTAGCATGACATCATACATGTCTTCCTGCCAAACTGATTCACCATCCATTTCCTGTTTGCTGTCAAAGATGCGGATATCTGACTTCTTTGACTGCAGCTGATTAGTGATGAGGTTCACAACCCCAACGTCATGCTTACTGAAGGACAGGTAGACATCAAATTTGATAATGACTTCCTATAGCAAACAAAAAGCAATAGACACACAAGTTCCATTGCATCAGTTATTGACATACTGGTCATAACAACTAAAATGAATTTCACTCAAACTTTGACCAGCAGCATCCCAAATACTCACTGTATGGTTCCTGAGCTTTCCATTTGTAAACCTCAGTGTATCCATTCATGTATCAAAAACCTTGAAATAAAATTCCCAAAACCTGCTTTGTATAGATAAAATAATCAAGGACTATGGGCCCATTATCAGAGAGATCTTCTCTAAAAATGTCTAAAATAAATAAGTTGTATCAATAGCATGTAAAAGCAAAAGATTTACAGTTCTGGAAATCAATAGGTTCATTGTACTTGTCCAAATATCAAATTTGTAGAGAATAGGCAACAAATTATTAAAAAACATTATCAACAACTTAGTAACAAATTGATGGTCTGAAACATAAAAAAATGCATTTCTATAACAAGGTTTACCTTTGGCATCAGGTCCTTCATCATGTAGCATTCTTTCAGCTTCTCAAAACTCTTGAAGACATTCATAAATCGATGGTCACTGAATTTCTCCATAGTTTGTATATCTGCACTACGACAGTAAAACACAATCTTAAGCATTCGCAAGGGAAGGCCTGCCTTCATCCATTTGACTGCAGCCTCCACCATCCCTTGAAGCATGACCACACGACCAAAGCCCTAAGTCAGTTGCAGGAGTACAAACAGATAAATGAATCAATCAAATGCAATTGTTCTGCCTTGTATAAGCACGATACACATAATTTTAGACTGCCAATTCTATGTCATTATTACCCATATTATCTACATGAAAGTCATGGACAAACTGTGCAGTGTGCTCCATACTTTAGCAAAGAAAAATACTTAAGAATTAAGATTTATATGAGTGTTCCCTGTAATTTTACATAAATGTGCATGAGATTATGAAATTTAAATCAAACACATGCCCCATTTAAATGCTTTTTAAATGCTTAAATTCAATTCTTAAATGCTTTTATCAAGTGTTTTTGCTATTACCTGATCTCCAGTGCTGAGCAGAGGTGTGATAACAGTTCCATCTTTGTTATTAAGGATTGGAACTAGACAGCGGAATACATCCCCCACCAACTCCTGAGGACGTTGTGACCCAAATCTGATACAAATGAAGACAAACACTGTGACCTTGACTATCCATTTTTCAGGTATGGAAGGAATGTGTGCATTTCATGTCCTTTAAGGGTTAAAATACATGGTCAGGACACTTGGAAATACATGTAATTTATTACCTAGAACACTGTCTATTTGATGAACACTAAATCTAAACAATTTAGCAGGCCTGATGTTTTCATTCTAGCTGGAACTTTCTGCTTTTAAGAAAGGTCCTGCTAGGATTGAAATATCACTTTGGATATGCAATATTAACAATTATAGACTTACAGTTTAGTTTCAAAGCACAGGAGTCTGTTGAATGGTTTGTCAGCTGGTAGTGGCTTGGACCACCAACAATGGTAGAGGTTTCGAAGGTCTTCCTCTTTATCTCTGGATAACTCCCTGACATTGATGTTCAGATTACGAAGCAATGCTCCAATAACGGAGGTAGGGGTAGGAGAATAGTCACCTAGGCAGGATGATTGAACAAAGAGAGTAGTGAAATTACTATTCATGCTGCCGTGTTTTCAGGCTGACAATCTACTGAGCGTACATTACTTCTACTATCCGACATGTCATTATCACTGCATGCTAAGTGCTTTGCAAAATTGCTTGAAGCTTGGGCGGGATTGGAACCATGATTGTTATCTAGTGCAGACCTCTAATCCACAGGCCATCATACTGGGTGAGGGTGTATGCAATGAATCATACAATCACATATAATATGATTTCAGGTGAGTGTAATTCCATACAGGTTAACCATATATCTGACATGCAATTAGCACTCAAGTGTTTTTTTCCAAAAATTACTGGGGGGGGGGGGTTCATGCGACCTGATCATCAAAAGCAGAGGTATCCTAAATGAAACTCAAATTAAAAATGTATTCTTTATCTAAAACAAAAACCCATGCTACAACATGAAGACAGCCAGTACACATTCAATCATTAAAAAGGAATCATATCAACTGCACAAGGCAAAGTTTGAAGACTGATATCCAAACATTTGAGTTTGTATTGACATTCATGTCAATCAACACATCCCTTCCTATACACATACGGTACTGTACATATTGATTTTGTAGCATGGGTTACAAACAGTTTATATAAATGTCACAATACATTTATACAACTCTGAATGTTACCCTGGAATGCTGATATAAAGATGACATCTACTTTATCCTTGCGTTTCAGCTTTGTGATGTCCCCAAGGCACAGCTGAATGTGGCATTCTCCATTCTGTGTCAGCACAGTTAACGTATCTTTCACCAAGAAACCATCCATTTGACCTAGAACAGCAAATTCAAATCTGGAAGCTACATCTCGAAAAGTAAAACAGCAATGTTACAAACTACTTGTTGACTTCAATGACCAAATGCACAACTGAACAAATAGAGGGGGTCTCATGTTTCTATCCTAGCAGATCCCCTCTCATCAACTCCTACTTAAGCCGCATTATTCTTACAGCGACATTCCTGAATGATAGTCTGGATAGCTCAGATTGTAGGAGCACTGTTAATAGAGACCAGAGTTCTCACGTTCAAGTCTGGTCTAGACAATGTTCAAAAGTATTAAAATTTTAAGTAATTTATGTTCAATAATAATATCCAATTTCATATAAGGGCATTATTAAAATTAATTTAGAAGAATGATATTCCCTGGCATATATGAAGAGTTTTACATTGCACTACCATATTGTATTACAGGATTTTTAAAAAGATATACAAAAATGTTGCAAACTGCTTACTAAATAAAATTACCAAAATGCAAATCTCAAAATTTAGTGGGACTGATGTTTCGATCCTAGAAGTACATTTCTCAAAGGCAGAGCCGATTTTTAAAAAGATAAAGATGAAGTGTCCCTTCATACATCTGCAAGAACAGATGTTTGTGATGCTTGCACGCGTCGAGCCCTACGGCTGTTTCCTGAACAGCAGTGCAAAGCAACGTCCGGGACATCGCACTACGCGGTACGCGCACACACACTTCCGCAGACCACTCCGCGCCCAGACCTGCCTGCACATTGTGACGTCATGCAGTTTCAAATTAAAGATGGCCACCCAACTCGGCTCGTTGACCCGTTCTCGGTCAGCTGAGGGGAAATTTCGTGAGTAAAACAAAATGACCAGTGGAATCTGTAATTCTCACTGAATCCTCAATGGGCGCGTGGGACGGTTTCACAGGTGTTTTGGGGGGTAAATCTGGGGATTTCGGTCGGGGGTATTTTTCAAAGATTAAATTTCAACATTGCATAGCCACTTTCCTTGGACCCTACAGTCACCCGTCCCTCAAAATTTCAAAATTCGATAAAAAACAGGGTGACTTGTCGGGTCCAAGTTACTCGGACTAGTTAGACACCCCATGTACATGTACATACAAAACATACATACATGTTGACATATATCCTTAACACAGAATTATGACGGATCAAGGTTGAATGACTGAAAGACGATTTCAACCCTAGACTTGGGCCAGAGGACTTTTTTTACAAATGGCAAAAAATGGAATACTAATGATATAGGCCTACCAGTATTTGACCGTGCCAAAAAAATAAGAGCTTGCCAGTCGAAATTCTCAACGGAACTGCACTGTGCACACAACAAATTTAGCCCCGGATGGACAAAGACCAGTTTTTGCAGTGCAATGCCAACAATGTCTGGTTATGATTTGAAAACATAAGGCCTAAGCATTGCCATTGCCATTGCACTATCGTAAATTTCACACAACGAGTTTGCGGAAGGTAGTTGCACCATGGAGGAAGGAAGTTCAAGGAACGTATGGAAGAGTGTGTTCCTTCCTCCAAGGTTGCACAGGTTCAACTTCTTGCTACTACTAGTACTAGTAGTACTATTAAGTATTAGTATCGATGTACACCACTCCCTCCATGGTCAGACTCAATCTGCCAATGAAAATTGAAAGACCCAAAATTAATTAATTATGGAGTCCCGGAAACTTACACTTACAGTTTTACATTAATACATATGACAGCATCAATCGTAACCCATGGAGTTCTTTAGAGTATACCCCTTTGGGCAAAATTTTGGGCAAGTTTTAGTTTACCTACAGGCTACAGTACACCATAAAGACATAGGCCTAAATGATAAAAGTGTAAAAAAAAATTGATGATATCCTTTTAAAGTCTTTGTAAAGAGTAAGAAAAGAATGAAATAAACAGTCCTGAACTCCACTGTGAAAGAAAAAAAAAGTGTAAAAGGGTTGAAACTAAACTAGACTCACAGTCACAGCATGGAGGAAGGTCCTTCCTCCATGGTCACAGTCAGTCAGTTAGCTTTCCCCCAAATCATGATTTTGTGACTTGTGTCAACTGGGCTATGTACGATGACAATTATGTACGTACATGTATGATACATGTGATGTACAATGTAAATGTACTGTATCCTCCAATAACCGGTTTTCGACGATATAAGGACTTTTCTTCAAACTGCAAAATGTGGACGAAAGTATCACAATAAAAGAGGTCTCAGTCACTTTCTCCACACCACAGACTATTAGAATAATCATAGAGAAGGTTGATCAAGCCTGTCACTTCCGTAAGATTACCCGGTTTTGTTGACGTCCGCGGTGCACCGCGCAGCAAGCATCGTCACCTATTTTCGTCAGTGGTGTTTAGTAAGGTGTCCCAGTGCAGCCAAACGCAAAATAAATTCTTAAAATAACTCAAAATGCTGTGTGGCACTGTAAAATTCTTCCCTGTATGTTTTTTTGTGTGTTCATCTTTGTTTTTGTTTTTCCACACTGCTTCTAACACTTTCCTCAGATCATTCATATTTTATGCTTAAAACGTATTGGTCTGGTTGATGTCTTCTTTTGTGACGTTTAAAAAAAACTCCACAATCCTCTTTCTCGCTGCTTCTTCAGTTATGACCTTTCCCAATGTCACTCCAGAGACACATTTCCTCCTTCTTGGTACTTTCTCTAGCTGCCCTTTTATTTTTTTCATTTAAAAAAAAGCCTATTGGGCCATGTTACTTTTTGTCTTGAAATAATAATAAAAATTAAATTAAAAAAAATATATAAGCGAGACGCCCTATAGGAGGCTCCATAGTTTTTACCCAGAACGGACTGCCTCAAGTTGCGTGATATATTTTGTTTCTACGGATGTTGGGGTTTGTTATGGTACACTAAGATTTTTTTTAGGACCAACAATAAAGAAAACTGGAGCTTCGAAGCAACTGCCAATTTTGAACCTAGGAAAATAGACCCCAAAAGAGAAACTTTTTGAATAACACGAGTTTGGCCTACTGGAAAAGCCTTAAAAATCCACATTTTCGGTGATGGACAAGAGCAGGAAACCAACTGTAAGATACGAAGTCTGAGATCGTTATACGGAGTTGTTTTCATAGTGCGATGTGAGTTAGAAGGCTAAGCGTCGAAAACGTGTAGCGTCGAAAACGGGGGTTCCCACGATACATGTACATTTGTACATCATACATGTACATGTACGTACGTGGCTGTGTACAGCTAGCTACAGACATGGAGGAATTATTTCATGGTACAAAATAATTATGCACTTCAACTTCAAGGTGAGTCACTATTCCTGCCAAAGTTGCGCGAAGCGCGCAAGATAGCCTACTCTTTCGAGATCACACGCATCCGGGTGAAGTACTACTGCCTACTGTACGCCATTTTAGTAATAACTAGTAATTACTATCACAAGTAATTAGACACCGGTTTGGTCGATTTGAACAAACCCATCGTAACTTACGATCAATCGGAAATGCACAGAAACCATGACCGGCTTTGGAAACCTCGCTCGTAGTCGTACTCGTACTGGCCTACATACAGTACATGATTGTATACAGTGTACAGTACAATGTACAATGTACATGTGTACACTGTACATGTACAGAGTACATGTACACTGTACACTATGCACGTGCAGTACATTTTGCACATGTACATGTACACAATGTACAGTACATGTACATGTGCAATGCGGGGAACGAAGATAAAGAGCGCCCTCATGTTTGTAAAACAGGTGGTCGTTACGGTTACAAGCGGTACATACTGTACATGTCCAAACCAGTCCGAGTCTCCGGTACCGTACGGCTGGATTGAGATGTCCGGTCAGCGATTTTTTCCGTACCACATAAACGCTATGGGCCCATATGTTTGTTCACAAACAAAGGAGGAATAGACCGCCTGCCCAATTTTTAATGCATTATTACATAATGAAGAAAGTCTCTTTCCAACTAAAAACCCAGATTATGGATTAAGTATATTAAAAATATAAGAATGAGCAAAAAAAAAAAAAAATCCAAAAAATGAAAATACGGCAGAGAAAACAAATAAATAAATAGAACCCGACCTTCATCTTCCGGTTGTAAGTACAGTACGCGACGTGAGTATTACTACTTGTATCGCGCCGAAGTTGGTGTGGTTCGCATTCGGGCAAGAAAAGCGCCTTGTACTGTACTGTACCTGTGGATACCGTACATGTAAACCAAATGATACAAAATCAAAACACAAACGTGAAAACGTGCAAAATCACGTCCTTTACACATTGTATTTTAATATTTTATTCCTAAAAGACTATTCTAATAGTTTAAACTGCTTCAATCGGCGCGATACAAAATAAATTATATTAACAAAACCATTCGCCGCTCCAAGTTTTACCTCCTATTCGAGGAGCCCGGAAGTCAGGAATCTCGCGGTAACACGTACATTCTCGAGGCCAACTTACACGGTATATTGAGTCTCAGTTCACTGAGAAGTTCACGTACGTTGTATTCGCTGTGCAGAAAGCCTTTATAGGATGCTGCACTCATTGTGACAACTATCTAGACTCGCTGAGAAGTTCATTCGTGATTTGTCCACATATGCATAGTGCCTCACTACTTCTCATGGGTTTCCTTAAAAGAGCGCTGGTTCCGCCGGGTGGATAGCTAATTATCTTGTGCGTTGTAGGACTGTAGATTGTTACGCCGGGCACCAAATGAACCATGCATAATAATATTTATCATCATGATAACATTAAAGGGGAATTCAACTCAAACTATGAAGTTTGCATGTCTGATTGGGTGTTAAAACAACCTACAATTACCGAAGCCACTCACGTACGATTTTGATTAAGAGAGAAAATTCATGGATTTCTCGATCCTCCAGTGGTCGAATTTGCGTGCCTGTACGTGGCCTTGTCCAAGGCGGTCTCTCCGGTACGGCTCCGGTGGAGATCCGTGCCAAACGCACAACGGCACTACCACGCCAGGTGCAAGCTGTACAAGACTAGCGGACCGCACCGCTGCCTTTCAATAGCCTGTGTGCGGAGGCATAATTATATGCGTCACGACGTAAGACACTCAACCACGTGGTTGGGGTATGGATGCGCACTACACACGTATGACGCATTGTGTATGGTTGCTGGCCTAACACACGCAATGTTGGGCACTTTGGTCCAGTTTGACCCTAACCGTAACCGTAACACTAACCGTAACGCTAACCCTAACCCAAACAACCCTAATCCTCACCCTAACCCAAACAATGATAATCCTAACCCTAATCCTAATCCTAACCCTAACCCTAAATACCCTAATCCTAACCCTAACCCTAATCCTAACCCTCACTCTATCCCTAACACTAACCCAACCCTAACTCTAACCGTAACCCTAACCCTAACCGTAACACCCTAAGCCTCAACCTATACTGGTTTACAAAACATGTCCTTGTATAGTCCCCACACAATTAACGGAGTACCGGCGATGGTGGTTGAGCGTCATATGTCGGTTCTGTTATAATCTCTGTGTTCGTACAGGATTGTGTACGAGCCTGTACAAAGCTGTCCTGGCCGCCCACGAGCAGCAAGACCGCCATGTCGTGTTCGTATTTCTGAGTTGTGTTTCATTCTCTGCAGCCAATCACAAGACACGGAAAATGCGCTGAGGCAATGCCGCTGTGTATTGTACACGTTGTGCAAGCACAGACCATACGAACAGACCCCCCCCCCCCATTCAGCGAATCACAAGACTCGGAAAATGCGCTGAGGCAATGCCGCTGTGTATTGTACACGTTGTGCAAGCACAGACCATACGAACAGACCCCCCCCCCATTCAGCGAATCACAAGACTCGGAAAATGCGCTGAGGCAATGCCGCTGTGTATTGTACACGTTGTGCAAGCACAGACCATACGAACAGACCCCCCCCCCCCATTCAGCGAATCACAAGACTCGGAAAATGCGCTGAGGCAATGCCGCTGTGTATTGTACACGTTGTGCAAGCACAGACCATACGAACAGACCCCCCCCCCATTCAGCGAATCACAAGACTCGGAAAATGGTCAAGGCTAGCCATGCAGTACATAACCTTGACCAAGGCGTTGGTGGTCGCCTATTTAGAAATCAAAATACGGCCTTACGAAATGCAGCCCCATTGATCCGCTCATGGCTTACAGACGCTGTGCACCATACCCGCCCGTACCTTGCGAACGAGACATCAACGATCGAGTGCGGATTGAGAGTGCGGGTGCAGCACACAAAATCCATCCAAGATGGCTCCGCCGAGCTGATTATCATAAAGTGTGGACCCACAACTTGTTTTTAATAAGGGGTCTTTGGAGGCTAATTAACCGATACATTGTAGAATAAGTGAAACCTAAGACAACCTGGGGTTTCACTCTTCAATTTGGTATGTCATTTGGACCATGTCCGGCTGTAAATGTGGCCCTATTTGGCTGTAGAAGTGGAGGGGTCCATTCCAAAATCCTTGCAGCAATTCGGCTTGGACGGCTACACATTTTGGGAGTGTTTTTTTTCTGGGGGTAATTAGCAAACAATCTAATCGGCTAAGGGCTCTAAAATTGAAAAGAATCTGAGAGATGAAGGTCCAAGCTACAATGTTCAGTATAGCTACAATAACTGAGAGACTTTTGGGTGTTGGACGATTGGCTTTGAAAGTGAGTGTTTTTGAACACTGTTCAGCGGGAGCTCGATTTAGCGTTCTGCACTAGCACGCCGCCAACGGTAGAGCCCCATATAAATCGGTTTGCCCATTGAAGCGTCAGACGTCAGGAACTTTTACACAATCCAGAGTGGCCTCGTGTAAGAACGCTCTACTACCAATCTGTAAGTCCGGGTTCGATTCCCGGGGGCACCATTTTCAATTCTTTTGTTTTTTTCCTCGGCGCGATCCCGCAGTTTAAGGTGTTAAAAAAACTCCCGCAACCACCAACGTTGCATGTGGCGCATCCAGATGCGTCGCTGGCATGCTGGGACTGTCCTCATAATCCAGGTTTGCGTCTTCGTACAGGGACACAATGCTTTTGGTCGACTCGGCGGCCAAGGTCTAGGGGCCGCTGTGTTTCCTCCCTCACATGTCGCATGGGTCTACGGCCTATTATGGATGAGGGCAGGGAAGGACGCGCGGTGGACCGGTACCGAAGCCAGAAGAGCTCTATATAGACCCGTGCACACGGGACAACCCTGGAGGTCCCGGGAGGTCTGAAAGCTTGGTCTGACACCGCGTAACTTTTTCTCTCTCCCAAGCGTTTATAATTTTTGTTTGATTAAATTTTACTACCAAATTAGAAAAGTAAAACATATTTTCTTATCTATCTTATTTCATTGCCCTCCCCCTTTGCCCATCACAGTACATTGTCTACATTTTGCACAAAATATTTTATATCTTTCACACGCCGAATAGCCTTATAGTGTTGTAAATTTTCGGGGACTCCTGATGCATTCAAACTGGTGATATTTCAGGTGTCAGTCCGTGTTGGCAACGTGCTAATACCGAATGTCGAGTTTCCTGGTTGCACAGCTTTTCTTTAATCAGGGGCCTTTGGAGTCTAATTAACTGATTGTAGAATGAGTGAAGCTTGGGACCACCCGGTGTTCAATTTTTGATTTCGCGTGTAATTTGGTATTAATCGGGTCTTGAAATATGGCGCTATTTGGCTATGGAAGTACAGGGATGCTTCCCAAAATCCTCGCAGAATGAAATCGGCTTGGATGGCAACACACGAGTTACCGCACTTTGCTTACCGTCGTCTCGAACGACACCATCCAGAGAAAATATCGCCCAACCCGTCACCGTAGCCATTGTTTTGGAACTAATCCGCCCCATGTTAGGTAAAATGAAATACATACACCAAAGACTCGCAATCGCAAACTTCGATCGCTCTCTTTTCGTGATCGATCCGTCACCATCAATTTTTGTTCTGATTATCAAATCAAAAAGCACACAATTCACTGTGCGACCCATCATTATCCCCCAATAACGGGGACTACTTTGCGTGTGTGGGTGACGGATGGCATCCAAAAAAGGTTGGCGGAAGCATGACCGTTAGGTCGGAATAGCGCCCCCAATAGACAGCCTATCAAAGAAACCAGAATACTTCGTTTTGATATACAGGGTAAGTCAGTGAAGGAATACCTTTCACTTTTGATCAATCCTCTACACAAGTAAATTTTCAAGGGACAATTTCCACTGAAATTGCGACACTCCCGTATTAAAAACAAAATGATTCAACGTAATTTGACTTGAATTTTGTTGTCATTCTTGTTGATGTTTTTGAGGGTTGTTGCTTGTTTCTTTGGGCTTCAGTGGGCTGCCATCGTTTTTACACAACTTGTTTTTAATAAGGGGTCTTTGGAGGCTAATTAACCGATACATTGTAGAATAAGTGAAACCTAAGACAACCTGGGGTTTCACTCTTCAATTTGGTATGTCATTTGGACCATGTCCGGCTGTAAATGTGGCCCTATTTGGCTGTAGAAGTGGAGGGGTCCATTCCAAAATCCTTGCAGCAATTCGGCTTGGACGGCTACACATTTTGGGAGTGTTTTTTTTCTGGGGGTAATTAGCAAACAATCTAATCGGCTAAGGGCTCTAAAATTGAAAAGAATCTGAGAGATGAAGGTCCAAGCTACAATGTTCAGTATAGCTACAATAACTGAGAGACTTTTGGGTGTTGGACGATTGGCTTTGAAAGTGAGTGTTTTTGAACACTGTTCAGCGGGAGCTCGATTTAGCGTTCTGCACTAGCACGCCGCCAACGGTAGAGCCCCATATAAATCGGTTTGCCCATTGAAGCGTCAGACGTCAGGAACTTTTACACAATCCAGAGTGGCCTCGTGTAAGAACGCTCTACTACCAATCTGTAAGTCCGGGTTCGATTCCCGGGGGCACCATTTTCAATTCTTTTGTTTTTTTCCTCGGCGCGATCCCGCAGTTTAAGGTGTTAAAAAAACTCCCGCAACCACCAACGTTGCATGTGGCGCATCCAGATGCGTCGCTGGCATGCTGGGACTGTCCTCATAATCCAGGTTTGCGTCTTCGTACAGGGACACAATGCTTTTGGTCGACTCGGCGGCCAAGGTCTAGGGGCCGCTGTGTTTCCTCCCTCACATGTCGCATGGGTCTACGGCCTATTATGGATGAGGGCAGGGAAGGACGCGCGGTGGACCGGTACCGAAGCCAGAAGAGCTCTATATAGACCCGTGCACACGGGACAACCCTGGAGGTCCCGGGAGGTCTGAAAGCTTGGTCTGACACCGCGTAACTTTTTCTCTCTCCCAAGCGTTTATAATTTTTGTTTGATTAAATTTTACTACCAAATTAGAAAAGTAAAACATATTTTCTTATCTATCTTATTTCATTGCCCTCCCCCTTTGCCCATCACAGTACATTGTCTACATTTTGCACAAAATATTTTATATCTTTCACACGCCGAATAGCCTTATAGTGTTGTAAATTTTCGGGGACTCCTGATGCATTCAAACTGGTGATATTTCAGGTGTCAGTCCGTGTTGGCAACGTGCTAATACCGAATGTCGAGTTTCCTGGTTGCACAGCTTTTCTTTAATCAGGGGCCTTTGGAGTCTAATTAACTGATTGTAGAATGAGTGAAGCTTGGGACCACCCGGTGTTCAATTTTTGATTTCGCGTGTAATTTGGTATTAATCGGGTCTTGAAATATGGCGCTATTTGGCTATGGAAGTACAGGGATGCTTCCCAAAATCCTCGCAGAATGAAATCGGCTTGGATGGCAACACACGAGTTACCGCACTTTGCTTACCGTCGTCTCGAACGACACCATCCAGAGAAAATATCGCCCAACCCGTCACCGTAGCCATTGTTTTGGAACTAATCCGCCCCATGTTAGGTAAAATGAAATACATACACCAAAGACTCGCAATCGCAAACTTCGATCGCTCTCTTTTCGTGATCGATCCGTCACCATCAATTTTTGTTCTGATTATCAAATCAAAAAGCACACAATTCACTGTGCGACCCATCATTATCCCCCAATAACGGGGACTACTTTGCGTGTGTGGGTGACGGATGGCATCCAAAAAAGGTTGGCGGAAGCATGACCGTTAGGTCGGAATAGCGCCCCCAATAGACAGCCTATCAAAGAAACCAGAATACTTCGTTTTGATATACAGGGTAAGTCAGTGAAGGAATACCTTTCACTTTTGATCAATCCTCTACACAAGTAAATTTTCAAGGGACAATTTCCACTGAAATTGCGACACTCCCGTATTAAAAACAAAATGATTCAACGTAATTTGACTTGAATTTTGTTGTCATTCTTGTTGATGTTTTTGAGGGTTGTTGCTTGTTTCTTTGGGCTTCAGTGGGCTGCCATCGTTTTTACACAACTTGTTTTTAATAAGGGGTCTTTGGAGGCTAATTAACCGATACATTGTAGAATAAGTGAAACCTAAGACAACCTGGGGTTTCACTCTTCAATTTGGTATGTCATTTGGACCATGTCCGGCTGTAAATGTGGCCCTATTTGGCTGTAGAAGTGGAGGGGTCCATTCCAAAATCCTTGCAGCAATTCGGCTTGGACGGCTACACATTTTGGGAGTGTTTTTTTTCTGGGGGTAATTAGCAAACAATCTAATCGGCTAAGGGCTCTAAAATTGAAAAGAATCTGAGAGATGAAGGTCCAAGCTACAATGTTCAGTATAGCTACAATAACTGAGAGACTTTTGGGTGTTGGACGATTGGCTTTGAAAGTGAGTGTTTTTGAACACTGTTCAGCGGGAGCTCGATTTAGCGTTCTGCACTAGCACGCCGCCAACGGTAGAGCCCCATATAAATCGGTTTGCCCATTGAAGCGTCAGACGTCAGGAACTTTTACACAATCCAGAGTGGCCTCGTGTAAGAACGCTCTACTACCAATCTGTAAGTCCGGGTTCGATTCCCGGGGGCACCATTTTCAATTCTTTTGTTTTTTTCCTCGGCGCGATCCCGCAGTTTAAGGTGTTAAAAAAACTCCCGCAACCACCAACGTTGCATGTGGCGCATCCAGATGCGTCGCTGGCATGCTGGGACTGTCCTCATAATCCAGGTTTGCGTCTTCGTACAGGGACACAATGCTTTTGGTCGACTCGGCGGCCAAGGTCTAGGGGCCGCTGTGTTTCCTCCCTCACATGTCGCATGGGTCTACGGCCTATTATGGATGAGGGCAGGGAAGGACGCGCGGTGGACCGGTACCGAAGCCAGAAGAGCTCTATATAGACCCGTGCACACGGGACAACCCTGGAGGTCCCGGGAGGTCTGAAAGCTTGGTCTGACACCGCGTAACTTTTTCTCTCTCCCAAGCGTTTATAATTTTTGTTTGATTAAATTTTACTACCAAATTAGAAAAGTAAAACATATTTTCTTATCTATCTTATTTCATTGCCCTCCCCCTTTGCCCATCACAGTACATTGTCTACATTTTGCACAAAATATTTTATATCTTTCACACGCCGAATAGCCTTATAGTGTTGTAAATTTTCGGGGACTCCTGATGCATTCAAACTGGTGATATTTCAGGTGTCAGTCCGTGTTGGCAACGTGCTAATACCGAATGTCGAGTTTCCTGGTTGCACAGCTTTTCTTTAATCAGGGGCCTTTGGAGTCTAATTAACTGATTGTAGAATGAGTGAAGCTTGGGACCACCCGGTGTTCAATTTTTGATTTCGCGTGTAATTTGGTATTAATCGGGTCTTGAAATATGGCGCTATTTGGCTATGGAAGTACAGGGATGCTTCCCAAAATCCTCGCAGAATGAAATCGGCTTGGATGGCAACACACGAGTTACCGCACTTTGCTTACCGTCGTCTCGAACGACACCATCCAGAGAAAATATCGCCCAACCCGTCACCGTAGCCATTGTTTTGGAACTAATCCGCCCCATGTTAGGTAAAATGAAATACATACACCAAAGACTCGCAATCGCAAACTTCGATCGCTCTCTTTTCGTGATCGATCCGTCACCATCAATTTTTGTTCTGATTATCAAATCAAAAAGCACACAATTCACTGTGCGACCCATCATTATCCCCCAATAACGGGGACTACTTTGCGTGTGTGGGTGACGGATGGCATCCAAAAAAGGTTGGCGGAAGCATGACCGTTAGGTCGGAATAGCGCCCCCAATAGACAGCCTATCAAAGAAACCAGAATACTTCGTTTTGATATACAGGGTAAGTCAGTGAAGGAATACCTTTCACTTTTGATCAATCCTCTACACAAGTAAATTTTCAAGGGACAATTTCCACTGAAATTGCGACACTCCCGTATTAAAAACAAAATGATTCAACGTAATTTGACTTGAATTTTGTTGTCATTCTTGTTGATGTTTTTGAGGGTTGTTGCTTGTTTCTTTGGGCTTCAGTGGGCTGCCATCGTTTTTACACAACTTGTTTTTAATAAGGGGTCTTTGGAGGCTAATTAACCGATACATTGTAGAATAAGTGAAACCTAAGACAACCTGGGGTTTCACTCTTCAATTTGGTATGTCATTTGGACCATGTCCGGCTGTAAATGTGGCCCTATTTGGCTGTAGAAGTGGAGGGGTCCATTCCAAAATCCTTGCAGCAATTCGGCTTGGACGGCTACACATTTTGGGAGTGTTTTTTTTCTGGGGGTAATTAGCAAACAATCTAATCGGCTAAGGGCTCTAAAATTGAAAAGAATCTGAGAGATGAAGGTCCAAGCTACAATGTTCAGTATAGCTACAATAACTGAGAGACTTTTGGGTGTTGGACGATTGGCTTTGAAAGTGAGTGTTTTTGAACACTGTTCAGCGGGAGCTCGATTTAGCGTTCTGCACTAGCACGCCGCCAACGGTAGAGCCCCATATAAATCGGTTTGCCCATTGAAGCGTCAGACGTCAGGAACTTTTACACAATCCAGAGTGGCCTCGTGTAAGAACGCTCTACTACCAATCTGTAAGTCCGGGTTCGATTCCCGGGGGCACCATTTTCAATTCTTTTGTTTTTTTCCTCGGCGCGATCCCGCAGTTTAAGGTGTTAAAAAAACTCCCGCAACCACCAACGTTGCATGTGGCGCATCCAGATGCGTCGCTGGCATGCTGGGACTGTCCTCATAATCCAGGTTTGCGTCTTCGTACAGGGACACAATGCTTTTGGTCGACTCGGCGGCCAAGGTCTAGGGGCCGCTGTGTTTCCTCCCTCACATGTCGCATGGGTCTACGGCCTATTATGGATGAGGGCAGGGAAGGACGCGCGGTGGACCGGTACCGAAGCCAGAAGAGCTCTATATAGACCCGTGCACACGGGACAACCCTGGAGGTCCCGGGAGGTCTGAAAGCTTGGTCTGACACCGCGTAACTTTTTCTCTCTCCCAAGCGTTTATAATTTTTGTTTGATTAAATTTTACTACCAAATTAGAAAAGTAAAACATATTTTCTTATCTATCTTATTTCATTGCCCTCCCCCTTTGCCCATCACAGTACATTGTCTACATTTTGCACAAAATATTTTATATCTTTCACACGCCGAATAGCCTTATAGTGTTGTAAATTTTCGGGGACTCCTGATGCATTCAAACTGGTGATATTTCAGGTGTCAGTCCGTGTTGGCAACGTGCTAATACCGAATGTCGAGTTTCCTGGTTGCACAGCTTTTCTTTAATCAGGGGCCTTTGGAGTCTAATTAACTGATTGTAGAATGAGTGAAGCTTGGGACCACCCGGTGTTCAATTTTTGATTTCGCGTGTAATTTGGTATTAATCGGGTCTTGAAATATGGCGCTATTTGGCTATGGAAGTACAGGGATGCTTCCCAAAATCCTCGCAGAATGAAATCGGCTTGGATGGCAACACACGAGTTACCGCACTTTGCTTACCGTCGTCTCGAACGACACCATCCAGAGAAAATATCGCCCAACCCGTCACCGTAGCCATTGTTTTGGAACTAATCCGCCCCATGTTAGGTAAAATGAAATACATACACCAAAGACTCGCAATCGCAAACTTCGATCGCTCTCTTTTCGTGATCGATCCGTCACCATCAATTTTTGTTCTGATTATCAAATCAAAAAGCACACAATTCACTGTGCGACCCATCATTATCCCCCAATAACGGGGACTACTTTGCGTGTGTGGGTGACGGATGGCATCCAAAAAAGGTTGGCGGAAGCATGACCGTTAGGTCGGAATAGCGCCCCCAATAGACAGCCTATCAAAGAAACCAGAATACTTCGTTTTGATATACAGGGTAAGTCAGTGAAGGAATACCTTTCACTTTTGATCAATCCTCTACACAAGTAAATTTTCAAGGGACAATTTCCACTGAAATTGCGACACTCCCGTATTAAAAACAAAATGATTCAACGTAATTTGACTTGAATTTTGTTGTCATTCTTGTTGATGTTTTTGAGGGTTGTTGCTTGTTTCTTTGGGCTTCAGTGGGCTGCCATCGTTTTTACACAACTTGTTTTTAATAAGGGGTCTTTGGAGGCTAATTAACCGATACATTGTAGATTAAGTGAAACCTAAGACAACCTGGGGTTTCACTCTTCAATTTGGTATGTCATTTGGACCATGTCCGGCTGTAAATGTGGCCCTATTTGGCTGTAGAAGTGGAGGGGTCCATTCCAAAATCCTTGCAGCAATTCGGCTTGGACGGCTACACATTTTGGGAGTGTTTTTTTTCTGGGGGTAATTAGCAAACAATCTAATCGGCTAAGGGCACTAAAATTGAAAAGAATCTGAGAGATGAAGGTCCAAGCTACAATGTTCAGTATAGCTACAATAACTGAGAGACTTTTGGGTGTTGGACGATTGGCTTTGAAAGTGAGTGTTTTTGAACACTGTTCAGCGGGAGCTCGATTTAGCGTTCTGCACTAGCACGCCGCCAACGGTAGAGCCCCATATAAATCGGTTTGCCCATTGAAGCGTCAGACGTCAGGAACTTTTACACAATCCAGAGTGGCCTCGTGTAAGAACGCTCTACTACCAATCTGTAAGTCCGGGTTCGATTCCCGGGGGCACCATTTTCAATTCTTTTGTTTTTTTCCTCGGCGCGATCCCGCAGTTTAAGGTGTTAAAAAAACTCCCGCAACCACCAACGTTGCATGTGGCGCATCCAGATGCGTCGCTGGCATGCTGGGACTGTCCTCATAATCCAGGTTTGCGTCTTCGTACAGGGACACAATGCTTTTGGTCGACTCGGCGGCCAAGGTCTAGGGGCCGCTGTGTTTCCTCCCTCACATGTCGCATGGGTCTACGGCCTATTATGGATGAGGGCAGGGAAGGACGCGCGGTGGACCGGTACCGAAGCCAGAAGAGCTCTATATAGACCCGTGCACACGGGACAACCCTGGAGGTCCCGGGAGGTCTGAAAGCTTGGTCTGACACCGCGTAACTTTTTCTCTCTCCCAAGCGTTTATAATTTTTGTTTGATTAAATTTTACTACCAAATTAGAAAAGTAAAACATATTTTCTTATCTATCTTATTTCATTGCCCTCCCCCTTTGCCCATCACAGTACATTGTCTACATTTTGCACAAAATATTTTATATCTTTCACACGCCGAATAGCCTTATAGTGTTGTAAATTTTCGGGGACTCCTGATGCATTCAAACTGGTGATATTTCAGGTGTCAGTCCGTGTTGGCAACGTGCTAATACCGAATGTCGAGTTTCCTGGTTGCACAGCTTTTCTTTAATCAGGGGCCTTTGGAGTCTAATTAACTGATTGTAGAATGAGTGAAGCTTGGGACCGCCCGGTGTTCAATTTTTGATTTCGCGTGTAATTTGGTATTAATCGGGTCTTGAAATATGGCGCTATTTGGCTATGGAAGTACAGGGATGCTTCCCAAAATCCTCGCAGAATAAAATCGGCTTGGATGGCAACACACGAGTTACCGCACTTTGCTTACCGTCGTCTCGAACGACACCATCCAGAGAAAATATCGCCCAACCCGTCACCGTAGCCATTGTTTTGGAACTAATCCGCCCCATGTTAGGTAAAATGAAATACATACACCAAAGACTCGCAATCGCAAACTTCGATCGCTCTCTTTTCGTGATCGATCCGTCACCATCAATTTTTGTTCTGGTTATCAAATCAAAAAGCACACAATTCACTGTGCGACCCATCATTATCCCCCAATAACGGGGACTACTTTGCGTGTGTGGGTGACGGATGGCATCCAAAAAAGGTTGGCGGAAGCATGACCGTTAGGTCGGAATAGCGCCCCCAATAGACAGCCTATCAAAGAAACCAGAATACTTCGTTTTGATATACAGGGTAAGTCAGTGAAGGAATACCTTTCACTTTTGATCAATCCTCTACACAAGTAAATTTTCAAGGGACAATTTCCACTGAAATTGCGACACTCCCGTATTAAAAACAAAATGATTCAACGTAATTTGACTTGATTTTTGTTGTCATTCTTGTTGATGTTTTTGAGGGTTGTTGCTTGTTTCTTTGGGCTTCAGTGGGCTGCCATCGTTTTTACACAACTTGTTTTTAATAAGGGGTCTTTGGAGGCTAATTAACCGATACATTGTAGATTAAGTGAAACCTAAGACAACCTGGAGTTTCACTCTTCAATTTGGTATGTCATTTGGACCATGTCCGGCTGTAAATGTGGCCCTATTTGGCTGTAGAAGTGGAGGGGTCCATTCCAAAATCCTTGCAGCAATTCGGCTTGGACGGCTACACATTTTGGGAGTGTTTTTTTTCTGGGGGTAATTAGCAAACAATCTAATCGGCTAAGGGCACTAAAATTGAAAAGAATCTGAGAGATGAAGGTCCAAGCTACAATGTTCAGTATAGCTACAATAACTGAGAGACTTTTGGGTGTTGGACGATTGGCTTTGAAAGTGAGTGTTTTTGAACACTGTTCAGCGGGAGCTCGATTTAGCGTTCTGCACTAGCACGCCGCCAACGGTAGAGCCCCATATAAATCGGTTTGCCCATTGAAGCGTCAGACGTCAGGAACTTTTACACAATCCAGAGTGGCCTCGTGTAAGAACGCTCTACTACCAATCTGTAAGTCCGGGTTCGATTCCCGGGGGCACCATTTTCAATTCTTTTGTTTTTTTCCTCGGCGCGATCCCGCAGTTTAAGGTGTTAAAAAAACTCCCGCAACCACCAACGTTGCATGTGGCGCATCCAGATGCGTCGCTGGCATGCTGGGACTGTCCTCATAATCCAGGTTTGCGTCTTCGTACAGGGACACAATGCTTTTGGTCGACTCGGCGGCCAAGGTCTAGGGGCCGCTGTGTTTCCTCCCTCACATGTCGCATGGGTCTACGGCCTATTATGGATGAGGGCAGGGAAGGACGCGCGGTGGACCGGTACCGAAGCCAGAAGAGCTCTATATAGACCCGTGCACACGGGACAACCCTGGAGGTCCCGGGAGGTCTGAAAGCTTGGTCTGACACCGCGTAACTTTTTCTCTCTCCCAAGCGTTTATAATTTTTGTTTGATTAAATTTTACTACCAAATTAGAAAAGTAAAACATATTTTCTTATCTATCTTATTTCATTGCCCTCGCCCTTTGCCCATCACAGTACATTGTCTACATTTTGCACAAAATATTTTATATCTTTCACACGCCGAATAGCCTTATAGTGTTGTAAATTTTCGGGGACTCCTGATGCATTCAAACTGGTGATATTTCAGGTGTCAGTCCGTGTTGGCAACGTGCTAATACCGAATGTCGAGTTTCCTGGTTGCACAGCTTTTCTTTAATCAGGGGCCTTTGGAGTCTAATTAACTGATTGTAGAATGAGTGAAGCTTGGGACCGCCCGGTGTTCAATTTTTGATTTCGCGTGTAATTTGGTATTAATCGGGTCTTGAAATATGGCGCTATTTGGCTATGGAAGTACAGGGATGCTTCCCAAAATCCTCGCAGAATAAAATCGGCTTGGATGGCAACACACGAGTTACCGCACTTTGCTTACCGTCGTCTCGAACGACACCATCCAGAGAAAATATCGCCCAACCCGTCACCGTAGCCATTGTTTTGGAACTAATCCGCCCCATGTTAGGTAAAATGAAATACATACACCAAAGACTCGCAATCGCAAACTT
The DNA here is from genome assembly GCA_949987565.1 of Luidia sarsii. Lineage (NCBI taxonomy): Eukaryota > Metazoa > Echinodermata > Asteroidea > Paxillosida > Luidiidae > Luidia > Luidia sarsii. The sequence continues at coordinate 20,946,641 of OX465104.1, forward strand.
CGATCGCTCTCTTTTCGTGATCGATCCGTCACCATCAATTTTTGTTCTGGTTATCAAATCAAAAAGCACACAATTCACTGTGCGACCCATCATTATCCCCCAATAACGGGGACTACTTTGCGTGTGTGGGTGACGGATGGCATCCAAAAAAGGTTGGCGGAAGCATGACCGTTAGGTCGGAATAGCGCCCCCAATAGACAGCCTATCAAAGAAACCAGAATACTTCGTTTTGATATACAGGGTAAGTCAGTGAAGGAATACCTTTCACTTTTGATCAATCCTCTACACAAGTAAATTTTCAAGGGACAATTTCCACTGAAATTGCGACACTCCCGTATTAAAAACAAAATGATTCAACGTGATTTGACTTGATTTTTGTTGTCATTCTTGTTGATGTTTTTGAGGGTTGTTGCTTGTTTCTTTGGGCTTCAGTGGGCTGCCATCGTTTTTACACAACTTGTTTTTTATAAGGGGTCTTTGGAGGCTAATTAACCGATACATTGTAGAATAAGTGAAACCTAAGACAACCTGGGGTTTTACTCTTCAATTTGGTATGTCATTTGGACCATGTCCGGCTGTAAATGTGGCCCTATTTGGCTGTAGAAGTGGAGGGGTCCATTCCAAAATCCTTGCAGCAATTCGGCTTGGACGGCTACACATTTTGGGAGTGTTTTTTTTCTGGGGGTAATTAGCAAACAATCTAATCGGCTAAGGGCACTAAAATTGAAAAGAATCTGAGAGATGAAGGTCCAAGCTACAATGTTCAGTATAGCTACAATAACTGAGAGACTTTTGGGTGTTGGACGATTGGCTTTGAAAGTGAGTGTTTTTGAACACTGTTCAGCGGGAGCTCGATTTAGCGTTCTGCACTAGCACGCCGCCAACGGTAGAGCCCCATATAAATCGGTTTGCCCATTGAAGCGTCAGACGTCAGGAACTTTTACACAATCCAGAGTGGCCTCGTGTAAGAACGCTCTACTACCAATCTGTAAGTCCGGGTTCGATTCCCGGGGGCACCATTTTCAATTCTTTTGTTTTTTTCCTCGGCGCGATCCCGCAGTTTAAGGTGTTAAAAAAACTCCCGCAACCACCAACGTTGCATGTGGCGCATCCAGATGCGTCGCTGGCATGCTGGGACTGTCCTCATAATCCAGGTTTGCGTCTTCGTACAGGGACACAATGCTTTTGGTCGACTCGGCGGCCAAGGTCTAGGGGCCGCTGTGTTTCCTCCCTCACATGTCGCATGGGTCTACGGCCTATTATGGATGAGGGCAGGGAAGGACGCGCGGTGGACCGGTACCGAAGCCAGAAGAGCTCTATATAGACCCGTGCACACGGGACAACCCTGGAGGTCCCGGGAGGTCTGAAAGCTTGGTCTGACACCGCGTAACTTTTTCTCTCTCCCAAGCGTTTATAATTTTTGTTTGATTAAATTTTACTACCAAATTAGAAAAGTAAAACATATTTTCTTATCTATCTTATTTCATTGCCCTCCCCCTTTGCCCATCACAGTACATTGTCTACATTTTGCACAAAATATTTTATATCTTTCACACGCCGAATAGCCTTATAGTGTTGTAAATTTTCGGGGACTCCTGATGCATTCAAACTGGTGATATTTCAGGTGTCAGTCCGTGTTGGCAACGTGCTAATACCGAATGTCGAGTTTCCTGGTTGCACAGCTTTTCTTTAATCAGGGGCCTTTGGAGTCTAATTAACTGATTGTAGAATGAGTGAAGCTTGGGACCACCCGGTGTTCAATTTTTGATTTCGCGTGTAATTTGGTATTAATCGGGTCTTGAAATATGGCGCTATTTGGCTATGGAAGTACAGGGATGCTTCCCAAAATCCTCGCAGAATAAAATCGGCTTGGATGGCAACACACGAGTTACCGCACTTTGCTTACCGTCGTCTCGAACGACACCATCCAGAGAAAATATCGCCCAACCCGTCACCGTAGCCATTGTTTTGGAACTAATCCGCCCCATGTTAGGTAAAATGAAATACATACACCAAAGACTCGCAATCGCAAACTTCGATCGCTCTCTTTTCGTGATCGATCCGTCACCATCAATTTTTTTTCTGGTTATCAAATCAAAAAGCACACAATTCACTGTGCGACCCATCATTATCCCCCAATAACGGGGACTACTTTGCGTGTGTGGGTGACGGATGGCATCCAAAAAAGGTTGGCGGAAGCATGACCGTTAGGTCGGAATAGCGCCCCCAATAGACAGCCTATCAAAGAAACCAGAATACTTCGTTTTGATATACAGGGTAAGTCAGTGAAGGAATACCTTTCACTTTTGATCAATCCTCTACACAAGTAAATTTTCAAGGGACAATTTCCACTGAAATTGCGACACTCCCGTATTAAAAACAAAATGATTCAACGTGATTTGACTTGATTTTTGTTGTCATTCTTGTTGATGTTTTTGAGGGTTGTTGCTTGTTTCTTTGGGCTTCAGTGGGCTGCCATCGTTTTTACACAACTTGTTTTTAATAAGGGGTCTTTGGAGGCTAATTAACCGATACATTGTAGAATAAGTGAAACCTAAGACAACCTGGGGTTTTACTCTTCAATTTGGTATGTCATTTGGACCATGTTCGGCTGTAAATGTGGCCCTATTTGGCTGTAGAAGTGGAGGGGTCCATTCCAAAATCCTTGCAGCAATTCGGCTTGGACGGCTACACATTTTGGGAGTGTTTTTTTTCTGGGGGTAATTAGCAAACAATCTAATCGGCTAAGGGCACTAAAATTGAAAAGAATCTGAGAGATGAAGGTCCAAGCTACAATGTTCAGTATAGCTACAATAACTGAGAGACTTTTGGGTGTTGGACGATTGGCTTTGAAAGTGAGTGTTTTTGAACACTGTTCAGCGGGAGCTCGATTTAGCGTTCTGCACTAGCACGCCGCCAACGGTAGAGCCCCATATAAATCGGTTTGCCCATTGAAGCGTCAGACGTCAGGAACTTTTACACAATCCAGAGTGGCCTCGTGTAAGAACGCTCTACTACCAATCTGTAAGTCCGGGTTCGATTCCCGGGGGCACCATTTTCAATTCTTTTGTTTTTTTCCTCGGCGCGATCCCGCAGTTTAAGGTGTTAAAAAAACTCCCGCAACCACCAACGTTGCATGTGGCGCATCCAGATGCGTCGCTGGCATGCTGGGACTGTCCTCATAATCCAGGTTTGCGTCTTCGTACAGGGACACAATGCTTTTGGTCGACTCGGTGGCCAAGGTCTAGGGGCCGCTGTGTTTCCTCCCTCACATGTCGCATGGGTCTACGGCCTATTATGGATGAGGGCAGGGAAGGACGCGCGGTGGACCGGTACCGAAGCCAGAAGAGCTCTATATAGACCCGTGCACACGGGACAACCCTGGAGGTCCCGGGAGGTCTGAAAGCTTGGTCTGACACCGCGTAACTTTTTCTCTCTCCCAAGCGTTTATAATTTTTGTTTGATTAAATTTTACTACCAAATTAGAAAAGTAAAACATATTTTCTTATCTATCTTATTTCATTGCCCTCCCCCTTTGCCCATCACAGTACATTGTCTACATTTTGCACAAAATATTTTATATCTTTCACACGCCGAATAGCCTTATAGTGTTGTAAATTTTCGGGGACTCCTGATGCATTCAAACTGGTGATATTTCAGGTGTCAGTCCGTGTTGGCAACGTGCTAATACCGAATGTCGAGTTTCCTGGTTGCACAGCTTTTCTTTAATCAGGGGCCTTTGGAGTCTAATTAACTGATTGTAGAATGAGTGAAGCTTGGGACCACCCGGTGTTCAATTTTTGATTTCGCGTGTAATTTGGTATTAATCGGGTCTTGAAATATGGCGCTATTTGGCTATGGAAGTACAGGGATGCTTCCCAAAATCCTCGCAGAATAAAATCGGCTTGGATGGCAACACACGAGTTACCGCACTTTGCTTACCGTCGTCTCGAACGACACCATCCAGAGAAAATATCGCCCAACCCGTCACCGTAGCCATTGTTTTGGAACTAATCCGCCCCATGTTAGGTAAAATGAAATACATACACCAAAGACTCGCAATCGCAAACTTCGATCGCTCTCTTTTCGTGATCGATCCGTCACCATCAATTTTTGTTCTGATTATCAAATCAAAAAGCACACAATTCACTGTGCGACCCATCATTATCCCCCAATAACGGGGACTACTTTGCGTGTGTGGGTGACGGATGGCATCCAAAAAAGGTTGGCGGAAGCATGACCGTTAGGTCGGAATAGCGCCCCCAATAGACAGCCTATCAAAGAAACCAGAATACTTCGTTTTGATATACAGGGTAAGTCAGTGAAGGAATACCTTTCACTTTTGATCAATCCTCTACACAAGTAAATTTTCAAGGGACAATTTCCACTGAAATTGCGACACTCCCGTATTAAAAACAAAATGATTCAACGTAATTTGACTTGATTTTTGTTGTCATTCTTGTTGATGTTTTTGAGGGTTGTTGCTTGTTTCTTTGGGCTTCAGTGGGCTGCCATCGTTTTTACACAACTTGTTTTTAATAAGGGGTCTTTGGAGGCTAATTAACCGATACATTGTAGATTAAGTGAAACCTAAGACAACCTGGGGTTTCACTCTTCAATTTGGTATGTCATTTGGACCATGTCCGGCTGTAAATGTGGCCCTATTTGGCTGTAGAAGTGGAGGGGTCCATTCCAAAATCCTTGCAGCAATTCGGCTTGGACGGCTACACATTTTGGGAGTGTTTTTTTTCTGGGGGTAATTAGCAAACAATCTAATCGGCTAAGGGCACTAAAATTGAAAAGAATCTGAGAGATGAAGGTCCAAGCTAAAATGTTCAGTATAGCTACAATAACTGAGAGACTTTTGGGTGTTGGACGATTGGCTTTGAAAGTGAGTGTTTTTGAACACTGTTCAGCGGGAGCTCGATTTATCGTTCTGCACTAGCACGCCGCCAATGGTAGAGCCCCATATAAATCGGTTTGCCCATTGAAGCGTCAGACGTCAGGAACTTTTACACAATCCAGAGTGGCCTCGTGTAAGAACGCTCTACTACCAATCTGTAAGTCCGGGTTCGATTCCCGGGGGCACCATTTTCAATTCTTTTGTTTTTTTCCTCGGCGCGATCCCGCAGTTTAAGGTGTTAAAAAAACTCCCGCAACCACCAACGTTGCATGTGGCGCATCCAGATGCGTCGCTGGCATGCTGGGACTGTCCTCATAATCCAGGTTTGCGTCTTCGTACAGGGACACAATGCTTTTAGTCGACTCGGCGGCCAAGGTCTAGGGGCCGCTGTGTTTCCTCCCTCACATGTCGCATGGGTCTACGGCCTATTATGGATGAGGGCAGGGAAGGACGCGCGGTGGACCGGTACCGAAGCCAGAAGAGCTCTATATAGACCCGTGCACACGGGACAACCCTGGAGGTCCCGGGAGGTCTGAAAGCTTGGTCTGACACCGCGTAACTTTTTCTCTCTCCCAAGCGTTTATAATTTTTGTTTGATTAAATTTTACTACCAAATTAGAAAAGTAAAACATATTTTCTTATCTATCTTATTTCATTGCCCTCCCCCTTTGCCCATCACAGTACATTGTCTACATTTTGCACAAAATATTTTATATCTTTCACACGCCGAATAGCCTTATAGTGTTGTAAATTTTCGGGGACTCCTGATGCATTCAAACTGGTGATATTTCAGGTGTCAGTCCGTGTTGGCAACGTGCTAATACCGAATGTCGAGTTTCCTGGTTGCACAGCTTTTCTTTAATCAGGGGCCTTTGGAGTCTAATTAACTGATTGTAGAATGAGTGAAGCTTGGGACCACCCGGTGTTCAATTTTTGATTTCGCGTGTAATTTGGTATTAATCGGGTCTTGAAATATGGCGCTATTTGGCTATGGAAGTACAGGGATGCTTCCCAAAATCCTCGCAGAATAAAATCGGCTTGGATGGCAACACACGAGTTACCGCACTTTGCTTACCGTCGTCTCGAACGACACCATCCAGAGAAAATATCGCCCAACCCGTCACCGTAGCCATTGTTTTGGAACTAATCCGCCCCATGTTAGGTAAAATGAAATACATACACCAAAGACTCGCAATCGCAAACTTCGATCGCTCTCTTTTCGTGATCGATCCGTCACCATCAATTTTTGTTCTGGTTATCAAATCAAAAAGCACACAATTCACTGTGCGACCCATCATTATCCCCCAATAACGGGGACTACTTTGCGTGTGTGGGTGACGGATGGCATCCAAAAAAGGTTGGCGGAAGCATGACCGTTAGGTCGGAATAGCGCCCCCAATAGACAGCCTATCAAAGAAACCAGAATACTTCGTTTTGATATACAGGGTAAGTCAGTGAAGGAATACCTTTCACTTTTGATCAATCCTCTACACAAGTAAATTTTCAAGGGACAATTTCCACTGAAATTGCGACACTCCCGTATTAAAAACAAAATGATTCAACGTGATTTGACTTGATTTTTGTTGTCATTCTTGTTGATGTTTTTGAGGGTTGTTGCTTGTTTCTTTGGGCTTCAGTGGGCTGCCATCGTTTTTACACAACTTGTTTTTAATAAGGGGTCTTTGGAGGCTAATTAACCGATACATTGTAGAATAAGTGAAACCTAAGACAACCTGGGGTTTTACTCTTCAATTTGGTATGTCATTTGGACCATGTCCGGCTGTAAATGTGGCCCTATTTGGCTGTAGAAGTGGAGGGGTCCATTCCAAAATCCTTGCAGCAATTCGGCTTGGACGGCTACACATTTTGGGAGTGTTTTTTTTCTGGGGGTAATTAGCAAACAATCTAATCGGCTAAGGGCACTAAAATTGAAAAGAATCTGAGAGATGAAGGTCCAAGCTACAATGTTCAGTATAGCTACAATAACTGAGAGACTTTTGGGTGTTGGACGATTGGCTTTGAAAGTGAGTGTTTTTGAACACTGTTCAGCGGGAGCTCGATTTAGCGTTCTGCACTAGCACGCCGCCAACGGTAGAGCCCCATATAAATCGGTTTGCCCATTGAAGCGTCAGACGTCAGGAACTTTTACACAATCCAGAGTGGCCTCGTGTAAGAACGCTCTACTACCAATCTGTAAGTCCGGGTTCGATTCCCGGGGGCACCATTTTCAATTCTTTTGTTTTTTTCCTCGGCGCGATCCCGCAGTTTAAGGTGTTAAAAAAACTCCCGCAACCACCAACGTTGCATGTGGCGCATCCAGATGCGTCGCTGGCATGCTGGGACTGTCCTCATAATCCAGGTTTGCGTCTTCGTACAGGGACACAATGCTTTTGGTCGACTCGGCGGCCAAGGTCTAGGGGCCGCTGTGTTTCCTCCCTCACATGTCGCATGGGTCTACGGCCTATTATGGATGAGGGCAGGGAAGGACGCGCGGTGGACCGGTACCGAAGCCAGAAGAGCTCTATATAGACCCGTGCACACGGGACAACCCTGGAGGTCCCGGGAGGTCTGAAAGCTTGGTCTGACACCGCGTAACTTTTTCTCTCTCCCAAGCGTTTATAATTTTTGTTTGATTAAATTTTACTACCAAATTAGAAAAGTAAAACATATTTTCTTATCTATCTTATTTCATTGCCCTCCCCCTTTGCCCATCACAGTACATTGTCTACATTTTGCACAAAATATTTTATATCTTTCACACGCCGAATAGCCTTATAGTGTTGTAAATTTTCGGGGACTCCTGATGCATTCAAACTGGTGATATTTCAGGTGTCAGTCCGTGTTGGCAACGTGCTAATACCGAATGTCGAGTTTCCTGGTTGCACAGCTTTTCTTTAATCAGGGGCCTTTGGAGTCTAATTAACTGATTGTAGAATGAGTGAAGCTTGGGACCGCCCGGTGTTCAATTTTTGATTTCGCGTGTAATTTGGTATTAATCGGGTCTTGAAATATGGCGCTATTTGGCTATGGAAGTACAGGGATGCTTCCCAAAATCCTCGCAGAATAAAATCGGCTTGGATGGCAACACACGAGTTACCGCACTTTGCTTACCGTCGTCTCGAACGACACCATCCAGAGAAAATATCGCCCAACCCGTCACCGTAGCCATTGTTTTGGAACTAATCCGCCCCATGTTAGGTAAAATGAAATACATACACCAAAGACTCGCAATCGCAAACTTCGATCGCTCTCTTTTCGTGATCGATCCGTCACCATCAATTTTTGTTCTGGTTATCAAATCAAAAAGCACACAATTCACTGTGCGACCCATCATTATCCCCCAATAACGGGGACTACTTTGCGTGTGTGGGTGACGGATGGCATCCAAAAAAGGTTGGCGGAAGCATGACCGTTAGGTCGGAATAGCGCCCCCAATAGACAGCCTATCAAAGAAACCAGAATACTTCGTTTTGATATACAGGGTAAGTCAGTGAAGGAATACCTTTCACTTTTGATCAATCCTCTACACAAGTAAATTTTCAAGGGACAATTTCCACTGAAATTGCGACACTCCCGTATTAAAAACAAAATGATTCAACGTAATTTGACTTGATTTTTGTTGTCATTCTTGTTGATGTTTTTGAGGGTTGTTGCTTGTTTCTTTGGGCTTCAGTGGGCTGCCATCGTTTTTACACAACTTGTTTTTAATAAGGGGTCTTTGGAGGCTAATTAACCGATACATTGTAGATTAAGTGAAACCTAAGACAACCTGGGGTTTCACTCTTCAATTTGGTATGTCATTTGGACCATGTCCGGCTGTAAATGTGGCCCTATTTGGCTGTAGAAGTGGAGGGGTCCATTCCAAAATCCTTGCAGCAATTCGGCTTGGACGGCTACACATTTTGGGAGTGTTTTTTTTCTGGGGGTAATTAGCAAACAATCTAATCGGCTAAGGGCACTAAAATTGAAAAGAATCTGAGAGATGAAGGTCCAAGCTACAATGTTCAGTATAGCTACAATAACTGAGAGACTTTTGGGTGTTGGACGATTGGCTTTGAAAGTGAGTGTTTTTGAACACTGTTCAGCGGGAGCTCGATTTAGCGTTCTGCACTAGCACGCCGCCAACGGTAGAGCCCCATATAAATCGGTTTGCCCATTGAAGCGTCAGACGTCAGGAACTTTTACACAATCCAGAGTGGCCTCGTGTAAGAACGCTCTACTACCAATCTGTAAGTCCGGGTTCGATTCCCGGGGGCACCATTTTCAATTCTTTTGTTTTTTTCCTCGGCGCGATCCCGCAGTTTAAGGTGTTAAAAAAACTCCCGCAACCACCAACGTTGCATGTGGCGCATCCAGATGCGTCGCTGGCATGCTGGGACTGTCCTCATAATCCAGGTTTGCGTCTTCGTACAGGGACACAATGCTTTTGGTCGACTCGGCGGCCAAGGTCTAGGGGCCGCTGTGTTTCCTCCCTCACATGTCGCATGGGTCTACGGCCTATTATGGATGAGGGCAGGGAAGGACGCGCGGTGGACCGGTACCGAAGCCAGAAGAGCTCTATATAGACCCGTGCACACGGGACAACCCTGGAGGTCCCGGGAGGTCTGAAAGCTTGGTCTGACACCGCGTAACTTTTTCTCTCTCCCAAGCGTTTATAATTTTTGTTTGATTAAATTTTACTACCAAATTAGAAAAGTAAAACATATTTTCTTATCTATCTTATTTCATTGCCCTCCCCCTTTGCCCATCACAGTACATTGTCTACATTTTGCACAAAATATTTTATATCTTTCACACGCCGAATAGCCTTATAGTGTTGTAAATTTTCGGGGACTCCTGATGCATTCAAACTGGTGATATTTCAGGTGTCAGTCCGTGTTGGCAACGTGCTAATACCGAATGTCGAGTTTCCTGGTTGCACAGCTTTTCTTTAATCAGGGGCCTTTGGAGTCTAATTAACTGATTGTAGAATGAGTGAAGCTTGGGACCGCCCGGTGTTCAATTTTTGATTTCGCGTGTAATTTGGTATTAATCGGGTCTTGAAATATGGCGCTATTTGGCTATGGAAGTACAGGGATGCTTCCCAAAATCCTCGCAGAATAAAATCGGCTTGGATGGCAACACACGAGTTACCGCACTTTGCTTACCGTCGTCTCGAACGACACCATCCAGAGAAAATATCGCCCAACCCGTCACCGTAGCCATTGTTTTGGAACTAATCCGCCCCATGTTAGGTAAAATGAAATACATACACCAAAGACTCGCAATCGCAAACTTCGATCGCTCTCTTTTCGTGATCGATCCGTCACCATCAATTTTTGTTCTGATTATCAAATCAAAAAGCACACAATTCACTGTGCGACCCATCATTATCCCCCAATAACGGGGACTACTTTGCGTGTGTGGGTGACGGATGGCATCCAAAAAAGGTTGGCGGAAGCATGACCGTTAGGTCGGAATAGCGCCCCCAATAGACAGCCTATCAAAGAAACCAGAATACTTCGTTTTGATATACAGGGTAAGTCAGTGAAGGAATACCTTTCACTTTTGATCAATCCTCTACACAAGTAAATTTTCAAGGGACAATTTCCACTGAAATTGCGACACTCCCGTATTAAAAACAAAATGATTCAACGTAATTTGACTTGATTTTTGTTGTCATTCTTGTTGATGTTTTTGAGGGTTGTTGCTTGTTTCTTTGGGCTTCAGTGGGCTGCCATCGTTTTTACACAACTTGTTTTTAATAAGGGGTCTTTGGAGGCTAATTAACCGATACATTGTAGATTAAGTGAAACCTAAGACAACCTGGGGTTTCACTCTTCAATTTGGTATGTCATTTGGACCATGTCCGGCTGTAAATGTGGCCCTATTTGGCTGTAGAAGTGGAGGGGTCCATTCCAAAATCCTTGCAGCAATTCGGCTTGGACGGCTACACATTTTGGGAGTGTTTTTTTTCTGGGGGTAATTAGCAAACAATCTAATCGGCTAAGGGCACTAAAATTGAAAAGAATCTGAGAGATGAAGGTCCAAGCTACAATGTTCAGTATAGCTACAATAACTGAGAGACTTTTGGGTGTTGGACGATTGGCTTTGAAAGTGAGTGTTTTTGAACACTGTTCAGCGGGAGCTCGATTTAGCGTTCTGCACTAGCACGCCGCCAACGGTAGAGCCCCATATAAATCGGTTTGCCCATTGAAGCGTCAGACGTCAGGAACTTTTACACAATCCAGAGTGGCCTCGTGTAAGAACGCTCTACTACCAATCTGTAAGTCCGGGTTCGATTCCCGGGGGCACCATTTTCAATTCTTTTGTTTTTTTCCTCGGCGCGATCCCGCAGTTTAAGGTGTTAAAAAAACTCCCGCAACCACCAACGTTGCATGTGGCGCATCCAGATGCGTCGCTGGCATGCTGGGACTGTCCTCATAATCCAGGTTTGCGTCTTCGTACAGGGACACAATGCTTTTGGTCGACTCGGCGGCCAAGGTCTAGGGGCCGCTGTGTTTCCTCCCTCACATGTCGCATGGGTCTACGGCCTATTATGGATGAGGGCAGGGAAGGACGCGCGGTGGACCGGTACCGAAGCCAGAAGAGCTCTATATAGACCCGTGCACACGGGACAACCCTGGAGGTCCCGGGAGGTCTGAAAGCTTGGTCTGACACCGCGTAACTTTTTCTCTCTCCCAAGCGTTTATAATTTTTGTTTGATTAAATTTTACTACCAAATTAGAAAAGTAAAACATATTTTCTTATCTATCTTATTTCATTGCCCTCCCCCTTTGCCCATCACAGTACATTGTCTACATTTTGCACAAAATATTTTATATCTTTCACACGCCGAATAGCCTTATAGTGTTGTAAATTTTCGGGGACTCCTGATGCATTCAAACTGGTGATATTTCAGGTGTCAGTCCGTGTTGGCAACGTGCTAATACCGAATGTCGAGTTTCCTGGTTGCACAGCTTTTCTTTAATCAGGGGCCTTTGGAGTCTAATTAACTGATTGTAGAATGAGTGAAGCTTGGGACCGCCCGGTGTTCAATTTTTGATTTCGCGTGTAATTTGGTATTAATCGGGTCTTGAAATATGGCGCTATTTGGCTATGGAAGTACAGGGATGCTTCCCAAAATCCTCGCAGAATAAAATCGGCTTGGATGGCAACACACGAGTTACCGCACTTTGCTTACCGTCGTCTCGAACGACACCATCCAGAGAAAATATCGCCCAACCCGTCACCGTAGCCATTGTTTTGGAACTAATCCGCCCCATGTTAGGTAAAATGAAATACATACACCAAAGACTCGCAATCGCAAACTTCGATCGCTCTCTTTTCGTGATCGATCCGTCACCATCAATTTTTGTTCTGGTTATCAAATCAAAAAGCACACAATTCACTGTGCGACCCATCATTATCCCCCAATAACGGGGACTACTTTGCGTGTGTGGGTGACGGATGGCATCCAAAAAAGGTTGGCGGAAGCATGACCGTTAAGTCGGAATAGCGCCCCCAATAGACAGCCTATCAAAGAAACCAGAATACTTCGTTTTGATATACAGGGTAAGTCAGTGAAGGAATACCTTTCACTTTTGATCAATCCTCTACACAAGTAAATTTTCAAGGGACAATTTCCACTGAAATTGCGACACTCCCGTATTAAAAACAAAATGATTCAACGTAATTTGACTTGATTTTTGTTGTCATTCTTGTTGATGTTTTTGAGGGTTGTTGCTTGTTTCTTTGGGCTTCAGTGGGCTGCCATCGTTTTTACACAACTTGTTTTTAATAAGGGGTCTTTGGAGGCTAATTAACCGATACATTGTAGATTAAGTGAAACCTAAGACAACCTGGGGTTTCACTCTTCAATTTGGTATGTCATTTGGACCATGTCCGGCTGTAAATGTGGCCCTATTTGGCTGTAGAAGTGGAGGGGTCCATTCCAAAATCCTTGCAGCAATTCGGCTTGGACGGCTACACATTTTGGGAGTGTTTTTTTTCTGGGGGTAATTAGCAAACAATCTAATCGGCTAAGGGCACTAAAATTGAAAAGAATCTGAGAGATGAAGGTCCAAGCTACAATGTTCAGTATAGCTACAATAACTGAGAGACTTTTGGGTGTTGGACGATTGGCTTTGAAAGTGAGTGTTTTTGAACACTGTTCAGCGGGAGCTCGATTTAGCGTTCTGCACTAGCACGCCGCCAACGGTAGAGCCCCATATAAATCGGTTTGCCCATTGAAGCGTCAGACGTCAGGAACTTTTACACAATCCAGAGTGGCCTCGTGTAAGAACGCTCTACTACCAATCTGTAAGTCCGGGTTCGATTCCCGGGGGCACCATTTTCAATTCTTTTGTTTTTTTCCTCGGCGCGATCCCGCAGTTTAAGGTGTTAAAAAAACTCCCGCAACCACCAACGTTGCATGTGGCGCATCCAGATGCGTCGCTGGCATGCTGGGACTGTCCTCATAATCCAGGTTTGCGTCTTCGTACAGGGACACAATGCTTTTGGTCGACTCGGCGGCCAAGGTCTAGGGGCCGCTGTGTTTCCTCCCTCACATGTCGCATGGGTCTACGGCCTATTATGGATGAGGGCAGGGAAGGACGCGCGGTGGACCGGTACCGAAGCCAGAAGAGCTCTATATAGACCCGTGCACACGGGACAACCCTGGAGGTCCCGGGAGGTCTGAAAGCTTGGTCTGACACCGCGTAACTTTTTCTCTCTCCCAAGCGTTTATAATTTTTGTTTGATTAAATTTTACTACCAAATTAGAAAAGTAAAACATATTTTCTTATCTATCTTATTTCATTGCCCTCCCCCTTTGCCCATCACAGTACATTGTCTACATTTTGCACAAAATATTTTATATCTTTCACACGCCGAATAGCCTTATAGTGTTGTAAATTTTCGGGGACTCCTGATGCATTCAAACTGGTGATATTTCAGGTGTCAGTCCGTGTTGGCAACGTGCTAATACCGAATGTCGAGTTTCCTGGTTGCACAGCTTTTCTTTAATCAGGGGCCTTTGGAGTCTAATTAACTGATTGTAGAATGAGTGAAGCTTGGGACCGCCCGGTGTTCAATTTTTGATTTCGCGTGTAATTTGGTATTAATCGGGTCTTGAAATATGGCGCTATTTGGCTATGGAAGTACAGGGATGCTTCCCAAAATCCTCGCAGAATAAAATCGGCTTGGATGGCAACACACGAGTTACCGCACTTTGCTTACCGTCGTCTCGAACGACACCATCCAGAGAAAATATCGCCCAACCCGTCACCGTAGCCATTGTTTTGGAACTAATCCGCCCCATGTTAGGTAAAATGAAATACATACACCAAAGACTCGCAATCGCAAACTTCGATCGCTCTCTTTTCGTGATCGATCCGTCACCATCAATTTTTGTTCTGGTTATCAAATCAAAAAGCACACAATTCACTGTGCGACCCATCATTATCCCCCAATAACGGGGACTACTTTGCGTGTGTGGGTGACGGATGGCATCCAAAAAAGGTTGGCGGAAGCATGACCGTTAGGTCGGAATAGCGCCCCCAATAGACAGCCTATCAAAGAAACCAGAATACTTCGTTTTGATATACAGGGTAAGTCAGTGAAGGAATACCTTTCACTTTTGATCAATCCTCTACACAAGTAAATTTTCAAGGGACAATTTCCACTGAAATTGCGACACTCCCGTATTAAAAACAAAATGATTCAACGTAATTTGACTTGATTTTTGTTGTCATTCTTGTTGATGTTTTTGAGGGTTGTTGCTTGTTTCTTTGGGCTTCAGTGGGCTGCCATCGTTTTTACACAACTTGTTTTTAATAAGGGGTCTTTGGAGGCTAATTAACCGATACATTGTAGATTAAGTGAAACCTAAGACAACCTGGGGTTTCACTCTTCAATTTGGTATGTCATTTGGACCATGTCCGGCTGTAAATGTGGCCCTATTTGGCTGTAGAAGTGGAGGGGTCCATTCCAAAATCCTTGCAGCAATTCGGCTTGGACGGCTACACATTTTGGGAGTGTTTTTTTTCTGGGGGTAATTAGCAAACAATCTAATCGGCTAAGGGCACTAAAATTGAAAAGAATCTGAGAGATGAAGGTCCAAGCTACAATGTTCAGTATAGCTACAATAACTGAGAGACTTTTGGGTGTTGGACGATTGGCTTTGAAAGTGAGTGTTTTTGAACACTGTTCAGCGGGAGCTCGATTTAGCGTTCTGCACTAGCACGCCGCCAACGGTAGAGCCCCATATAAATCGGTTTGCCCATTGAAGCGTCAGACGTCAGGAACTTTTACACAATCCAGAGTGGCCTCGTGTAAGAACGCTCTACTACCAATCTGTAAGTCCGGGTTCGATTCCCGGGGGCACCATTTTCAATTCTTTTGTTTTTTTCCTCGGCGCGATCCCGCAGTTTAAGGTGTTAAAAAAACTCCCGCAACCACCAACGTTGCATGTGGCGCATCCAGATGCGTCGCTGGCATGCTGGGACTGTCCTCATAATCCAGGTTTGCGTCTTCGTACAGGGACACAATGCTTTTGGTCGACTCGGCGGCCAAGGTCTAGGGGCCGCTGTGTTTCCTCCCTCACATGTCGCATGGGTCTACGGCCTATTATGGATGAGGGCAGGGAAGGACGCGCGGTGGACCGGTACCGAAGCCAGAAGAGCTCTATATAGACCCGTGCACACGGGACAACCCTGGAGGTCCCGGGAGGTCTGAAAGCTTGGTCTGACACCGCGTAACTTTTTCTCTCTCCCAAGCGTTTATAATTTTTGTTTGATTAAATTTTACTACCAAATTAGAAAAGTAAAACATATTTTCTTATCTATCTTATTTCATTGCCCTCGCCCTTTGCCCATCACAGTACATTGTCTACATTTTGCACAAAATATTTTATATCTTTCACACGCCGAATAGCCTTATAGTGTTGTAAATTTTCGGGGACTCCTGATGCATTCAAACTGGTGATATTTCAGGTGTCAGTCCGTGTTGGCAACGTGCTAATACCGAATGTCGAGTTTCCTGGTTGCACAGCTTTTCTTTAATCAGGGGCCTTTGGAGTCTAATTAACTGATTGTAGAATGAGTGAAGCTTGGGACCGCCCGGTGTTCAATTTTTGATTTCGCGTGTAATTTGGTATTAATCGGGTCTTGAAATATGGCGCTATTTGGCTATGGAAGTACAGGGATGCTTCCCAAAATCCTCGCAGAATAAAATCGGCTTGGATGGCAACACACGAGTTACCGCACTTTGCTTACCGTCGTCTCGAACGACACCATCCAGAGAAAATATCGCCCAACCCGTCACCGTAGCCATTGTTTTGGAACTAATCCGCCCCATGTTAGGTAAAATGAAATACATACACCAAAGACTCGCAATCGCAAACTTCGATCGCTCTCTTTTCGTGATCGATCCGTCACCATCAATTTTTGTTCTGGTTATCAAATCAAAAAGCACACAATTCACTGTGCGACCCATCATTATCCCCCAATAACGGGGACTACTTTGCGTGTGTGGGTGACGGATGGCATCCAAAAAAGGTTGGCGGAAGCATGACCGTTAGGTCGGAATAGCGCCCCCAATAGACAGCCTATCAAAGAAACCAGAATACTTCGTTTTGATATACAGGGTAAGTCAGTGAAGGAATACCTTTCACTTTTGATCAATCCTCTACACAAGTAAATTTTCAAGGGACAATTTCCACTGAAATTGCGACACTCCCGTATTAAAAACAAAATGATTCAACGTGATTTGACTTGATTTTTGTTGTCATTCTTGTTGATGTTTTTGAGGGTTGTTGCTTGTTTCTTTGGGCTTCAGTGGGCTGCCATCGTTTTTACACAACTTGTTTTTTATAAGGGGTCTTTGGAGGCTAATTAACCGATACATTGTAGAATAAGTGAAACCTAAGACAACCTGGGGTTTTACTCTTCAATTTGGTATGTCATTTGGACCATGTCCGGCTGTAAATGTGGCCCTATTTGGCTGTAGAAGTGGAGGGGTCCATTCCAAAATCCTTGCAGCAATTCGGCTTGGACGGCTACACATTTTGGGAGTGTTTTTTTTCTGGGGGTAATTAGCAAACAATCTAATCGGCTAAGGGCACTAAAATTGAAAAGAATCTGAGAGATGAAGGTCCAAGCTACAATGTTCAGTATAGCTACAATAACTGAGAGACTTTTGGGTGTTGGACGATTGGCTTTGAAAGTGAGTGTTTTTGAACACTGTTCAGCGGGAGCTCGATTTAGCGTTCTGCACTAGCACGCCGCCAACGGTAGAGCCCCATATAAATCGGTTTGCCCATTGAAGCGTCAGACGTCAGGAACTTTTACACAATCCAGAGTGGCCTCGTGTAAGAACGCTCTACTACCAATCTGTAAGTCCGGGTTCGATTCCCGGGGGCACCATTTTCAATTCTTTTGTTTTTTTCCTCGGCGCGATCCCGCAGTTTAAGGTGTTAAAAAAACTCCCGCAACCACCAACGTTGCATGTGGCGCATCCAGATGCGTCGCTGGCATGCTGGGACTGTCCTCATAATCCAGGTTTGCGTCTTCGTACAGGGACACAATGCTTTTGGTCGACTCGGCGGCCAAGGTCTAGGGGCCGCTGTGTTTCCTCCCTCACATGTCGCATGGGTCTACGGCCTATTATGGATGAGGGCAGGGAAGGACGCGCGGTGGACCGGTACCGAAGCCAGAAGAGCTCTATATAGACCCGTGCACACGGGACAACCCTGGAGGTCCCGGGAGGTCTGAAAGCTTGGTCTGACACCGCGTAACTTTTTCTCTCTCCCAAGCGTTTATAATTTTTGTTTGATTAAATTTTACTACCAAATTAGAAAAGTAAAACATATTTTCTTATCTATCTTATTTCATTGCCCTCCCCCTTTGCCCATCACAGTACATTGTCTACATTTTGCACAAAATATTTTATATCTTTCACACGCCGAATAGCCTTATAGTGTTGTAAATTTTCGGGGACTCCTGATGCATTCAAACTGGTGATATTTCAGGTGTCAGTCCGTGTTGGCAACGTGCTAATACCGAATGTCGAGTTTCCTGGTTGCACAGCTTTTCTTTAATCAGGGGCCTTTGGAGTCTAATTAACTGATTGTAGAATGAGTGAAGCTTGGGACCGCCCGGTGTTCAATTTTTGATTTCGCGTGTAATTTGGTATTAATCGGGTCTTGAAATATGGCGCTATTTGGCTATGGAAGTACAGGGATGCTTCCCAAAATCCTCGCAGAATAAAATCGGCTTGGATGGCAACACACGAGTTACCGCACTTTGCTTACCGTCGTCTCGAACGACACCATCCAGAGAAAATATCGCCCAACCCGTCACCGTAGCCATTGTTTTGGAACTAATCCGCCCCATGTTAGGTAAAATGAAATACATACACCAAAGACTCGCAATCGCAAACTTCGATCGCTCTCTTTTCGTGATCGATCCGTCACCATCAATTTTTGTTCTGGTTATCAAATCAAAAAGCACACAATTCACTGTGCGACCCATCATTATCCCCCAATAACGGGGACTACTTTGCGTGTGTGGGTGACGGATGGCATCCAAAAAAGGTTGGCGGAAGCATGACCGTTAGGTCGGAATAGCGCCCCCAATAGACAGCCTATCAAAGAAACCAGAATACTTCGTTTTGATATACAGGGTAAGTCAGTGAAGGAATACCTTTCACTTTTGATCAATCCTCTACACAAGTAAATTTTCAAGGGACAATTTCCACTGAAATTGCGACACTCCCGTATTAAAAACAAAATGATTCAACGTGATTTGACTTGATTTTTGTTGTCATTCTTGTTGATGTTTTTGAGGGTTGTTGCTTGTTTCTTTGGGCTTCAGTGGGCTGCCATCGTTTTTACACAACTTGTTTTTAATAAGGGGTCTTTGGAGGCTAATTAACCGATACATTGTAGAATAAGTGAAACCTAAGACAACCTGGGGTTTTACTCTTCAATTTGGTATGTCATTTGGACCATGTCCGGCTGTAAATGTGGCCCTATTTGGCTGTAGAAGTGGAGGGGTCCATTCCAAAATCCTTGCAGCAATTCGGCTTGGACGGCTACACATTTTGGGAGTGTTTTTTTTCTGGGGGTAATTAGCAAACAATCTAATCGGCTAAGGGCACTAAAATTGAAAAGAATCTGAGAGATGAAGGTCCAAGCTACAATGTTCAGTATAGCTACAATAACTGAGAGACTTTTGGGTGTTGGACGATTGGCTTTGAAAGTGAGTGTTTTTGAACACTGTTCAGCGGGAGCTCGATTTAGCGTTCTGCACTAGCACGCCGCCAACGGTAGAGCCCCATATAAATCGGTTTGCCCATTGAAGCGTCAGACGTCAGGAACTTTTACACAATCCAGAGTGGCCTCGTGTAAGAACGCTCTACTACCAATCTGTAAGTCCGGGTTCGATTCCCGGGGGCACCATTTTCAATTCTTTTGTTTTTTTCCTCGGCGCGATCCCGCAGTTTAAGGTGTTAAAAAAACTCCCGCAACCACCAACGTTGCATGTGGCGCATCCAGATGCGTCGCTGGCATGCTGGGACTGTCCTCATAATCCAGGTTTGCGTCTTCGTACAGGGACACAATGCTTTTGGTCGACTCGGCGGCCAAGGTCTAGGGGCCGCTGTGTTTCCTCCCTCACATGTCGCATGGGTCTACGGCCTATTATGGATGAGGGCAGGGAAGGACGCGCGGTGGACCGGTACCGAAGCCAGAAGAGCTCTATATAGACCCGTGCACACGGGACAACCCTGGAGGTCCCGGGAGGTCTGAAAGCTTGGTCTGACACCGCGTAACTTTTTCTCTCTCCCAAGCGTTTATAATTTTTTTTGATTAAATTTTACTACCAAATTAGAAAAGTAAAACATATTTTCTTATCTATCTTATTTCATTGCCCTCCCCCTTTGCCCATCACAGTACATTGTCTACATTTTGCACAAAATATTTTATATCTTTCACACGCCGAATAGCCTTATAGTGTTGTAAATTTTCGGGGACTCCTGATGCATTCAAACTGGTGATATTTCAGGTGTCAGTCCGTGTTGGCAACGTGCTAATACCGAATGTCGAGTTTCCTGGTTGCACAGCTTTTCTTTAATCAGGGGCCTTTGGAGTCTAATTAACTGATTGTAGAATGAGTGAAGCTTGGGACCACCCGGTGTTCAATTTTTGATTTCGCGTGTAATTTGGTATTAATCGGGTCTTGAAATATGGCGCTATTTGGCTATGGAAGTACAGGGATGCTTCCCAAAATCCTCGCAGAATAAAATCGGCTTGGATGGCAACACACGAGTTACCGCACTTTGCTTACCGTCGTCTCGAACGACACCATCCAGAGAAAATATCGCCCAACCCGTCACCGTAGCCATTGTTTTGGAACTAATCCGCCCCATGTTAGGTAAAATGAAATACATACACCAAAGACTCGCAATCGCAAACTTCGATCGCTCTCTTTTCGTGATCGATCCGTCACCATCAATTTTTGTTCTGATTATCAAATCAAAAAGCACACAATTCACTGTGCGACCCATCATTATCCCCCAATAACGGGGACTACTTTGCGTGTGTGGGTGACGGATGGCATCCAAAAAAGGTTGGCGGAAGCATGACCGTTAGGTCGGAATAGCGCCCCCAATAGACAGCCTATCAAAGAAACCAGAATACTTCGTTTTGATATACAGGGTAAGTCAGTGAAGGAATACCTTTCACTTTTGATCAATCCTCTACACAAGTAAATTTTCAAGGGACAATTTCCACTGAAATTGCGACACTCCCGTATTAAAAACAAAATGATTCAACGTAATTTGACTTGATTTTTGTTGTCATTCTTGTTGATGTTTTTGAGGGTTGTTGCTTGTTTCTTTGGGCTTCAGTGGGCTGCCATCGTTTTTACACAACTTGTTTTTAATAAGGGGTCTTTGGAGGCTAATTAACCGATACATTGTAGATTAAGTGAAACCTAAGACAACCTGGGGTTTCACTCTTCAATTTGGTATGTCATTTGGACCATGTCCGGCTGTAAATGTGGCCCTATTTGGCTGTAGAAGTGGAGGGGTCCATTCCAAAATCCTTGCAGCAATTCGGCTTGGACGGCTACACATTTTGGGAGTGTTTTTTTTCTGGGGGTAATTAGCAAACAATCTAATCGGCTAAGGGCACTAAAATTGAAAAGAATCTGAGAGATGAAGGTCCAAGCTACAATGTTCAGTATAGCTACAATAACTGAGAGACTTTTGGGTGTTGGACGATTGGCTTTGAAAGTGAGTGTTTTTGAACACTGTTCAGCGGGAGCTCGATTTAGCGTTCTGCACTAGCACGCCGCCAACGGTAGAGCCCCATATAAATCGGTTTGCCCATTGAAGCGTCAGACGTCAGGAACTTTTACACAATCCAGAGTGGCCTCGTGTAAGAACGCTCTACTACCAATCTGTAAGTCCGGGTTCGATTCCCGGGGGCACCATTTTCAATTCTTTTGTTTTTTTCCTCGGCGCGATCCCGCAGTTTAAGGTGTTAAAAAAACTCCCGCAACCACCAACGTTGCATGTGGCGCATCCAGATGCGTCGCTGGCATGCTGGGACTGTCCTCATAATCCAGGTTTGCGTCTTCGTACAGGGACACAATGCTTTTGGTCGACTCGGCGGCCAAGGTCTAGGGGCCGCTGTGTTTCCTCCCTCACATGTCGCATGGGTCTACGGCCTATTATGGATGAGGGCAGGGAAGGACGCGCGGTGGACCGGTACCGAAGCCAGAAGAGCTCTATATAGACCCGTGCACACGGGACAACCCTGGAGGTCCCGGGAGGTCTGAAAGCTTGGTCTGACACCGCGTAACTTTTTCTCTCTCCCAAGCGTTTATAATTTTTGTTTGATTAAATTTTACTACCAAATTAGAAAAGTAAAACATATTTTCTTATCTATCTTATTTCATTGCCCTCCCCCTTTGCCCATCACAGTACATTGTCTACATTTTGCACAAAATATTTTATATCTTTCACACGCCGAATAGCCTTATAGTGTTGTAAATTTTCGGGGACTCCTGATGCATTCAAACTGGTGATATTTCAGGTGTCAGTCCGTGTTGGCAACGTGCTAATACCGAATGTCGAGTTTCCTGGTTGCACAGCTTTTCTTTAATCAGGGGCCTTTGGAGTCTAATTAACTGATTGTAGAATGAGTGAAGATTGGGACCGCCCGGTGTTCAATTTTTGATTTCGCGTGTAATTTGGTATTAATCGGGTCTTGAAATATGGCGCTATTTGGCTATGGAAGTACAGGGATGCTTCCCAAAATCCTCGCAGAATAAAATCGGCTTGGATGGCAACACACGAGTTACCGCACTTTGCTTACCGTCGTCTCGAACGACACCATCCAGAGAAAATATCGCCCAACCCGTCACCGTAGCCATTGTTTTGGAACTAATCCGCCCCATGTTAGGTAAAATGAAATACATACACCAAAGACTCGCAATCGCAAACTTCGATCGCTCTCTTTTCGTGATCGATCCGTCACCATCAATTTTTGTTCTGATTATCAAATCAAAAAGCACACAATTCACTGTGCGACCCATCATTATCCCCCAATAACGGGGACTACTTTGCGTGTGTGGGTGACGGATGGCATCCAAAAAAGGTTGGCGGAAGCATGACCGTTAGGTCGGAATAGCGCCCCCAATAGACAGCCTATCAAAGAAACCAGAATACTTCGTTTTGATATACAGGGTAAGTCAGTGAAGGAATACCTTTCACTTTTGATCAATCCTCTACACAAGTAAATTTTCAAGGGACAATTTCCACTGAAATTGCGACACTCCCGTATTAAAAACAAAATGATTCAACGTAATTTGACTTGATTTTTGTTGTCATTCTTGTTGATGTTTTTGAGGGTTGTTGCTTGTTTCTTTGGGCTTCAGTGGGCTGCCATCGTTTTTACACAACTTGTTTTTAATAAGGGGTCTTTGGAGGCTAATTAACCGATACATTGTAGATTAAGTGAAACCTAAGACAACCTGGGGTTTCACTCTTCAATTTGGTATGTCATTTGGACCATGTCCGGCTGTAAATGTGGCCCTATTTGGCTGTAGAAGTGGAGGGGTCCATTCCAAAATCCTTGCAGCAATTCGGCTTGGACGGCTACACATTTTGGGAGTGTTTTTTTTCTGGGGGTAATTAGCAAACAATCTAATCGGCTAAGGGCACTAAAATTGAAAAGAATCTGAGAGATGAAGGTCCAAGCTACAATGTTCAGTATAGCTACAATAACTGAGAGACTTTTGGGTGTTGGACGATTGGCTTTGAAAGTGAGTGTTTTTGAACACTGTTCAGCGGGAGCTCGATTTAGCGTTCTGCACTAGCACGCCGCCAACGGTAGAGCCCCATATAAATCGGTTTGCCCATTGAAGCGTCAGACGTCAGGAACTTTTACACAATCCAGAGTGGCCTCGTGTAAGAACGCTCTACTACCAATCTGTAAGTCCGGGTTCGATTCCCGGGGGCACCATTTTCAATTCTTTTGTTTTTTTCCTCGGCGCGATCCCGCAGTTTAAGGTGTTAAAAAAACTCCCGCAACCACCAACGTTGCATGTGGCGCATCCAGATGCGTCGCTGGCATGCTGGGACTGTCCTCATAATCCAGGTTTGCGTCTTCGTACAGGGACACAATGCTTTTGGTCGACTCGGCGGCCAAGGTCTAGGGGCCGCTGTGTTTCCTCCCTCACATGTCGCATGGGTCTACGGCCTGTTATGGATGAGGGCAGGGAAGGACGCGCGGTGGACCGGTACCGAAGCCAGAAGAGCTCTATATAGACCCGTGCACACGGGACAACCCTGGAGGTCCCGGGAGGTCTGAAAGCTTGGTCTGACACCGCGTAACTTTTTCTCTCTCCCAAGCGTTTATAATTTTTGTTTGATTAAATTTTACTACCAAATTAGAAAAGTAAAACATATTTTCTTATCTATCTTATTTCATTGCCCTCCCCCTTTGCCCATCACAGTACATTGTCTACATTTTGCACAAAATATTTTATATCTTTCACACGCCGAATAGCCTTATAGTGTTGTAAATTTTCGGGGACTCCTGATGCATTCAAACTGGTGATATTTCAGGTGTCAGTCCGTGTTGGCAACGTGCTAATACCGAATGTCGAGTTTCCTGGTTGCACAGCTTTTCTTTAATCAGGGGCCTTTGGAGTCTAATTAACTGATTGTAGAATGAGTGAAGCTTGGGACCGCCCGGTGTTCAATTTTTGATTTCGCGTGTAATTTGGTATTAATCGGGTCTTGAAATATGGCGCTATTTGGCTATGGAAGTACAGGGATGCTTCCCAAAATCCTCGCAGAATAAAATCGGCTTGGATGGCAACACACGAGTTACCGCACTTTGCTTACCGTCGTCTCGAACGACACCATCCAGAGAAAATATCGCCCAACCCGTCACCGTAGCCATTGTTTTGGAACTAATCCGCCCCATGTTAGGTAAAATGAAATACATACACCAAAGACTCGCAATCGCAAACTTCGATCGCTCTCTTTTCGTGATCGATCCGTCACCATCAATTTTTGTTCTGATTATCAAATCAAAAAGCACACAATTCACTGTGCGACCCATCATTATCCCCCAATAACGGGGACTACTTTGCGTGTGTGGGTGACGGATGGCATCCAAAAAAGGTTGGCGGAAGCATGACCGTTAGGTCGGAATAGCGCCCCCAATAGACAGCCTATCAAAGAAACCAGAATACTTCGTTTTGATATACAGGGTAAGTCAGTGAAGGAATACCTTTCACTTTTGATCAATCCTCTACACAAGTAAATTTTCAAGGGACAATTTCCACTGAAATTGCGACACTCCCGTATTAAAAACAAAATGATTCAACGTAATTTGACTTGATTTTTGTTGTCATTCTTGTTGATGTTTTTGAGGGTTGTTGCTTGTTTCTTTGGGCTTCAGTGGGCTGCCATCGTTTTTACACAACTTGTTTTTAATAAGGGGTCTTTGGAGGCTAATTAACCGATACATTGTAGATTAAGTGAAACCTAAGACAACCTGGGGTTTCACTCTTCAATTTGGTATGTCATTTGGACCATGTCCGGCTGTAAATGTGGCCCTATTTGGCTGTAGAAGTGGAGGGGTCCATTCCAAAATCCTTGCAGCAATTCGGCTTGGACGGCTACACATTTTGGGAGTGTTTTTTTTCTGGGGGTAATTAGCAAACAATCTAATCGGCTAAGGGCACTAAAATTGAAAAGAATCTGAGAGATGAAGGTCCAAGCTACAATGTTCAGTATAGCTACAATAACTGAGAGACTTTTGGGTGTTGGACGATTGGCTTTGAAAGTGAGTGTTTTTGAACACTGTTCAGCGGGAGCTCGATTTAGCGTTCTGCACTAGCACGCCGCCAACGGTAGAGCCCCATATAAATCGGTTTGCCCATTGAAGCGTCAGACGTCAGGAACTTTTACACAATCCAGAGTGGCCTCGTGTAAGAACGCTCTACTACCAATCTGTAAGTCCGGGTTCGATTCCCGGGGGCACCATTTTCAATTCTTTTGTTTTTTTCCTCGGCGCGATCCCGCAGTTTAAGGTGTTAAAAAAACTCCCGCAACCACCAACGTTGCATGTGGCGCATCCAGATGCGTCGCTGGCATGCTGGGACTGTCCTCATAATCCAGGTTTGCGTCTTCGTACAGGGACACAATGCTTTTGGTCGACTCGGCGGCCAAGGTCTAGGGGCCGCTGTGTTTCCTCCCTCACATGTCGCATGGGTCTACGGCCTATTATGGATGAGGGCAGGGAAGGACGCGCGGTGGACCGGTACCGAAGCCAGAAGAGCTCTATATAGACCCGTGCACACGGGACAACCCTGGAGGTCCCGGGAGGTCTGAAAGCTTGGTCTGACACCGCGTAACTTTTTCTCTCTCCCAAGCGTTTATAATTTTTTTTGATTAAATTTTACTACCAAATTAGAAAAGTAAAACATATTTTCTTATCTATCTTATTTCATTGCCCTCCCCCTTTGCCCATCACAGTACATTGTCTACATTTTGCACAAAATATTTTATATCTTTCACACGCCGAATAGCCTTATAGTGTTGTAAATTTTCGGGGACTCCTGATGCATTCAAACTGGTGATATTTCAGGTGTCAGTCCGTGTTGGCAACGTGCTAATACCGAATGTCGAGTTTCCTGGTTGCACAGCTTTTCTTTAATCAGGGGCCTTTGGAGTCTAATTAACTGATTGTAGAATGAGTGAAGCTTGGGACCACCCGGTGTTCAATTTTTGATTTCGCGTGTAATTTGGTATTAATCGGGTCTTGAAATATGGCGCTATTTGGCTATGGAAGTACAGGGATGCTTCCCAAAATCCTCGCAGAATAAAATCGGCTTGGATGGCAACACACGAGTTACCGCACTTTGCTTACCGTCGTCTCGAACGACACCATCCAGAGAAAATATCGCCCAACCCGTCACCGTAGCCATTGTTTTGGAACTAATCCGCCCCATGTTAGGTAAAATGAAATACATACACCAAAGACTCGCAATCGCAAACTTCGATCGCTCTCTTTTCGTGATCGATCCGTCACCATCAATTTTTGTTCTGATTATCAAATCAAAAAGCACACAATTCACTGTGCGACCCATCATTATCCCCCAATAACGGGGACTACTTTGCGTGTGTGGGTGACGGATGGCATCCAAAAAAGGTTGGCGGAAGCATGACCGTTAGGTCGGAATAGCGCCCCCAATAGACAGCCTATCAAAGAAACCAGAATACTTCGTTTTGATATACAGGGTAAGTCAGTGAAGGAATACCTTTCACTTTTGATCAATCCTCTACACAAGTAAATTTTCAAGGGACAATTTCCACTGAAATTGCGACACTCCCGTATTAAAAACAAAATGATTCAACGTAATTTGACTTGATTTTTGTTGTCATTCTTGTTGATGTTTTTGAGGGTTGTTGCTTGTTTCTTTGGGCTTCAGTGGGCTGCCATCGTTTTTACACAACTTGTTTTTAATAAGGGGTCTTTGGAGGCTAATTAACCGATACATTGTAGATTAAGTGAAACCTAAGACAACCTGGGGTTTCACTCTTCAATTTGGTATGTCATTTGGACCATGTCCGGCTGTAAATGTGGCCCTATTTGGCTGTAGAAGTGGAGGGGTCCATTCCAAAATCCTTGCAGCAATTCGGCTTGGACGGCTACACATTTTGGGAGTGTTTTTTTTCTGGGGGTAATTAGCAAACAATCTAATCGGCTAAGGGCACTAAAATTGAAAAGAATCTGAGAGATGAAGGTCCAAGCTACAATGTTCAGTATAGCTACAATAACTGAGAGACTTTTGGGTGTTGGACGATTGGCTTTGAAAGTGAGTGTTTTTGAACACTGTTCAGCGGGAGCTCGATTTAGCGTTCTGCACTAGCACGCCGCCAACGGTAGAGCCCCATATAAATCGGTTTGCCCATTGAAGCGTCAGACGTCAGGAACTTTTACACAATCCAGAGTGGCCTCGTGTAAGAACGCTCTACTACCAATCTGTAAGTCCGGGTTCGATTCCCGGGGGCACCATTTTCAATTCTTTTGTTTTTTTCCTCGGCGCGATCCCGCAGTTTAAGGTGTTAAAAAAACTCCCGCAACCACCAACGTTGCATGTGGCGCATCCAGATGCGTCGCTGGCATGCTGGGACTGTCCTCATAATCCAGGTTTGCGTCTTCGTACAGGGACACAATGCTTTTGGTCGACTCGGCGGCCAAGGTCTAGGGGCCGCTGTGTTTCCTCCCTCACATGTCGCATGGGTCTACGGCCTATTATGGATGAGGGCAGGGAAGGACGCGCGGTGGACCGGTACCGAAGCCAGAAGAGCTCTATATAGACCCGTGCACACGGGACAACCCTGGAGGTCCCGGGAGGTCTGAAAGCTTGGTCTGACACCGCGTAACTTTTTCTCTCTCCCAAGCGTTTATAATTTTTGTTTGATTAAATTTTACTACCAAATTAGAAAAGTAAAACATATTTTCTTATCTATCTTATTTCATTGCCCTCCCCCTTTGCCCATCACAGTACATTGTCTACATTTTGCACAAAATATTTTATATCTTTCACACGCCGAATAGCCTTATAGTGTTGTAAATTTTCGGGGACTCCTGATGCATTCAAACTGGTGATATTTCAGGTGTCAGTCCGTGTTGGCAACGTGCTAATACCGAATGTCGAGTTTCCTGGTTGCACAGCTTTTCTTTAATCAGGGGCCTTTGGAGTCTAATTAACTGATTGTAGAATGAGTGAAGATTGGGACCGCCCGGTGTTCAATTTTTGATTTCGCGTGTAATTTGGTATTAATCGGGTCTTGAAATATGGCGCTATTTGGCTATGGAAGTACAGGGATGCTTCCCAAAATCCTCGCAGAATAAAATCGGCTTGGATGGCAACACACGAGTTACCGCACTTTGCTTACCGTCGTCTCGAACGACACCATCCAGAGAAAATATCGCCCAACCCGTCACCGTAGCCATTGTTTTGGAACTAATCCGCCCCATGTTAGGTAAAATGAAATACATACACCAAAGACTCGCAATCGCAAACTTCGATCGCTCTCTTTTCGTGATCGATCCGTCACCATCAATTTTTGTTCTGATTATCAAATCAAAAAGCACACAATTCACTGTGCGACCCATCATTATCCCCCAATAACGGGGACTACTTTGCGTGTGTGGGTGACGGATGGCATCCAAAAAAGGTTGGCGGAAGCATGACCGTTAGGTCGGAATAGCGCCCCCAATAGACAGCCTATCAAAGAAACCAGAATACTTCGTTTTGATATACAGGGTAAGTCAGTGAAGGAATACCTTTCACTTTTGATCAATCCTCTACACAAGTAAATTTTCAAGGGACAATTTCCACTGAAATTGCGACACTCCCGTATTAAAAACAAAATGATTCAACGTAATTTGACTTGATTTTTGTTGTCATTCTTGTTGATGTTTTTGAGGGTTGTTGCTTGTTTCTTTGGGCTTCAGTGGGCTGCCATCGTTTTTACACAACTTGTTTTTAATAAGGGGTCTTTGGAGGCTAATTAACCGATACATTGTAGATTAAGTGAAACCTAAGACAACCTGGGGTTTCACTCTTCAATTTGGTATGTCATTTGGACCATGTCCGGCTGTAAATGTGGCCCTATTTGGCTGTAGAAGTGGAGGGGTCCATTCCAAAATCCTTGCAGCAATTCGGCTTGGACGGCTACACATT
The DNA here is from genome assembly GCA_949987565.1 of Luidia sarsii. Lineage (NCBI taxonomy): Eukaryota > Metazoa > Echinodermata > Asteroidea > Paxillosida > Luidiidae > Luidia > Luidia sarsii. The sequence continues at coordinate 20,975,804 of OX465104.1, forward strand.
TTGGGAGTGTTTTTTTTCTGGGGGTAATTAGCAAACAATCTAATCGGCTAAGGGCACTAAAATTGAAAAGAATCTGAGAGATGAAGGTCCAAGCTACAATGTTCAGTATAGCTACAATAACTGAGAGACTTTTGGGTGTTGGACGATTGGCTTTGAAAGTGAGTGTTTTTGAACACTGTTCAGCGGGAGCTCGATTTAGCGTTCTGCACTAGCACGCCGCCAACGGTAGAGCCCCATATAAATCGGTTTGCCCATTGAAGCGTCAGACGTCAGGAACTTTTACACAATCCAGAGTGGCCTCGTGTAAGAACGCTCTACTACCAATCTGTAAGTCCGGGTTCGATTCCCGGGGGCACCATTTTCAATTCTTTTGTTTTTTTCCTCGGCGCGATCCCGCAGTTTAAGGTGTTAAAAAAACTCCCGCAACCACCAACGTTGCATGTGGCGCATCCAGATGCGTCGCTGGCATGCTGGGACTGTCCTCATAATCCAGGTTTGCGTCTTCGTACAGGGACACAATGCTTTTGGTCGACTCGGCGGCCAAGGTCTAGGGGCCGCTGTGTTTCCTCCCTCACATGTCGCATGGGTCTACGGCCTGTTATGGATGAGGGCAGGGAAGGACGCGCGGTGGACCGGTACCGAAGCCAGAAGAGCTCTATATAGACCCGTGCACACGGGACAACCCTGGAGGTCCCGGGAGGTCTGAAAGCTTGGTCTGACACCGCGTAACTTTTTCTCTCTCCCAAGCGTTTATAATTTTTGTTTGATTAAATTTTACTACCAAATTAGAAAAGTAAAACATATTTTCTTATCTATCTTATTTCATTGCCCTCCCCCTTTGCCCATCACAGTACATTGTCTACATTTTGCACAAAATATTTTATATCTTTCACACGCCGAATAGCCTTATAGTGTTGTAAATTTTCGGGGACTCCTGATGCATTCAAACTGGTGATATTTCAGGTGTCAGTCCGTGTTGGCAACGTGCTAATACCGAATGTCGAGTTTCCTGGTTGCACAGCTTTTCTTTAATCAGGGGCCTTTGGAGTCTAATTAACTGATTGTAGAATGAGTGAAGCTTGGGACCGCCCGGTGTTCAATTTTTGATTTCGCGTGTAATTTGGTATTAATCGGGTCTTGAAATATGGCGCTATTTGGCTATGGAAGTACAGGGATGCTTCCCAAAATCCTCGCAGAATAAAATCGGCTTGGATGGCAACACACGAGTTACCGCACTTTGCTTACCGTCGTCTCGAACGACACCATCCAGAGAAAATATCGCCCAACCCGTCACCGTAGCCATTGTTTTGGAACTAATCCGCCCCATGTTAGGTAAAATGAAATACATACACCAAAGACTCGCAATCGCAAACTTCGATCGCTCTCTTTTCGTGATCGATCCGTCACCATCAATTTTTGTTCTGATTATCAAATCAAAAAGCACACAATTCACTGTGCGACCCATCATTATCCCCCAATAACGGGGACTACTTTGCGTGTGTGGGTGACGGATGGCATCCAAAAAAGGTTGGCGGAAGCATGACCGTTAGGTCGGAATAGCGCCCCCAATAGACAGCCTATCAAAGAAACCAGAATACTTCGTTTTGATATACAGGGTAAGTCAGTGAAGGAATACCTTTCACTTTTGATCAATCCTCTACACAAGTAAATTTTCAAGGGACAATTTCCACTGAAATTGCGACACTCCCGTATTAAAAACAAAATGATTCAACGTAATTTGACTTGATTTTTGTTGTCATTCTTGTTGATGTTTTTGAGGGTTGTTGCTTGTTTCTTTGGGCTTCAGTGGGCTGCCATCGTTTTTACACAACTTGTTTTTAATAAGGGGTCTTTGGAGGCTAATTAACCGATACATTGTAGATTAAGTGAAACCTAAGACAACCTGGGGTTTCACTCTTCAATTTGGTATGTCATTTGGACCATGTCCGGCTGTAAATGTGGCCCTATTTGGCTGTAGAAGTGGAGGGGTCCATTCCAAAATCCTTGCAGCAATTCGGCTTGGACGGCTACACATTTTGGGAGTGTTTTTTTTCTGGGGGTAATTAGCAAACAATCTAATCGGCTAAGGGCACTAAAATTGAAAAGAATCTGAGAGATGAAGGTCCAAGCTACAATGTTCAGTATAGCTACAATAACTGAGAGACTTTTGGGTGTTGGACGATTGGCTTTGAAAGTGAGTGTTTTTGAACACTGTTCAGCGGGAGCTCGATTTAGCGTTCTGCACTAGCACGCCGCCAACGGTAGAGCCCCATATAAATCGGTTTGCCCATTGAAGCGTCAGACGTCAGGAACTTTTACACAATCCAGAGTGGCCTCGTGTAAGAACGCTCTACTACCAATCTGTAAGTCCGGGTTCGATTCCCGGGGGCACCATTTTCAATTCTTTTGTTTTTTTCCTCGGCGCGATCCCGCAGTTTAAGGTGTTAAAAAAACTCCCGCAACCACCAACGTTGCATGTGGCGCATCCAGATGCGTCGCTGGCATGCTGGGACTGTCCTCATAATCCAGGTTTGCGTCTTCGTACAGGGACACAATGCTTTTGGTCGACTCGGCGGCCAAGGTCTAGGGGCCGCTGTGTTTCCTCCCTCACATGTCGCATGGGTCTACGGCCTATTATGGATGAGGGCAGGGAAGGACGCGCGGTGGACCGGTACCGAAGCCAGAAGAGCTCTATATAGACCCGTGCACACGGGACAACCCTGGAGGTCCCGGGAGGTCTGAAAGCTTGGTCTGACACCGCGTAACTTTTTCTCTCTCCCAAGCGTTTATAATTTTTGTTTGATTAAATTTTACTACCAAATTAGAAAAGTAAAACATATTTTCTTATCTATCTTATTTCATTGCCCTCCCCCTTTGCCCATCACAGTACATTGTCTACATTTTGCACAAAATATTTTATATCTTTCACACGCCGAATAGCCTTATAGTGTTGTAAATTTTCGGGGACTCCTGATGCATTCAAACTGGTGATATTTCAGGTGTCAGTCCGTGTTGGCAACGTGCTAATACCGAATGTCGAGTTTCCTGGTTGCACAGCTTTTCTTTAATCAGGGGCCTTTGGAGTCTAATTAACTGATTGTAGAATGAGTGAAGCTTGGGACCGCCCGGTGTTCAATTTTTGATTTCGCGTGTAATTTGGTATTAATCGGGTCTTGAAATATGGCGCTATTTGGCTATGGAAGTACAGGGATGCTTCCCAAAATCCTCGCAGAATAAAATCGGCTTGGATGGCAACACACGAGTTACCGCACTTTGCTTACCGTCGTCTCGAACGACACCATCCAGAGAAAATATCGCCCAACCCGTCACCGTAGCCATTGTTTTGGAACTAATCCGCCCCATGTTAGGTAAAATGAAATACATACACCAAAGACTCGCAATCGCAAACTTCGATCGCTCTCTTTTCGTGATCGATCCGTCACCATCAATTTTTGTTCTGATTATCAAATCAAAAAGCACACAATTCACTGTGCGACCCATCATTATCCCCCAATAACGGGGACTACTTTGCGTGTGTGGGTGACGGATGGCATCCAAAAAAGGTTGGCGGAAGCATGACCGTTAGGTCGGAATAGCGCCCCCAATAGACAGCCTATCAAAGAAACCAGAATACTTCGTTTTGATATACAGGGTAAGTCAGTGAAGGAATACCTTTCACTTTTGATCAATCCTCTACACAAGTAAATTTTCAAGGGACAATTTCCACTGAAATTGCGACACTCCCGTATTAAAAACAAAATGATTCAACGTGATTTGACTTGATTTTTGTTGTCATTCTTGTTGATGTTTTTGAGGGTTGTTGCTTGTTTCTTTGGGCTTCAGTGGGCTGCCATCGTTTTTACACAACTTGTTTTTAATAAGGGGTCTTTGGAGGCTAATTAACCGATACATTGTAGAATAAGTGAAACCTAAGACAACCTGGGGTTTTACTCTTCAATTTGGTATGTCATTTGGACCATGTCCGGCTGTAAATGTGGCCCTATTTGGCTGTAGAAGTGGAGGGGTCCATTCCAAAATCCTTGCAGCAATTCGGCTTGGACGGCTACACATTTTGGGAGTGTTTTTTTTCTGGGGGTAATTAGCAAACAATCTAATCGGCTAAGGGCACTAAAATTGAAAAGAATCTGAGAGATGAAGGTCCAAGCTACAATGTTCAGTATAGCTACAATAACTGAGAGACTTTTGGGTGTTGGACGATTGGCTTTGAAAGTGAGTGTTTTTGAACACTGTTCAGCGGGAGCTCGATTTAGCGTTCTGCACTAGCACGCCGCCAACGGTAGAGCCCCATATAAATCGGTTTGCCCATTGAAGCGTCAGACGTCAGGAACTTTTACACAATCCAGAGTGGCCTCGTGTAAGAACGCTCTACTACCAATCTGTAAGTCCGGGTTCGATTCCCGGGGGCACCATTTTCAATTCTTTTGTTTTTTTCCTCGGCGCGATCCCGCAGTTTAAGGTGTTAAAAAAACTCCCGCAACCACCAACGTTGCATGTGGCGCATCCAGATGCGTCGCTGGCATGCTGGGACTGTCCTCATAATCCAGGTTTGCGTCTTCGTACAGGGACACAATGCTTTTGGTCGACTCGGCGGCCAAGGTCTAGGGGCCGCTGTGTTTCCTCCCTCACATGTCGCATGGGTCTACGGCCTATTATGGATGAGGGCAGGGAAGGACGCGCGGTGGACCGGTACCGAAGCCAGAAGAGCTCTATATAGACCCGTGCACACGGGACAACCCTGGAGGTCCCGGGAGGTCTGAAAGCTTGGTCTGACACCGCGTAACTTTTTCTCTCTCCCAAGCGTTTATAATTTTTGTTTGATTAAATTTTACTACCAAATTAGAAAAGTAAAACATATTTTCTTATCTATCTTATTTCATTGCCCTCCCCCTTTGCCCATCACAGTACATTGTCTACATTTTGCACAAAATATTTTATATCTTTCACACGCCGAATAGCCTTATAGTGTTGTAAATTTTCGGGGACTCCTGATGCATTCAAACTGGTGATATTTCAGGTGTCAGTCCGTGTTGGCAACGTGCTAATACCGAATGTCGAGTTTCCTGGTTGCACAGCTTTTCTTTAATCAGGGGCCTTTGGAGTCTAATTAACTGATTGTAGAATGAGTGAAGCTTGGGACCGCCCGGTGTTCAATTTTTGATTTCGCGTGTAATTTGGTATTAATCGGGTCTTGAAATATGGCGCTATTTGGCTATGGAAGTACAGGGATGCTTCCCAAAATCCTCGCAGAATAAAATCGGCTTGGATGGCAACACACGAGTTACCGCACTTTGCTTACCGTCGTCTCGAACGACACCATCCAGAGAAAATATCGCCCAACCCGTCACCGTAGCCATTGTTTTGGAACTAATCCGCCCCATGTTAGGTAAAATGAAATACATACACCAAAGACTCGCAATCGCAAACTTCGATCGCTCTCTTTTCGTGATCGATCCGTCACCATCAATTTTTGTTCTGATTATCAAATCAAAAAGCACACAATTCACTGTGCGACCCATCATTATCCCCCAATAACGGGGACTACTTTGCGTGTGTGGGTGACGGATGGCATCCAAAAAAGGTTGGCGGAAGCATGACCGTTAGGTCGGAATAGCGCCCCCAATAGACAGCCTATCAAAGAAACCAGAATACTTCGTTTTGATATACAGGGTAAGTCAGTGAAGGAATACCTTTCACTTTTGATCAATCCTCTACACAAGTAAATTTTCAAGGGACAATTTCCACTGAAATTGCGACACTCCCGTATTAAAAACAAAATGATTCAACGTGATTTGACTTGATTTTTGTTGTCATTCTTGTTGATGTTTTTGAGGGTTGTTGCTTGTTTCTTTGGGCTTCAGTGGGCTGCCATCGTTTTTACACAACTTGTTTTTAATAAGGGGTCTTTGGAGGCTAATTAACCGATACATTGTAGAATAAGTGAAACCTAAGACAACCTGGGGTTTTACTCTTCAATTTGGTATGTCATTTGGACCATGTCCGGCTGTAAATGTGGCCCTATTTGGCTGTAGAAGTGGAGGGGTCCATTCCAAAATCCTTGCAGCAATTCGGCTTGGACGGCTACACATTTTGGGAGTGTTTTTTTTCTGGGGGTAATTAGCAAACAATCTAATCGGCTAAGGGCACTAAAATTGAAAAGAATCTGAGAGATGAAGGTCCAAGCTACAATGTTCAGTATAGCTACAATAACTGAGAGACTTTTGGGTGTTGGACGATTGGCTTTGAAAGTGAGTGTTTTTGAACACTGTTCAGCGGGAGCTCGATTTAGCGTTCTGCACTAGCACGCCGCCAACGGTAGAGCCCCATATAAATCGGTTTGCCCATTGAAGCGTCAGACGTCAGGAACTTTTACACAATCCAGAGTGGCCTCGTGTAAGAACGCTCTACTACCAATCTGTAAGTCCGGGTTCGATTCCCGGGGGCACCATTTTCAATTCTTTTGTTTTTTTCCTCGGCGCGATCCCGCAGTTTAAGGTGTTAAAAAAACTCCCGCAACCACCAACGTTGCATGTGGCGCATCCAGATGCGTCGCTGGCATGCTGGGACTGTCCTCATAATCCAGGTTTGCGTCTTCGTACAGGGACACAATGCTTTTGGTCGACTCGGCGGCCAAGGTCTAGGGGCCGCTGTGTTTCCTCCCTCACATGTCGCATGGGTCTACGGCCTATTATGGATGAGGGCAGGGAAGGACGCGCGGTGGACCGGTACCGAAGCCAGAAGAGCTCTATATAGACCCGTGCACACGGGACAACCCTGGAGGTCCCGGGAGGTCTGAAAGCTTGGTCTGACACCGCGTAACTTTTTCTCTCTCCCAAGCGTTTATAATTTTTGTTTGATTAAATTTTACTACCAAATTAGAAAAGTAAAACATATTTTCTTATCTATCTTATTTCATTGCCCTCCCCCTTTGCCCATCACAGTACATTGTCTACATTTTGCACAAAATATTTTATATCTTTCACACGCCGAATAGCCTTATAGTGTTGTAAATTTTCGGGGACTCCTGATGCATTCAAACTGGTGATATTTCAGGTGTCAGTCCGTGTTGGCAACGTGCTAATACCGAATGTCGAGTTTCCTGGTTGCACAGCTTTTCTTTAATCAGGGGCCTTTGGAGTCTAATTAACTGATTGTAGAATGAGTGAAGCTTGGGACCACCCGGTGTTCAATTTTTGATTTCGCGTGTAATTTGGTATTAATCGGGTCTTGAAATATGGCGCTATTTGGCTATGGAAGTACAGGGATGCTTCCCAAAATCCTCGCAGAATAAAATCGGCTTGGATGGCAACACACGAGTTACCGCACTTTGCTTACCGTCGTCTCGAACGACACCATCCAGAGAAAATATCGCCCAACCCGTCACCGTAGCCATTGTTTTGGAACTAATCCGCCCCATGTTAGGTAAAATGAAATACATACACCAAAGACTCGCAATCGCAAACTTCGATCGCTCTCTTTTCGTGATCGATCCGTCACCATCAATTTTTGTTCTGATTATCAAATCAAAAAGCACACAATTCACTGTGCGACCCATCATTATCCCCCAATAACGGGGACTACTTTGCGTGTGTGGGTGACGGATGGCATCCAAAAAAGGTTGGCGGAAGCATGACCGTTAGGTCGGAATAGCGCCCCCAATAGACAGCCTATCAAAGAAACCAGAATACTTCGTTTTGATATACAGGGTAAGTCAGTGAAGGAATACCTTTCACTTTTGATCAATCCTCTACACAAGTAAATTTTCAAGGGACAATTTCCACTGAAATTGCGACACTCCCGTATTAAAAACAAAATGATTCAACGTGATTTGACTTGATTTTTGTTGTCATTCTTGTTGATGTTTTTGAGGGTTGTTGCTTGTTTCTTTGGGCTTCAGTGGGCTGCCATCGTTTTTACACAACTTGTTTTTAATAAGGGGTCTTTGGAGGCTAATTAACCGATACATTGTAGAATAAGTGAAACCTAAGACAACCTGGGGTTTTACTCTTCAATTTGGTATGTCATTTGGACCATGTCCGGCTGTAAATGTGGCCCTATTTGGCTGTAGAAGTGGAGGGGTCCATTCCAAAATCCTTGCAGCAATTCGGCTTGGACGGCTACACATTTTGGGAGTGTTTTTTTCTGGGGGTAATTAGCAAACAATCTAATCGGCTAAGGGCACTAAAATTGAAAAGAATCTGAGAGATGAAGGTCCAAGCTACAATGTTCAGTATAGCTACAATAACTGAGAGACTTTTGGGTGTTGGACGATTGGCTTTGAAAGTGAGTGTTTTTGAACACTGTTCAGCGGGAGCTCGATTTAGCGTTCTGCACTAGCACGCCGCCAACGGTAGAGCCCCATATAAATCGGTTTGCCCATTGAAGCGTCAGACGTCAGGAACTTTTACACAATCCAGAGTGGCCTCGTGTAAGAACGCTCTACTACCAATCTGTAAGTCCGGGTTCGATTCCCGGGGGCACCATTTTCAATTCTTTTGTTTTTTTCCTCGGCGCGATCCCGCAGTTTAAGGTGTTAAAAAAACTCCCGCAACCACCAACGTTGCATGTGGCGCATCCAGATGCGTCGCTGGCATGCTGGGACTGTCCTCATAATCCAGGTTTGCGTCTTCGTACAGGGACACAATGCTTTTGGTCGACTCGGCGGCCAAGGTCTAGGGGCCGCTGTGTTTCCTCCCTCACATGTCGCATGGGTCTACGGCCTATTATGGATGAGGGCAGGGAAGGACGCGCGGTGGACCGGTACCGAAGCCAGAAGAGCTCTATATAGACCCGTGCACACGGGACAACCCTGGAGGTCCCGGGAGGTCTGAAAGCTTGGTCTGACACCGCGTAACTTTTTCTCTCTCCCAAGCGTTTATAATTTTTGTTTGATTAAATTTTACTACCAAATTAGAAAAGTAAAACATATTTTCTTATCTATCTTATTTCATTGCCCTCCCCCTTTGCCCATCACAGTACATTGTCTACATTTTGCACAAAATATTTTATATCTTTCACACGCCGAATAGCCTTATAGTGTTGTAAATTTTCGGGGACTCCTGATGCATTCAAACTGGTGATATTTCAGGTGTCAGTCCGTGTTGGCAACGTGCTAATACCGAATGTCGAGTTTCCTGGTTGCACAGCTTTTCTTTAATCAGGGGCCTTTGGAGTCTAATTAACTGATTGTAGAATGAGTGAAGCTTGGGACCACCCGGTGTTCAATTTTTGATTTCGCGTGTAATTTGGTATTAATCGGGTCTTGAAATATGGCGCTATTTGGCTATGGAAGTACAGGGATGCTTCCCAAAATCCTCGCAGAATAAAATCGGCTTGGATGGCAACACACGAGTTACCGCACTTTGCTTACCGTCGTCTCGAACGACACCATCCAGAGAAAATATCGCCCAACCCGTCACCGTAGCCATTGTTTTGGAACTAATCCGCCCCATGTTAGGTAAAATGAAATACATACACCAAAGACTCGCAATCGCAAACTTCGATCGCTCTCTTTTCGTGATCGATCCGTCACCATCAATTTTTGTTCTGATTATCAAATCAAAAAGCACACAATTCACTGTGCGACCCATCATTATCCCCCAATAACGGGGACTACTTTGCGTGTGTGGGTGACGGATGGCATCCAAAAAAGGTTGGCGGAAGCATGACCGTTAGGTCGGAATAGCGCCCCCAATAGACAGCCTATCAAAGAAACCAGAATACTTCGTTTTGATATACAGGGTAAGTCAGTGAAGGAATACCTTTCACTTTTGATCAATCCTCTACACAAGTAAATTTTCAAGGGACAATTTCCACTGAAATTGCGACACTCCCGTATTAAAAACAAAATGATTCAACGTGATTTGACTTGATTTTTGTTGTCATTCTTGTTGATGTTTTTGAGGGTTGTTGCTTGTTTCTTTGGGCTTCAGTGGGCTGCCATCGTTTTTACACAACTTGTTTTTAATAAGGGGTCTTTGGAGGCTAATTAACCGATACATTGTAGAATAAGTGAAACCTAAGACAACCTGGGGTTTTACTCTTCAATTTGGTATGTCATTTGGACCATGTCCGGCTGTAAATGTGGCCCTATTTGGCTGTAGAAGTGGAGGGGTCCATTCCAAAATCCTTGCAGCAATTCGGCTTGGACGGCTACACATTTTGGGAGTGTTTTTTTTCTGGGGGTAATTAGCAAACAATCTAATCGGCTAAGGGCACTAAAATTGAAAAGAATCTGAGAGATGAAGGTCCAAGCTACAATGTTCAGTATAGCTACAATAACTGAGAGACTTTTGGGTGTTGGACGATTGGCTTTGAAAGTGAGTGTTTTTGAACACTGTTCAGCGGGAGCTCGATTTAGCGTTCTGCACTAGCACGCCGCCAACGGTAGAGCCCCATATAAATCGGTTTGCCCATTGAAGCGTCAGACGTCAGGAACTTTTACACAATCCAGAGTGGCCTCGTGTAAGAACGCTCTACTACCAATCTGTAAGTCCGGGTTCGATTCCCGGGGGCACCATTTTCAATTCTTTTGTTTTTTTCCTCGGCGCGATCCCGCAGTTTAAGGTGTTAAAAAAACTCCCGCAACCACCAACGTTGCATGTGGCGCATCCAGATGCGTCGCTGGCATGCTGGGACTGTCCTCATAATCCAGGTTTGCGTCTTCGTACAGGGACACAATGCTTTTGGTCGACTCGGCGGCCAAGGTCTAGGGGCCGCTGTGTTTCCTCCCTCACATGTCGCATGGGTCTACGGCCTATTATGGATGAGGGCAGGGAAGGACGCGCGGTGGACCGGTACCGAAGCCAGAAGAGCTCTATATAGACCCGTGCACACGGGACAACCCTGGAGGTCCCGGGAGGTCTGAAAGCTTGGTCTGACACCGCGTAACTTTTTCTCTCTCCCAAGCGTTTATAATTTTTGTTTGATTAAATTTTACTACCAAATTAGAAAAGTAAAACATATTTTCTTATCTATCTTATTTCATTGCCCTCCCCCTTTGCCCATCACAGTACATTGTCTACATTTTGCACAAAATATTTTATATCTTTCACACGCCGAATAGCCTTATAGTGTTGTAAATTTTCGGGGACTCCTGATGCATTCAAACTGGTGATATTTCAGGTGTCAGTCCGTGTTGGCAACGTGCTAATACCGAATGTCGAGTTTCCTGGTTGCACAGCTTTTCTTTAATCAGGGGCCTTTGGAGTCTAATTAACTGATTGTAGAATGAGTGAAGCTTGGGACCGCCCGGTGTTCAATTTTTGATTTCGCGTGTAATTTGGTATTAATCGGGTCTTGAAATATGGCGCTATTTGGCTATGGAAGTACAGGGATGCTTCCCAAAATCCTCGCAGAATAAAATCGGCTTGGATGGCAACACACGAGTTACCGCACTTTGCTTACCGTCGTCTCGAACGACACCATCCAGAGAAAATATCGCCCAACCCGTCACCGTAGCCATTGTTTTGGAACTAATCCGCCCCATGTTAGGTAAAATGAAATACATACACCAAAGACTCGCAATCGCAAACTTCGATCGCTCTCTTTTCGTGATCGATCCGTCACCATCAATTTTTGTTCTGATTATCAAATCAAAAAGCACACAATTCACTGTGCGACCCATCATTATCCCCCAATAACGGGGACTACTTTGCGTGTGTGGGTGACGGATGGCATCCAAAAAAGGTTGGCGGAAGCATGACCGTTAGGTCGGAATAGCGCCCCCAATAGACAGCCTATCAAAGAAACCAGAATACTTCGTTTTGATATACAGGGTAAGTCAGTGAAGGAATACCTTTCACTTTTGATCAATCCTCTACACAAGTAAATTTTCAAGGGACAATTTCCACTGAAATTGCGACACTCCCGTATTAAAAACAAAATGATTCAACGTGATTTGACTTGATTTTTGTTGTCATTCTTGTTGATGTTTTTGAGGGTTGTTGCTTGTTTCTTTGGGCTTCAGTGGGCTGCCATCGTTTTTACACAACTTGTTTTTAATAAGGGGTCTTTGGAGGCTAATTAACCGATACATTGTAGAATAAGTGAAACCTAAGACAACCTGGGGTTTCACTCTTCAATTTGGTATGTCATTTGGACCATGTCCGGCTGTAAATGTGGCCCTATTTGGCTGTAGAAGTGGAGGGGTCCATTCCAAAATCCTTGCAGCAATTCGGCTTGGACGGCTACACATTTTGGGAGTGTTTTTTTTCTGGGGGTAATTAGCAAACAATCTAATCGGCTAAGGGCACTAAAATTGAAAAGAATCTGAGAGATGAAGGTCCAAGCTACAATGTTCAGTATAGCTACAATAACTGAGAGACTTTTGGGTGTTGGACGATTGGCTTTGAAAGTGAGTGTTTTTGAACACTGTTCAGCGGGAGCTCGATTTAGCGTTCTGCACTAGCACGCCGCCAACGGTAAAGCCCCATATAAATCGGTTTGCCCATTGGAGCGTCAGACGTCAGGAACTTTTACACAATCCAGAGTGGCCTCGTGTAAGAACGCTCTACTACCAATCTGTAAGTCCGGGTTCGATTCCCGGGGGCACCATTTTCAATTCTTTTGTTTTTTTTCCTCGGCGCGATCCCGCAGTTTAAGGTGTTAAAAAAACTCCCGCAACCACCAACGTTGCATGTGGCGCATCCAGATGCGTCGCTGGCATGCTGGGACTGTCCTCATAATCCAGGTTTGCGTCTTCGTACAGGGACACAATGCTTTTGGTCGACTCGGCGGCCAAGGTCTAGGGGCCGCTGTGTTTCCTCCCTCACATGTCGCATGGGTCTACGGCCTATTATGGATGAGGGCAGGGAAGGACGCGCGGTGGACCGGTACCGAAGCCAGAAGAGCTCTATATAGACCCGTGCACACGGGACAACCCTGGAGGTCCCGGGAGGTCTGAAAGCTTGGTCTGACACCGCGTAACTTTTTCTCTCTCCCAAGCGTTTATAATTTTTGTTTGATTAAATTTTACTACCAAATTAGAAAAGTAAAACATATTTTCTTATCTATCTTATTTCATTGCCCTCCCCCTTTGCCCATCACAGTACATTGTCTGCATTTTGCACAAAATATTTTATATCTTTCACACGCCGAATAGCCTTATAGTGTTGTAAATTTTCGGGGACTCCTGTTGCATTCAAACTGGTGATATTTCAGGTGTCAGTCCGTGTTGGCAACGTGCTAATACCGAATGTCGAGTTTCCTGGTTGCACAGCTTTTCTTTAATCAGGGGCCTTTGGAGTCTAATTAACTGATTGTAGAATGAGTGAAGCTTGGGACCACCCGGTGTTCAATTTTTGATTTCGCGTGTAATTTGGTATTAATCGGGTCTTGAAATATGGCGCTATTTGGCTATGGAAGTACAGGGATGCTTCCCAAAATCCTCGCAGAATAAAATCGGCTTGGATGGCAACACACGAGTTACCGCACTTTGCTTACCGTCGTCTCGAACGACACCATCCAGAGAAAATATCGCCCAACCCGTCACCGTAGCCATTGTTTTGGAACTAATCCGCCCCATGTTAGGTAAAATGAAATACATACACCAAAGACTCGCAATCGCAAACTTCGATCGCTCTCTTTTCGTGATCGATCCGTCACCATCAATTTTTGTTCTGATTATCAAATCAAAAAGCACACAATTCACTGTGCGACCCATCATTATCCCCCAATAACGGGGACTACTTTGCGTGTGTGGGTGACGGATGGCATCCAAAAAAGGTTGGCGGAAGCATGACCGTTAGGTCGGAATAGCGCCCCCAATAGACAGCCTATCAAAGAAACCAGAATACTTCGTTTTGATATACAGGGTAAGTCAGTGAAGGAATACCTTTCACTTTTGATCAATCCTCTACACAAGTAAATTTTCAAGGGACAATTTCCACTGAAATTGCGACACTCCCGTATTAAAAACAAAATGATTCAACGTGATTTGACTTGATTTTTGTTGTCATTCTTGTTGATGTTTTTGAGGGTTGTTGCTTGTTTCTTTGGGCTTCAGTGGGCTGCCATCGTTTTTACACAACTTGTTTTTAATAAGGGGTCTTTGGAGGCTAATTAACCGATACATTGTAGAATAAATGAAACCTAAGACAACCTGGGGTTTCACTCTTCAATTTGGTATGTCATTTGGACCATGTCCGGCTGTAAATGTGGCCCTATTTGGCTGTAGAAGTGGAGGGGTCCATTCCAAAATCCTTGCAGCAATTCGGCTTGGACGGCTACACATTTTGGGAGTGTTTTTTTTCTGGGGGTAATTAGCAAACAATCTAATCGGCTAAGGGCACTAAAATTGAAAAGAATCTGAGAGATGAAGGTCCAAGCTACAATGTTCAGTATAGCTACAATAACTGAGAGACTTTTGGGTGTTGGACGATTGGCTTTGAAAGTGAGTGTTTTTGAACACTGTTCAGCGGGAGCTCGATTTAGCGTTCTGCACTAGCACGCCGCCAACGGTAGAGCCCCATATAAATCGGTTTGCCCATTGAAGCGTCAGACGTCAGGAACTTTTACACAATCCAGAGTGGCCTCGTGTAAGAACGCTCTACTACCAATCTGTAAGTCCGGGTTCGATTCCCGGGGGCACCATTTTCAATTCTTTTGTTTTTTTCCTCGGCGCGATCCCGCAGTTTAAGGTGTTAAAAAAACTCCCGCAACCACCAACGTTGCATGTGGCGCATCCAGATGCGTCGCTGGCATGCTGGGACTGTCCTCATAATCCAGGTTTGCGTCTTCGTACAGGGACACAATGCTTTTGGTCGACTCGGCGGCCAAGGTCTAGGGGCCGCTGTGTTTCCTCCCTCACATGTCGCATGGGTCTACGGCCTATTATGGATGAGGGCAGGGAAGGACGCGCGGTGGACCGGTACCGAAGCCAGAAGAGCTCTATATAGACCCGTGCACACGGGACAACCCTGGAGGTCCCTGGAGGTCTGAAAGCTTGGTCTGACACCGCGTAACTTTTTCTCTCTCCCAAGCGTTTATAATTTTTGTTTGATTAAATTTTACTACCAAATTAGAAAAGTAAAACATATTTTCTTATCTATCTTATTTCATTGCCCTCCCCCTTTGCCCATCACAGTACATTGTCTACATTTTGCACAAAATATTTTATATCTTTCACACGCCGAATAGCCTTATAGTGTTGTAAATTTTCGGGGACTCCTGATGCATTCAAACTGGTGATATTTCAGGTGTCAGTCCGTGTTGGCAACGTGCTAATACCGAATGTCGAGTTTCCTGGTTGCACAGCTTTTCTTTAATCAGGGGCCTTTGGAGTCTAATTAACTGATTGTAGAATGAGTGAAGCTTGGGACCACCCGGTGTTCAATTTTTGATTTCGCGTGTAATTTGGTATTAATCGGGTCTTGAAATATGGCGCTATTTGGCTATGGAAGTACAGGGATGCTT
The DNA here is from genome assembly GCA_949987565.1 of Luidia sarsii. Taxonomy (NCBI): domain Eukaryota; kingdom Metazoa; phylum Echinodermata; class Asteroidea; order Paxillosida; family Luidiidae; genus Luidia; species Luidia sarsii. Next base: position 20,991,236 of record OX465104.1, read on the forward strand.
CCCAAAATCCTCGCAGAATAAAATCGGCTTGGATGGCAACACACGAGTTACCGCACTTTGCTTACCGTCGTCTCGAACGACACCATCCAGAGAAAATATCGCCCAACCCGTCACCGTAGCCATTGTTTTGGAACTAATCCGCCCCATGTTAGGTAAAATGAAATACATACACCAAAGACTCGCAATCGCAAACTTCGATCGCTCTCTTTTCGTGATCGATCCGTCACCATCAATTTTTGTTCTGATTATCAAATCAAAAAGCACACAATTCACTGTGCGACCCATCATTATCCCCCAATAACGGGGACTACTTTGCGTGTGTGGGTGACGGATGGCATCCAAAAAAGGTTGGCGGAAGCATGACCGTTAGGTCGGAATAGCGCCCCCAATAGACAGCCTATCAAAGAAACCAGAATACTTCGTTTTGATATACAGGGTAAGTCAGTGAAGGAATACCTTTCACTTTTGATCAATCCTCTACACAAGTAAATTTTCAAGGGACAATTTCCACTGAAATTGCGACACTCCCGTATTAAAAACAAAATGATTCAACGTGATTTGACTTGATTTTTGTTGTCATTCTTGTTGATGTTTTTGAGGGTTGTTGCTTGTTTCTTTGGGCTTCAGTGGGCTGCCATCGTTTTTACACAACTTGTTTTTAATAAGGGGTCTTTGGAGGCTAATTAACCGATACATTGTAGATTAAGTGAAACCTAAGACAACCTGGGGTTTCACTCTTCAATTTGGTATGTCATTTGGACCATGTCCGGCTGTAAATGTGGCCCTATTTGGCTGTAGAAGTGGAGGGGTCCATTCCAAAATCCTTGCAGCAATTCGGCTTGGACGGCTACACATTTTGGGAGTGTTTTTTTTCTGGGGGTAATTAGCAAACAATCTAATCGGCTAAGGGCACTAAAATTGAAAAGAATCTGAGAGATGAAGGTCCAAGCTACAATGTTCAGTATAGCTACAATAACTGAGAGACTTTTGGGTGTTGGACGATTGGCTTTGAAAGTGAGTGTTTTTGAACACTGTTCAGCGGGAGCTCGATTTAGCGTTCTGCACTAGCACGCCGCCAACGGTAGAGCCCCATATAAATCGGTTTGCCCATTGAAGCGTCAGACGTCAGGAACTTTTACACAATCCAGAGTGGCCTCGTGTAAGAACGCTCTACTACCAATCTGTAAGTCCGGGTTCGATTCCCGGGGGCACCATTTTCAATTCTTTTGTTTTTTTCCTCGGCGCGATCCCGCAGTTTAAGGTGTTAAAAAAACTCCCGCAACCACCAACGTTGCATGTGGCGCATCCAGATGCGTCGCTGGCATGCTGGGACTGTCCTCATAATCCAGGTTTGCGTCTTCGTACAGGGACACAATGCTTTTGGTCGACTCGGCGGCCAAGGTCTAGGGGCCGCTGTGTTTCCTCCCTCACATGTCGCATGGGTCTACGGCCTATTATGGATGAGGGCAGGGAAGGACGCGCGGTGGACCGGTACCGAAGCCAGAAGAGCTCTATATAGACCCGTGCACACGGGACAACCCTGGAGGTCCCGGGAGGTCTGAAAGCTTGGTCTGACACCGCGTAACTTTTTCTCTCTCCCAAGCGTTTATAATTTTTGTTTGATTAAATTTTACTACCAAATTAGAAAAGTAAAACATATTTTCTTATCTATCTTATTTCATTGCCCTCCCCCTTTGCCCATCACAGTACATTGTCTACATTTTGCACAAAATATTTTATATCTTTCACACGCCGAATAGCCTTATAGTGTTGTAAATTTTCGGGGACTCCTGATGCATTCAAACTGGTGATATTTCAGGTGTCAGTCCGTGTTGGCAACGTGCTAATACCGAATGTCGAGTTTCCTGGTTGCACAGCTTTTCTTTAATCAGGGGCCTTTGGAGTCTAATTAACTGATTGTAGAATGAGTGAAGCTTGGGACCACCCGGTGTTCAATTTTTGATTTCGCGTGTAATTTGGTATTAATCGGGTCTTGAAATATGGCGCTATTTGGCTATGGAAGTACAGGGATGCTTCCCAAAATCCTCGCAGAATAAAATCGGCTTGGATGGCAACACACGAGTTACCGCACTTTGCTTACCGTCGTCTCGAACGACACCATCCAGAGAAAATATCGCCCAACCCGTCACCGTAGCCATTGTTTTGGAACTAATCCGCCCCATGTTAGGTAAAATGAAATACATACACCAAAGACTCGCAATCGCAAACTTCGATCGCTCTCTTTTCGTGATCGATCCGTCACCATCAATTTTTGTTCTGATTATCAAATCAAAAAGCACACAATTCACTGTGCGACCCATCATTATCCCCCAATACCGGGGACTACTTTGCGTGTGTGGGTGACGGATGGCATCCAAAAAAGGTTGGCGGAAGCATGACCGTTAGGTCGGAATAGCGCCCCCAATAGACAGCCTATCAAAGAAACCAGAATACTTCGTTTTGATATACAGGGTAAGTCAGTGAAGGAATACCTTTCACTTTTGATCAATCCTCTACACAAGTAAATTTTCAAGGGACAATTTCCACTGAAATTGCGACACTCCCGTATTAAAAACAAAATGATTCAACGTGATTTGACTTGATTTTTGTTGTCATTCTTGTTGATGTTTTTGAGGGTTGTTGCTTGTTTCTTTGGGCTTCAGTGGGCTGCCATCGTTTTTACACAACTTGTTTTTAATAAGGGGTCTTTGGAGGCTAATTAACCGATACATTGTAGATTAAGTGAAACCTAAGACAACCTGGGGTTTCACTCTTCAATTTGGTATGTCATTTGGACCATGTCCGGCTGTAAATGTGGCCCTATTTGGCTGTAGAAGTGGAGGGGTCCATTCCAAAATCCTTGCAGCAATTCGGCTTGGACGGCTACACATTTTGGGAGTGTTTTTTTTCTGGGGGTAATTAGCAAACAATCTAATCGGCTAAGGGCACTAAAATTGAAAAGAATCTGAGAGATGAAGGTCCAAGCTACAATGTTCAGTATAGCTACAATAACTGAGAGACTTTTGGGTGTTGGACGATTGGCTTTGAAAGTGAGTGTTTTTGAACACTGTTCAGCGGGAGCTCGATTTAGCGTTCTGCACTAGCACGCCGCCAACGGTAGAGCCCCATATAAATCGGTTTGCCCATTGAAGCGTCAGACGTCAGGAACTTTTACACAATCCAGAGTGGCCTCGTGTAAGAACGCTCTACTACCAATCTGTAAGTCCGGGCTCGATTCCCGGGGGCACCATTTTCAATTCTTTTGTTTTTTTCCTCGGCGCGATCCCGCAGTTTAAGGTGTTAAAAAAACTCCCGCAACCACCAACGTTGCATGTGGCGCATCCAGATGCGTCGCTGGCATGCTGGGACTGTCCTCATAATCCAGGTTTGCGTCTTCGTACAGGGACACAATGCTTTTGGTCGACTCGGCGGCCAAGGTCTAGGGGCCGCTGTGTTTCCTCCCTCACATGTCGCATGGGTCTACGGCCTATTATGGATGAGGGCAGGGAAGGACGCGCGGTGGACCGGTACCGAAGCCAGAAGAGCTCTATATAGACCCGTGCACACGGGACAACCCTGGAGGTCCCGGGAGGTCTGAAAGCTTGGTCTGACACCGCGTAACTTTTTCTCTCTCCCAAGCGTTTATAATTTTTGTTTGATTAAATTTTACTACCAAATTAGAAAAGTAAAACATATTTTCTTATCTATCTTATTTCATTGCCCTCCCCCTTTGCCCATCACAGTACATTGTCTACATTTTGCACAAAATATTTTATATCTTTCACACGCCGAATAGCCTTATAGTGTTGTAAATTTTCGGGGACTCCTGATGCATTCAAACTGGTGATATTTCAGGTGTCAGTCCGTGTTGGCAACGTGCTAATACCGAATGTCGAGTTTCCTGGTTGCACAGCTTTTCTTTAATCAGGGGCCTTTGGAGTCTAATTAACTGATTGTAGAATGAGTGAAGCTTGGGACCACCCGGTGTTCAATTTTTGATTTCGCGTGTAATTTGGTATTAATCGGGTCTTGAAATATGGCGCTATTTGGCTATGGAAGTACAGGGATGCTTCCCAAAATCCTCGCAGAATAAAATCGGCTTGGATGGCAACACACGAGTTACCGCACTTTGCTTACCGTCGTCTCGAACGACACCATCCAGAGAAAATATCGCCCAACCCGTCACCGTAGCCATTGTTTTGGAACTAATCCGCCCCATGTTAGGTAAAATGAAATACATACACCAAAGACTCGCAATTGCAAACTTCGATCGCTCTCTTTTCGTGATCGATCCGTCACCATCAATTTTTGTTCTGATTATCAAATCAAAAAGCACACAATTCACTGTGCGACCCATCATTATCCCCCAATAACGGGGACTACTTTGCGTATGTGGGTGACGGATGGCATCCAAAAAAGGTTGGCGGAAGCGTGACCGTTAGGTCGGAATAGCGCCCCCAATAGACAGCCTATAAAAGAAACCAGAATACTTCGTTTTGATATACAGGGTAAGTCAGTGAAGGAATACCTTTCACTTTTGATCAATCCTCTACACAAGTAAATTTTCAAGGGACAATTTCCACTGAAATTGCGACACTCCCGTATTAAAAACAAAATGATTCAACGTGATTTGACTTGATTTTTGTTGTCATTCTTGTTGATGTTTTTGAGGGTTGTTGCTTGTTTCTTTGGGCTTCAGTGGGCTGCCATCGTTTTTACACAACTTGTTTTTAATAAGGGGTCTTTGGAGGCTAATTAACCGATACATTGTAGATTAAGTGAAACCTAAGACAACCTGGGGTTTCACTCTTCAATTTGGTATGTCATTTGGACCATGTCCGGCTGTAAATGTGGCCCTATTTGGCTGTAGAAGTGGAGGGGTCCATTCCAAAATCCTTGCAGCAATTCGGCTTGGACGGCTACACATTTTGGGAGTGTTTTTTTTCTGGGGGTAATTAGCAAACAATCTAATCGGCTAAGGGCACTAAAATTGAAAAGAATCTGAGAGATGAAGGTCCAAGCTACAATGTTCAGTATAGCTACAATAACTGAGAGACTTTTGGGTGTTGGACGATTGGCTTTGAAAGTGAGTGTTTTTGAACACTGTTCAGCGGGAGCTCGATTTAGCGTTCTGCACTAGCACGCCGCCAACGGTAGAGCCCCATATAAATCGGTTTGCCCATTGAAGCGTCAGACGTCAGGAACTTTTACACAATCCAGAGTGGCCTCGTGTAAGAACGCTCTACTACCAATCTGTAAGTCCGGGTTCGATTCCCGGGGGCACCATTTTCAATTCTTTTGTTTTTTCCTCGGCGCGATCCCGCAGTTTAAGGTGTTAAAAAAACTCCCGCAACCACCAACGTTGCATGTGGCGCATCCAGATGCGTCGCTGGCATGCTGGGACTGTCCTCATAATCCAGGTTTGCGTCTTCGTACAGGGACACAATGCTTTTGGTCGACTCGGCGGCCAAGGTCTAGGGGCCGCTGTGTTTCCTCCCTCACATGTCGCATGGGTCTACGGCCTATTATGGATGAGGGCAGGGAAGGACGCGCGGTGGACCGGTACCGAAGCCAGAAGAGCTCTATATAGACCCGTGCACACGGGACAACCCTGGAGGTCCCGGGAGGTCTGAAAGCTTGGTCTGACACCGCGTAACTTTTTCTCTCTCCCAAGCGTTTATAATTTTTGTTTGATTAAATTTTACTACCAAATTAGAAAAGTAAAACATATTTTCTTATCTATCTTATTTCATTGCCCTCCCCCTTTGCCCATCACAGTACATTGTCTACATTTTGCACAAAATATTTTATATCTTTCACACGCCGAATAGCCTTATAGTGTTGTAAATTTTCGGGGACTCCTGATGCATTCAAACTGGTGATATTTCAGGTGTCAGTCCGTGTTGGCAACGTGCTAATACCGAATGTCGAGTTTCCTGGTTGCACAGCTTTTCTTTAATCAGGGGCCTTTGGAGTCTAATTAACTGATTGTAGAATGAGTGAAGCTTGGGACCACCCGGTGTTCAATTTTTGATTTCGCGTGTAATTTGGTATTAATCGGGTCTTGAAATATGGCGCTATTTGGCTATGGAAGTACAGGGATGCTTCCCAAAATCCTCGCAGAATAAAATCGGCTTGGATGGCAACACACGAGTTACCGCACTTTGCTTACCGTCGTCTCGAACGACACCATCCAGAGAAAATATCGCCCAACCCGTCACCGTAGCCATTGTTTTGGAACTAATCCGCCCCATGTTAGGTAAAATGAAATACATACACCAAAGACTCGCAATTGCAAACTTCGATCGCTCTCTTTTCGTGATCGATCCGTCACCATCAATTTTTGTTCTGATTATCAAATCAAAAAGCACACAATTCACTGTGCGACCCATCATTATCCCCCAATAACGGGGACTACTTTGCGTATGTGGGTGACGGATGGCATCCAAAAAAGGTTGGCGGAAGCGTGACCGTTAGGTCGGAATAGCGCCCCCAATAGACAGCCTATCAAAGAAACCAGAATACTTCGTTTTGATATACAGGGTAAGTCAGTGAAGGAATACCTTTCACTTTTGATCAATCCTCTACACAAGTAAATTTTCAAGGGACAATTTCCACTGAAATTGCGACACTCCCGTATTAAAAACAAAATGATTCAACGTGATTTGACTTGATTTTTGTTGTCATTCTTGTTGATGTTTTTGAGGGTTGTTGCTTGTTTCTTTGGGCTTCAGTGGGCTGCCATCGTTTTTACACAACTTGTTTTTAATAAGGGGTCTTTGGAGGCTAATTAACCGATACATTGTAGATTAAGTGAAACCTAAGACAACCTGGGGTTTCACTCTTCAATTTGGTATGTCATTTGGACCATGTCCGGCTGTAAATGTGGCCCTATTTGGCTGTAGAAGTGGAGGGGTCCATTCCAAAATCCTTGCAGCAATTCGGCTTGGACGGCTACACATTTTGGGAGTGTTTTTTTTCTGGGGGTAATTAGCAAACAATCTAATCGGCTAAGGGCACTAAAATTGAAAAGAATCTGAGAGATGAAGGTCCAAGCTACAATGTTCAGTATAGCTACAATAACTGAGAGACTTTTGGGTGTTGGACGATTGGCTTTGAAAGTGAGTGTTTTTGAACACTGTTCAGCGGGAGCTCGATTTAGCGTTCTGCACTAGCACGCCGCCAACGGTAGAGCCCCATATAAATCGGTTTGCCCATTGAAGCGTCAGACGTCAGGAACTTTTACACAATCCAGAGTGGCCTCGTGTAAGAACGCTCTACTACCAATCTGTAAGTCCGGGTTCGATTCCCGGGGGCACCATTTTCAATTCTTTTGTTTTTTTCCTCGGCGCGATCCCGCAGTTTAAGGTGTTAAAAAAACTCCCGCAACCACCAACGTTGCATGTGGCGCATCCAGATGCGTCGCTGGCATGCTGGGACTGTCCTCATAATCCAGGTTTGCGTCTTCGTACAGGGACACAATGCTTTTGGTCGACTCGGCGGCCAAGGTCTAGGGGCCGCTGTGTTTCCTCCCTCACATGTCGCATGGGTCTACGGCCTATTATGGATGAGGGCAGGGAAGGACGCGCGGTGGACCGGTACCGAAGCCAGAAGAGCTCTATATAGACCCGTGCACACGGGACAACCCTGGAGGTCCCGGGAGGTCTGAAAGCTTGGTCTGACACCGCGTAACTTTTTCTCTCTCCCAAGCGTTTATAATTTTTGTTTGATTAAATTTTACTACCAAATTAGAAAAGTAAAACATATTTTCTTATCTATCTTATTTCATTGCCCTCCCCCTTTGCCCATCACAGTACATTGTCTACATTTTGCACAAAATATTTTATATCTTTCACACGCCGAATAGCCTTATAGTGTTGTAAATTTTCGGGGACTCCTGATGCATTCAAACTCGTGATTTTCAGGTGTCAGTCCGTGTTGGCAACGTGCTAATACCGAATGTCGAGTTTCCTGGTTGCACAGCTTTTCTTTAATCAGGGGCCTTTGGAGTCTAATTAACTGATTGTAGAATGAGTGAAGCTTGGACCACCCGGTGTTCAATTTTTGATTTCGCTTGTAATTTGGTATTAATCGGGTCTTGAAATATGGCGCTATTTGGCTATGGAAGTACAGGGATGCTTCCCAAAATCCTCGCAGAATAAAATCGGCTTGGATGGCAACACACGAGTTACCGCACTTTGCTTACCGTCGTCTCGAACGACACCATCCAGAGAAAATATCGCCCAACCCGTCACCGTAGCCATTGTTTTGGAACTAATCCGCCCCATGTTAGGTAAAATGAAATACATACACCAAAGACTCGCAATCGCAAACTTCGATCGCTCTCTTTTCGTGATCGATCCGTCACCATCAATTTTTGTTCTGATTATCAAATCAAAAAGCACACAATTCACTGTGCGACCCATCATTATCCCCCAATAACGGGGACTACTTTGCGTGTGTGGGTGACGGATGGCATCCAAAAAAGGTTGGCGGAAGCATGACCGTTAGGTCGGAATAGCGCCCCCAATAGACAGCCTATCAAAGAAACCAGAATACTTCGTTTTGATATACAGGGTAAGTCAGTGAAGGAATACCTTTCACTTTTGATCAATCCTCTACACAAGTAAATTTTCAAGGGACAATTTCCACTGAAATTGCGACACTCCCGTATTAAAAACAAAATGATTCAACGTGATTTGACTTGATTTTTGTTGTCATTCTTGTTGATGTTTTTGAGGGTTGTTGCTTGTTTCTTTGGGCTTCAGTGGGCTGCCATCGTTTTTACACAACTTGTTTTTAATAAGGGGTCTTTGGAGGCTAATTAACCGATACATTGTAGATTAAGTGAAACCTAAGACAACCTGGGGTTTCACTCTTCAATTTGGTATGTCATTTGGACAATGTCCGGCTGTAAATGTGGCCCTATTTGGCTGTAGAAGTGGAGGGGTCCATTCCAAAATCCTTGCAGCAATTCGGCTTGGACGGCTACACATTTTGGGAGTGTTTTTTTTCTGGGGGTAATTAGCAAACAATCTAATCGGCTAAGGGCACTAAAATTAAAAAGAATCTGAGAGATGAAGGTCCAAGCTACAATGTTCAGTATAGCTACAATAACTGAGGGACTTTTGGGTGTTGGACGATTGGCTTTGAAAGTGAGTGTTTTTGAACACTGTTCAGCGGGAGCTCGATTTAGCGTTCTGCACTAGCACGCCGCCAACGGTAGAGCCCCATATAAATCGGTTTGCCCATTGAAGCGTCAGACGTCAGGAACTTTTACACAATCCAGAGTGGCCTCGTGTAAGAACGCTCTACTACCAATCTGTAAGTCCGGGTTCGATTCCCGGGGGCACCATTTTCAATTCTTTTGTTTTTTTCCTCGGCGCGATCCCGCAGTTTAAGGTGTTAAAAAAACTCCCGCAACCACCAACGTTGCATGTGGCGCATCCAGATGCGTCGCTGGCATGCTGGGACTGTCCTCATAATCCAGGTTTGCGTCTTCGTACAGGGACACAATGCTTTTGGTCGACTCGGCGGCCAAGGTCTAGGGGCCGCTGTGTTTCCTCCCTCACATGTCGCATGGGTCTACGGCCTATTATGGATGAGGGCAGGGAAGGACGCGCGGTGGACCGGTACCGAAGCCAGAAGAGCTCTATATAGACCCGTGCACACGGGACAACCCTGGAGGTCCCGGGAGGTCTGAAAGCTTGGTCTGACACCGCGTAACTTTTTCTCTCTCCCAAGCGTTTATAATTTTTGTTTGATTAAATTTTACTACCAAATTAGAAAAGTAAAACATATTTTCTTATCTATCTTATTTCATTGCCCTCCCCCTTTGCCCATCACAGTACATTGTCTACATTTTGCACTAAAATATTTTATATCTTTCACACGCCGAATAGCCTTATAGTGTTGTAAATTTTCGGGGACTCCTGATGCATTCAAACTGGTGATATTTCAGGTGTCAGTCCGTGTTGGCAACGTGCTAATACCGAATGTCGAGTTTCCTGGTTGCACAGCTTTTCTTTAATCAGGGGCCTTTGGAGTCTAATTAACTGATTGTAGAATGAGTGAAGCTTGGGACCACCCGGTGTTCAATTTTTGATTTCGCGTGTAATTTGGTATTAATCGGGTCTTGAAATATGGCGCTATTTGGCTATGGAAGTACAGGGATGCTTCCCAAAATCCTCGCAGAATAAAATCGGCTTGGATGGCAACACACGAGTTACCGCACTTTGCTTACCGTCGTCTCGAACGACACCATCCAGAGAAAATATCGCCCAACCCGTCACCGTAGCCATTGTTTTGGAACTAATCCGCCCCATGTTAGGTAAAATGAAATACATACACCAAAGACTCGCAATCGCAAACTTCGATCGCTCTCTTTTCGTGATCGATCCGTCACCATCAATTTTTGTTCTGATTATCAAATCAAAAAGCACACAATTCACTGTGCGACCCATCATTATCCCCCAATAACGGGGACTACTTTGCGTGTGTGGGTGACGGATGGCATCCAAAAAAGGTTGGCGGAAGCATGACCGTTAGGTCGGAATAGCGCCCCCAATAGACAGCCTATCAAAGAAACCAGAATACTTCGTTTTGATATACAGGGTAAGTCAGTGAAGGAATACCTTTCACTTTTGATCAATCCTCTACACAAGTAAATTTTCAAGGGACAATTTCCACTGAAATTGCGACACTCCCGTATTAAAAACAAAATGATTCAACGTGATTTGACTTGATTTTTGTTGTCATTCTTGTTGATGTTTTTGAGGGTTGTTTCTTTGGGCTTCAGTGGGCTGCCATCGTTTTTACACAACTTGTTTTTAATAAGGGGTCTTTGGAGGCTAATTAACCGATACATTGTAGATTAAGTGAAACCTAAGACAACCTGGGGTTTCACTCTTCAATTTGGTATGTCATTTGGACAATGTCCGGCTGTAAATGTGGCCCTATTTGGCTGTAGAAGTGGAGGGGTCCATTCCAAAATCCTTGCAGCAATTCGGCTTGGACGGCTACACATTTTGGGAGTGTTTTTTTTCTGGGGGTAATTAGCAAACAATCTAATCGGCTAAGGGCACTAAAATTGAAAAGAATCTGAGAGATGAAGGTCCAAGCTACAATGTTCAGTATAGCTACAATAACTGAGAGACTTTTGGGTGTTGGACGATTGGCTTTGAAAGTGAGTGTTTTTGAACACTGTTCAGCGGGAGCTCGATTTAGCGTTCTGCACTAGCACGCCGCCAACGGTAGAGCCCCATATAAATCGGTTTGCCCATTGAAGCGTCAGACGTCAGGAACTTTTACACAATCCAGAGTGGCCTCGTGTAAGAACGCTCTACTACCAATCTGTAAGTCCGGGTTCGATTCCCGGGGGCACCATTTTCAATTCTTTTGTTTTTTTCCTCGGCGCGATCCCGCAGTTTAAGGTGTTAAAAAAACTCCCGCAACCACCAACGTTGCATGTGGCGCATCCAGATGCGTCGCTGGCATGCTGGGACTGTCCTCATAATCCAGGTTTGCGTCTTCGTACAGGGACACAATGCTTTTGGTCGACTCGGCGGCCAAGGTCTAGGGGCCGCTGTGTTTCCTCCCTCACATGTCGCATGGGTCTACGGCCTATTATGGATGAGGGCAGGGAAGGACGCGCGGTGGACCGGTACCGAAGCCAGAAGAGCTCTATATAGACCCGTGCACACGGGACAACCCTGGAGGTCCCGGGAGGTCTGAAAGCTTGGTCTGACACCGCGTAACTTTTTCTCTCTCCCAAGCGTTTATAATTTTTGTTTGATTAAATTTTACTACCAAATTAGAAAAGTAAAACATATTTTCTTATCTATCTTATTTCATTGCCCTCCCCCTTTGCCCATCACAGTACATTGTCTACATTTTGCACAAAATATTTTATATCTTTCACACGCCGAATAGCCTTATAGTGTTGTAAATTTTCGGGGACTCCTGATGCATTCAAACTCGTGATTTTCAGGTGTCAGTCCGTGTTGGCAACGTGCTAATACCGAATGTCGAGTTTCCTGGTTGCACAGCTTTTCTTTAATCAGGGGCCTTTGGAGTCTAATTAACTGATTGTAGAATGAGTGAAGCTTGGACCACCCGGTGTTCAATTTTTGATTTCGCTTGTAATTTGGTATTAATCGGGTCTTGAAATATGGCGCTATTTGGCTATGGAAGTACAGGGATGCTTCCCAAAATCCTCGCAGAATAAAATCGGCTTGGATGGCAACACACGAGTTACCGCACTTTGCTTACCGTCGTCTCGAACGACACCATCCAGAGAAAATATCGCCCAACCCGTCACCGTAGCCATTGTTTTGGAACTAATCCGCCCCATGTTAGGTAAAATGAAATACATACACCAAAGACTCGCAATCGCAAACTTCGATCGCTCTCTTTTCGTGATCGATCCGTCACCATCAATTTTTGTTCTGATTATCAAATCAAAAAGCACACAATTCACTGTGCGACCCATCATTATCCCCCAATAACGGGGACTACTTTGCGTGTGTGGGTGACGGATGGCATCCAAAAAAGGTTGGCGGAAGCATGACCGTTAGGTCGGAATAGCGCCCCCAATAGACAGCCTATCAAAGAAACCAGAATACTTCGTTTTGATATACAGGGTAAGTCAGTGAAGGAATACCTTTCACTTTTGATCAATCCTCTACACAAGTAAATTTTCAAGGGACAATTTCCACTGAAATTGCGACACTCCCGTATTAAAAACAAAATGATTCAACGTGATTTGACTTGATTTTTGTTGTCATTCTTGTTGATGTTTTTGAGGGTTGTTGCTTGTTTCTTTGGGCTTCAGTGGGCTGCCATCGTTTTTACACAACTTGTTTTTAATAAGGGGTCTTTGGAGGCTAATTAACCGATACATTGTAGATTAAGTGAAACCTAAGACAACCTGGGGTTTCACTCTTCAATTTGGTATGTCATTTGGACAATGTCCGGCTGTAAATGTGGCCCTATTTGGCTGTAGAAGTGGAGGGGTCCATTCCAAAATCCTTGCAGCAATTCGGCTTGGACGGCTACACATTTTGGGAGTGTTTTTTTTCTGGGGGTAATTAGCAAACAATCTAATCGGCTAAGGGCACTAAAATTAAAAAGAATCTGAGAGATGAAGGTCCAAGCTACAATGTTCAGTATAGCTACAATAACTGAGAGACTTTTGGGTGTTGGACGATTGGCTTTGAAAGTGAGTGTTTTTGAACACTGTTCAGCGGGAGCTCGATTTAGCGTTCTGCACTAGCACGCCGCCAACGGTAGAGCCCCATATAAATCGGTTTGCCCATTGAAGCGTCAGACGTCAGGAACTTTTACACAATCCAGAGTGGCCTCGTGTAAGAACGCTCTACTACCAATCTGTAAGTCCGGGTTCGATTCCCGGGGGCACCATTTTCAATTCTTTTGTTTTTTTCCTCGGCGCGATCCCGCAGTTTAAGGTGTTAAAAAAACTCCCGCAACCACCAACGTTGCATGTGGCGCATCCAGATGCGTCGCTGGCATGCTGGGACTGTCCTCATAATCCAGGTTTGCGTCTTCGTACAGGGACACAATGCTTTTGGTCGACTCGGCGGCCAAGGTCTAGGGGCCGCTGTGTTTCCTCCCTCACATGTCGCATGGGTCTACGGCCTATTATGGATGAGGGCAGGGAAGGACGCGCGGTGGACCGGTACCGAAGCCAGAAGAGCTCTATATAGACCCGTGCACACGGGACAACCCTGGAGGTCCCGGGAGGTCTGAAAGCTTGGTCTGACACCGCGTAACTTTTTCTCTCTCCCAAGCGTTTATAATTTTTGTTTGATTAAATTTTACTACCAAATTAGAAAAGTAAAACATATTTTCTTATCTATCTTATTTCATTGCCCTCCCCCTTTGCCCATCACAGTACATTGTCTACATTTTGCACTAAAATATTTTATATCTTTCACACGCCGAATAGCCTTATAGTGTTGTAAATTTTCGGGGACTCCTGATGCATTCAAACTGGTGATATTTCAGGTGTCAGTCCGTGTTGGCAACGTGCTAATACCGAATGTCGAGTTTCCTGGTTGCACAGCTTTTCTTTAATCAGGGGCCTTTGGAGTCTAATTAACTGATTGTAGAATGAGTGAAGCTTGGGACCACCCGGTGTTCAATTTTTGATTTCGCGTGTAATTTGGTATTAATCGGGTCTTGAAATATGGCGCTATTTGGCTATGGAAGTACAGGGATGCTTCCCAAAATCCTCGCAGAATAAAATCGGCTTGGATGGCAACACACGAGTTACCGCACTTTGCTTACCGTCGTCTCGAACGACACCATCCAGAGAAAATATCGCCCAACCCGTCACCGTAGCCATTGTTTTGGAACTAATCCGCCCCATGTTAGGTAAAATGAAATACATACACCAAAGACTCGCAATCGCAAACTTCGATCGCTCTCTTTTCGTGATCGATCCGTCACCATCAATTTTTGTTCTGATTATCAAATCAAAAAGCACACAATTCACTGTGCGACCCATCATTATCCCCCAATAACGGGGACTACTTTGCGTGTGTGGGTGACGGATGGCATCCAAAAAAGGTTGGCGGAAGCATGACCGTTAGGTCGGAATAGCGCCCCCAATAGACAGCCTATCAAAGAAACCAGAATACTTCGTTTTGATATACAGGGTAAGTCAGTGAAGGAATACCTTTCACTTTTGATCAATCCTCTACACAAGTAAATTTTCAAGGGACAATTTCCACTGAAATTGCGACACTCCCGTATTAAAAACAAAATGATTCAACGTGATTTGACTTGATTTTTGTTGTCATTCTTGTTGATGTTTTTGAGGGTTGTTTCTTTGGGCTTCAGTGGGCTGCCATCGTTTTTACACAACTTGTTTTTAATAAGGGGTCTTTGGAGGCTAATTAACCGATACATTGTAGATTAAGTGAAACCTAAGACAACCTGGGGTTTCACTCTTCAATTTGGTATGTCATTTGGACAATGTCCGGCTGTAAATGTGGCCCTATTTGGCTGTAGAAGTGGAGGGGTCCATTCCAAAATCCTTGCAGCAATTCGGCTTGGACGGCTACACATTTTGGGAGTGTTTTTTTTCTGGGGGTAATTAGCAAACAATCTAATCGGCTAAGGGCACTAAAATTGAAAAGAATCTGAGAGATGAAGGTCCAAGCTACAATGTTCAGTATAGCTACAATAACTGAGAGACTTTTGGGTGTTGGACGATTGGCTTTGAAAGTGAGTGTTTTTGAACACTGTTCAGCGGGAGCTCGATTTAGCGTTCTGCACTAGCACGCCGCCAACGGTAGAGCCCCATATAAATCGGTTTGCCCATTGAAGCGTCAGACGTCAGGAACTTTTACACAATCCAGAGTGGCCTCGTGTAAGAACGCTCTACTACCAATCTGTAAGTCCGGGTTCGATTCCCGGGGGCACCATTTTCAATTCTTTTGTTTTTTTCCTCGGCGCGATCCCGCAGTTTAAGGTGTTAAAAAAACTCCCGCAACCACCAACGTTGCATGTGGCGCATCCAGATGCGTCGCTGGCATGCTGGGACTGTCCTCATAATCCAGGTTTGCGTCTTCGTACAGGGACACAATGCTTTTGGTCGACTCGGCGGCCAAGGTCTAGGGGCCGCTGTGTTTCCTCCCTCACATGTCGCATGGGTCTACGGCCTATTATGGATGAGGGCAGGGAAGGACGCGCGGTGGACCGGTACCGAAGCCAGAAGAGCTCTATATAGACCCGTGCACACGGGACAACCCTGGAGGTCCCGGGAGGTCTGAAAGCTTGGTCTGACACCGCGTAACTTTTTCTCTCTCCCAAGCGTTTATAATTTTTGTTTGATTAAATTTTACTACCAAATTAGAAAAGTAAAACATATTTTCTTATCTATCTTATTTCATTGCCCTCCCCCTTTGCCCATCACAGTACATTGTCTACATTTTGCACTAAAATATTTTATATCTTTCACACGCCGAATAGCCTTATAGTGTTGTAAATTTTCGGGGACTCCTGATGCATTCAAACTGGTGATATTTCAGGTGTCAGTCCGTGTTGGCAACGTGCTAATACCGAATGTCGAGTTTCCTGGTTGCACAGCTTTTCTTTAATCAGGGGCCTTTGGAGTCTAATTAACTGATTGTAGAATGAGTGAAGCTTGGGACCACCCGGTGTTCAATTTTTGATTTCGCGTGTAATTTGGTATTAATCGGGTCTTGAAATATGGCGCTATTTGGCTATGGAAGTACAGGGATGCTTCCCAAAATCCTCGCAGAATAAAATCGGCTTGGATGGCAACACACGAGTTACCGCACTTTGCTTACCGTCGTCTCGAACGACACCATCCAGAGAAAATATCGCCCAACCCGTCACCGTAGCCATTGTTTTGGAACTAATCCGCCCCATGTTAGGTAAAATGAAATACATACACCAAAGACTCGCAATCGCAAACTTCGATCGCTCTCTTTTCGTGATCGATCCGTCACCATCAATTTTTGTTCTGATTATCAAATCAAAAAGCACACAATTCACTGTGCGACCCATCATTATCCCCCAATAACGGGGACTACTTTGCGTGTGTGGGTGACGGATGGCATCCAAAAAAGGTTGGCGGAAGCATGACCGTTAGGTCGGAATAGCGCCCCCAATAGACAGCCTATCAAAGAAACCAGAATACTTCGTTTTGATATACAGGGTAAGTCAGTGAAGGAATACCTTTCACTTTTGATCAATCCTCTACACAAGTAAATTTTCAAGGGACAATTTCCACTGAAATTGCGACACTCCCGTATTAAAAACAAAATGATTCAACGTGATTTGACTTGATTTTTGTTGTCATTCTTGTTGATGTTTTTGAGGGTTGTTTCTTTGGGCTTCAGTGGGCTGCCATCGTTTTTACACAACTTGTTTTTAATAAGGGGTCTTTGGAGGCTAATTAACCGATACATTGTAGATTAAGTGAAACCTAAGACAACCTGGGGTTTCACTCTTCAATTTGGTATGTCATTTGGACAATGTCCGGCTGTAAATGTGGCCCTATTTGGCTGTAGAAGTGGAGGGGTCCATTCCAAAATCCTTGCAGCAATTCGGCTTGGACGGCTACACATTTTGGGAGTGTTTTTTTTCTGGGGGTAATTAGCAAACAATCTAATCGGCTAAGGGCACTAAAATTGAAAAGAATCTGAGAGATGAAGGTCCAAGCTACAATGTTCAGTATAGCTACAATAACTGAGAGACTTTTGGGTGTTGGACGATTGGCTTTGAAAGTGAGTGTTTTTGAACACTGTTCAGCGGGAGCTCGATTTAGCGTTCTGCACTAGCACGCCGCCAACGGTAGAGCCCCATATAAATCGGTTTGCCCATTGAAGCGTCAGACGTCAGGAACTTTTACACAATCCAGAGTGGCCTCGTGTAAGAACGCTCTACTACCAATCTGTAAGTCCGGGTTCGATTCCCGGGGGCACCATTTTCAATTCTTTTGTTTTTTTCCTCGGCGCGATCCCGCAGTTTAAGGTGTTAAAAAAACTCCCGCAACCACCAACGTTGCATGTGGCGCATCCAGATGCGTCGCTGGCATGCTGGGACTGTCCTCATAATCCAGGTTTGCGTCTTCGTACAGGGACACAATGCTTTTGGTCGACTCGGCGGCCAAGGTCTAGGGGCCGCTGTGTTTCCTCCCTCACATGTCGCATGGGTCTACGGCCTATTATGGATGAGGGCAGGGAAGGACGCGCGGTGGACCGGTACCGAAGCCAGAAGAGCTCTATATAGACCCGTGCACACGGGACAACCCTGGAGGTCCCGGGAGGTCTGAAAGCTTGGTCTGACACCGCGTAACTTTTTCTCTCTCCCAAGCGTTTATAATTTTTGTTTGATTAAATTTTACTACCAAATTAGAAAAGTAAAACATATTTTCTTATCTATCTTATTTCATTGCCCTCCCCCTTTGCCCATCACAGTACATTGTCTACATTTTGCACAAAATATTTTATATCTTTCACACGCCGAATAGCCTTATAGTGTTGTAAATTTTCGGGGACTCCTGATGCATTCAAACTCGTGATTTTCAGGTGTCAGTCCGTGTTGGCAACGTGCTAATACCGAATGTCGAGTTTCCTGGTTGCACAGCTTTTCTTTAATCAGGGGCCTTTGGAGTCTAATTAACTGATTGTAGAATGAGTGAAGCTTGGACCACCCGGTGTTCAATTTTTGATTTCGCTTGTAATTTGGTATTAATCGGGTCTTGAAATATGGCGCTATTTGGCTATGGAAGTACAGGGATGCTTCCCAAAATCCTCGCAGAATAAAATCGGCTTGGATGGCAACACACGAGTTACCGCACTTTGCTTACCGTCGTCTCGAACGACACCATCCAGAGAAAATATCGCCCAACCCGTCACCGTAGCCATTGTTTTGGAACTAATCCGCCCCATGTTAGGTAAAATGAAATACATACACCAAAGACTCGCAATCGCAAACTTCGATCGCTCTCTTTTCGTGATCGATCCGTCACCATCAATTTTTGTTCTGATTATCAAATCAAAAAGCACACAATTCACTGTGCGACCCATCATTATCCCCCAATAACGGGGACTACTTTGCGTGTGTGGGTGACGGATGGCATCCAAAAAAGGTTGGCGGAAGCATGACCGTTAGGTCGGAATAGCGCCCCCAATAGACAGCCTATCAAAGAAACCAGAATACTTCGTTTTGATATACAGGGTAAGTCAGTGAAGGAATACCTTTCACTTTTGATCAATCCTCTACACAAGTAAATTTTCAAGGGACAATTTCCACTGAAATTGCGACACTCCCGTATTAAAAACAAAATGATTCAACGTGATTTGACTTGATTTTTGTTGTCATTCTTGTTGATGTTTTTGAGGGTTGTTGCTTGTTTCTTTGGGCTTCAGTGGGCTGCCATCGTTTTTACACAACTTGTTTTTAATAAGGGGTCTTTGGAGGCTAATTAACCGATACATTGTAGATTAAGTGAAACCTAAGACAACCTGGGGTTTCACTCTTCAATTTGGTATGTCATTTGGACAATGTCCGGCTGTAAATGTGGCCCTATTTGGCTGTAGAAGTGGAGGGGTCCATTCCAAAATCCTTGCAGCAATTCGGCTTGGACGGCTACACATTTTGGGAGTGTTTTTTTTCTGGGGGTAATTAGCAAACAATCTAATCGGCTAAGGGCACTAAAATTAAAAAGAATCTGAGAGATGAAGGTCCAAGCTACAATGTTCAGTATAGCTACAATAACTGAGAGACTTTTGGGTGTTGGACGATTGGCTTTGAAAGTGAGTGTTTTTGAACACTGTTCAGCGGGAGCTCGATTTAGCGTTCTGCACTAGCACGCCGCCAACGGTAGAGCCCCATATAAATCGGTTTGCCCATTGAAGCGTCAGACGTCAGGAACTTTTACACAATCCAGAGTGGCCTCGTGTAAGAACGCTCTACTACCAATCTGTAAGTCCGGGTTCGATTCCCGGGGGCACCATTTTCAATTCTTTTGTTTTTTTCCTCGGCGCGATCCCGCAGTTTAAGGTGTTAAAAAAACTCCCGCAACCACCAACGTTGCATGTGGCGCATCCAGATGCGTCGCTGGCATGCTGGGACTGTCCTCATAATCCAGGTTTGCGTCTTCGTACAGGGACACAATGCTTTTGGTCGACTCGGCGGCCAAGGTCTAGGGGCCGCTGTGTTTCCTCCCTCACATGTCGCATGGGTCTACGGCCTATTATGGATGAGGGCAGGGAAGGACGCGCGGTGGACCGGTACCGAAGCCAGAAGAGCTCTATATAGACCCGTGCACACGGGACAACCCTGGAGGTCCCGGGAGGTCTGAAAGCTTGGTCTGACACCGCGTAACTTTTTCTCTCTCCCAAGCGTTTATAATTTTTGTTTGATTAAATTTTACTACCAAATTAGAAAAGTAAAACATATTTTCTTATCTATCTTATTTCATTGCCCTCCCCCTTTGCCCATCACAGTACATTGTCTACATTTTGCACTAAAATATTTTATATCTTTCACACGCCGAATAGCCTTATAGTGTTGTAAATTTTCGGGGACTCCTGATGCATTCAAACTGGTGATATTTCAGGTGTCAGTCCGTGTTGGCAACGTGCTAATACCGAATGTCGAGTTTCCTGGTTGCACAGCTTTTCTTTAATCAGGGGCCTTTGGAGTCTAATTGTCTAATTAACTGATTGTAGAATGAGTGAAGCTTGGGACCACCCGGTGTTCAATTTTTGATTTCGCGTGTAATTTGGTATTAATCGGGTCTTGAAATATGGCGCTATTTGGCTATGGAAGTACAGGGATGCTTCCCAAAATCCTCGCAGAATAAAATCGGCTTGGATGGCAACACACGAGTTACCGCACTTTGCTTACCGTCGTCTCGAACGACACCATCCAGAGAAAATATCGCCCAACCCGTCACCGTAGCCATTGTTTTGGAACTAATCCGCCCCATGTTAGGTAAAATGAAATACATACACCAAAGACTCGCAATCGCAAACTTCGATCGCTCTCTTTTCGTGATCGATCCGTCACCATCAATTTTTGTTCTGATTATCAAATCAAAAAGCACACAATTCACTGTGCGACCCATCATTATCCCCCAATAACGGGGACTACTTTGCGTGTGTGGGTGACGGATGGCATCCAAAAAAGGTTGGCGGAAGCATGACCGTTAGGTCGGAATAGCGCCCCCAATAGACAGCCTATCAAAGAAACCAGAATACTTCGTTTTGATATACAGGGTAAGTCAGTGAAGGAATACCTTTCACTTTTGATCAATCCTCTACACAAGTAAATTTTCAAGGGACAATTTCCACTGAAATTGCGACACTCCCGTATTAAAAACAAAATGATTCAACGTGATTTGACTTGATTTTTGTTGTCATTCTTGTTGATGTTTTTGAGGGTTGTTTCTTTGGGCTTCAGTGGGCTGCCATCGTTTTTACACAACTTGTTTTTAATAAGGGGTCTTTGGAGGCTAATTAACCGATACATTGTAGATTAAGTGAAACCTAAGACAACCTGGGGTTTCACTCTTCAATTTGGTATGTCATTTGGACAATGTCCGGCTGTAAATGTGGCCCTATTTGGCTGTAGAAGTGGAGGGGTCCATTCCAAAATCCTTGCAGCAATTCGGCTTGGACGGCTACACATTTTGGGAGTGTTTTTTTTCTGGGGGTAATTAGCAAACAATCTAATCGGCTAAGGGCACTAAAATTGAAAAGAATCTGAGAGATGAAGGTCCAAGCTACAATGTTCAGTATAGCTACAATAACTGAGAGACTTTTGGGTGTTGGACGATTGGCTTTGAAAGTGAGTGTTTTTGAACACTGTTCAGCGGGAGCTCGATTTAGCGTTCTGCACTAGCACGCCGCCAACGGTAGAGCCCCATATAAATCGGTTTGCCCATTGAAGCGTCAGACGTCAGGAACTTTTACACAATCCAGAGTGGCCTCGTGTAAGAACGCTCTACTACCAATCTGTAAGTCCGGGTTCGATTCCCGGGGGCACCATTTTCAATTCTTTTGTTTTTTTCCTCGGCGCGATCCCGCAGTTTAAGGTGTTAAAAAAACTCCCGCAACCACCAACGTTGCATGTGGCGCATCCAGATGCGTCGCTGGCATGCTGGGACTGTCCTCATAATCCAGGTTTGCGTCTTCGTACAGGGACACAATGCTTTTGGTCGACTCGGCGGCCAAGGTCTAGGGGCCGCTGTGTTTCCTCCCTCACATGTCGCATGGGTCTACGGCCTATTATGGATGAGGGCAGGGAAGGACGCGCGGTGGACCGGTACCGAAGCCAGAAGAGCTCTATATAGACCCGTGCACACGGGACAACCCTGGAGGTCCCGGGAGGTCTGAAAGCTTGGTCTGACACCGCGTAACTTTTTCTCTCTCCCAAGCGTTTATAATTTTTGTTTGATTAAATTTTACTACCAAATTAGAAAAGTAAAACATATTTTCTTATCTATCTTATTTCATTGCCCTCCCCCTTTGCCCATCACAGTACATTGTCTACATTTTGCACAAAATATTTTATATCTTTCACACGCCGAATAGCCTTATAGTGTTGTAAATTTTCGGGGACTCCTGATGCATTCAAACTCGTGATTTTCAGGTGTCAGTCCGTGTTGGCAACGTGCTAATACCGAATGTCGAGTTTCCTGGTTGCACAGCTTTTCTTTAATCAGGGGCCTTTGGAGTCTAATTAACTGATTGTAGAATGAGTGAAGCTTGGACCACCCGGTGTTCAATTTTTGATTTCGCTTGTAATTTGGTATTAATCGGGTCTTGAAATATGGCGCTATTTGGCTATGGAAGTACAGGGATGCTTCCCAAAATCCTCGCAGAATAAAATCGGCTTGGATGGCAACACACGAGTTACCGCACTTTGCTTACCGTCGTCTCGAACGACACCATCCAGAGAAAATATCGCCCAACCCGTCACCGTAGCCATTGTTTTGGAACTAATCCGCCCCATGTTAGGTAAAATGAAATACATACACCAAAATCTCGCAATCGCAAACTTCGATCGCTCTCTTTTCGTGATCGATCCGTCACCATCAATTTTTGTTCTGATTATCAAATCAAAAAGCACACAATTCACTGTGCGACCCATCATTATCCCCCAATAACGGGGACTACTTTGCGTGTGTGGGTGACGGATGGCATCCAAAAAAGGTTGGCGGAAGCATGACCGTTAGGTCGGAATAGCGCCCCCAATAGACAGCCTATCAAAGAAACCAGAATACTTCGTTTTGATATACAGGGTAAGTCAGTGAAGGAATACCTTTCACTTTTGATCAATCCTCTACACAAGTAAATTTTCAAGGGACAATTTCCACTGAAATTGCGACACTCCCGTATTAAAAACAAAATGATTCAACGTGATTTGACTTGATTTTTGTTGTCATTCTTGTTGATGTTTTTGAGGGTTGTTGCTTGTTTCTTTGGGCTTCAGTGGGCTGCCATCGTTTTTACACAACTTGTTTTTAATAAGGGGTCTTTGGAGGCTAATTAACCGATACATTGTAGATTAAGTGAAACCTAAGACAACCTGGGTTTCACTCTTCAATTTGGTATGTCATTTGGACCATGTCGGCTGTAAATGTGGCCCTATTTGGCTGTAGAAGTGGAGGGGTCCATTCCAAAATCCTTGCAGCAATTCGGCTTGGACGGCTACACATTTTGGGAGTGTTTTTTTTCTGGGGGTAATTAGCAAACAATCTAATCGGCTAAGGGCACTAAAATTGAAAAGAATCTGAGAGATGAAGGTCCAAGCTACAATGTTCAGTATAGCTACAATAACTGAGAGACTTTTGGGTGTTGGACGATTGGCTTTGAAAGTGAGTGTTTTTGAACACTGTTCAGCGGGAGCTCGATTTAGCGTTCTGCACTAGCACGCCGCCAACGGTAGAGCCCCATATAAATCGGTTTGCCCATTGAAGCGTCAGACGTCAGGAACTTTTACACAATCCAGAGTGGCCTCGTGTAAGAACGCTCTACTACCAATCTGTAAGTCCGGGTTCGATTCCCGGGGGCACCATTTTCAATTCTTTTGTTTTTTTCCTCGGCGCGATCCCGCAGTTTAAGGTGTTAAAAAAACTCCCGCAACCACCAACGTTGCATGTGGCGCATCCAGATGCGTCGCTGGCATGCTGGGACTGTCCTCATAATCCAGGTTTGCGTCTTCGTACAGGGACACAATGCTTTTGGTCGACTCGGCGGCCAAGGTCTAGGGGCCGCTGTGTTTCCTCCCTCACATGTCGCATGGGTCTACGGCCTATTATGGATGAGGGCAGGGAAGGACGCGCGGTGGACCGGTACCGAAGCCAGAAGAGCTCTATATAGACCCGTGCACACGGGACAACCCTGGAGGTCCCGGGAGGTCTGAAAGCTTGGTCTGACACCGCGTAACTTTTTCTCTCTCCCAAGCGTTTATAATTTTTGTTTGATTAAATTTTACTACCAAATTAGAAAAGTAAAACATATTTTCTTATCTATCTTATTTCATTGCCCTCCCCCTTTGCCCATCACAGTACATTGTCTACATTTTGCACTAAAATATTTTATATCTTTCACACGCCGAATAGCCTTATAGTGTTGTAAATTTTCGGGACTCCTGATGCATTCAAACTGGTGATATTTCAGGTGTCAGTCCGTGTTGGCAACGTGCTAATACCGAATGTCGAGTTTCCTGGTTGCACAGCTTTTCTTTAATCAGGGGCCTTTGGAGTCTAATTAACTGATTGTAGAATGAGT